>CM035130.1:109118847-109718847 GCA_020205605.1 Panax ginseng | reverse complement strand
GTTTTATTTATCCAGTTTTATTGTGATGGGTAGTTAGATATGAATGTTTGATTTAGTGAGCACCAAACTCGTGGGAATGAAGTACACTGGGTTTGGGGGTGTCACAAGTTGGTATCAAAGCCTTAGGTTATGAACCTTAGGTGGGGAAAAGCCTTAGAAGTAACCTTCAAAAGATAGTGATGATAAACTCTTATCGAAGTTTTAAGGAAGAAGTAATAAAATACTTATGTGCTTATGTGTTTACAACTTATGTGCTCGTGAGTGTTGGGTAGTAATGATTAGTAATTAAAACTTAAACTTTGGTTGATGTGGATGACTAATATAGGAGGATCCCGGCCAAGCTAGGGAGGAGGAGCCTCAAGATATTCGTGTAGTTTGGGGAACAATCGCTTCCATGGGAAACAGCCTGCTGGTCACAGTGAGTTGAGCAGAGAGAGTACTGATGAGGATGATGAGATAGAGACAGACGAGGAGGATTCAAAGTGGAGCCGCCATGCAGACGGATGAAGAGGACGAGGAGGAAAGGATTCCACTTAACTCGATAGTCGGGTCAGTTTATATACGATGAGGTGCATGACCACAATGTGGAACTTCAAGATACCGCGTCGAGGAATTGCAAGAGATAGTAGCCGAAAGCAACAGCCTCGGCGGGCATGTAATGACGATGAAATTCAGGACCGAGAGGAACATCTCGAACAATGTTGAAGATAAGTCGATTCACATCAAGAAGAGAACGAGCAAATGAGAGCGTAGATTGCAGAGTTGAAGAGCAAGTTGAGAGAAGAATCTGCAAAAAGGGCAAGAGCCAAAGATGCGTACGAGGAAGCTGATCAACGAGCCAAAATAGCAGAGGGAGAAGCACAAGCAAAGAGAATGAAGATGCAGAAATGAATAACGTGTTCAACACAAATGATCAATCGAGCTCGTGGATCGGTCATGGGGTACCCAATTCAGTTCGAGACGCTACCCTCAGACATACTAGATCGTCGAACCATGTTTCAATTATGGAAGAAGAGCGTCGTAAGGCTATGCAAAGATCTTAGTAGGACATCGTAGGAAGTGTACTTGATTTATGATTTATGTTATGATAATAATATGTAAATCCCAAGTGTTATGTAACTTATGGATATGATGATGATGTCTCAAACTTTAGTAGTTTCAGAAAATAATGTAAATAGCAAAGTGATGCTATTGATATGATGTTTTCAAAAAAAATTAAGAATGAATAAAAGTTATTATCTTCTTTTATCCAAAGTGTTTTGTGTTATGTGGTGATTACTTTTATGGGGGCAAGTTAAATAGAAATTACTTGAAAAGAGTTGAGTAATAATCCAATGAGTGTATTTTTAACAAAAAATGCCTCCAAAACGTCAACCTCCTAGACAGAGAACCACCGAAGGAACCAACAATAATAATGTCAAGCTAAACCCCTGCTAGCAACCGCTTGGTGACGTTATCGACAAAAAATCGCAGAATCAACCGCAGAACCAACAACAAAATCAAGCTACAACGTTTAAGGACTTCAAGGAGGTTGGACCACCAGAATTCCGTGGGTCCATGAACCCGATTGAGGCACAGACCTTGGTCATGGAGATAGAGAAAGTGTTCGATGTTGCAGGAGTAGGGGAAGATCAGAAAACTGCTTTTGCAACATTCATGTTGAAAGTAGAGGCTAGTTATTGGTGGTAGGCCAATAAAACTCGAGGAGGACCAGGGGTTATGGCTTGGGATAGGTTAAAGGAGATGTTCTTCGAGACCTATTTCCTAGAGAGTTCGAAGAGTCAGCTAGAAGTGCAGTTTTTAGAACTAAAGCTAGGAACGATGACGGTGTCGGAGTATACCGCGAAAGTCAACGAGTTGGCGAGGTTTGCGCCATACCAAGTCAGCATAGATGAACGCAAGGCGAAGAGGTTTGAACAAGGACTGAAGCCCTGGTTGTTTAATAGGGTTTCCTTGTTCCAGTTGAAGACATTTACAGCCGTAATGGAAAAGGCAATTCTCGCTAAAGGTGGCGGCGAGGCGGTAACCAAGTTCAATCAGGAACAGAAAAAGAAGAATAATGAAGTAGAGGTGAAGAATGGAGGTGGTGGTAGTGGGAATGGTAATAATAATCGAAAAGAAAGTGGAATGAAATGTGGGTGCGGGAATCAACAAGGTAACCAAAGCAGAATAAGAAGTTTGAAGCATGTGCTACATGCGGAAGTTTCACAAGGGTGTATGCTTAATGGGGAAACGTGTATGCTTTAATCGTGGCTGTGGAGGGTCACATCGCCCCAAACCGTAATCAACCCAAGAAGAATGTTTGCTACACTTCATGGGTCCAAGGATCACTTTGCTCGTGAGAGTGCCCTAAGAAGAAAGTCGAGAAACAAACAGAAGCAAGGAGGAGGTAAAGTGGAGGTACTTTGGGCCATTATCGGGCTAATGACATCAAACAAACCCACAACCTGTAACCTTCAACATGACTGCATGTAAGATGTCAGGCAATCAAAGGATGTGGTGTCGTATTATCCCAATCAATGATATTGATGCTTATGTATTATTTGATTCAAAAGCTACTTGCTCATTTATATCTCGATGAATTTGCTATGAGATTAGGATTTTAGTGAAGAATTGAATTTCCCTTTAAACATAGAAATTATGTAATAAGGAAGTAATTTTAGGTTTATACAAGAACCGTAGGGTGAACATTAAGGGAAATATTTTGATGGTAGATTTAATTCGATTAGGCTTGGAGAGTTTGATGTTATTTTGGGAATGGATTGGTTGTTCAATTGTGGAGCGATAATCGATCGCCAAAAGAAAAATGTAAACCTTATGACTCCGCCAAAGGTAGTTTTCAATGGTAGCAAATCGCCTAGACAAATGAGATGTCCGACGCATTATGCAAAGCAAGAAGTTATTGAAGTCAAGGCTGTGTGGGTTATTTAGCTTACATAGTCGATATTAAGAAGAAGGGTGCGAAACTGGAAGAAATATCGGTGGTTAGGGAATTTGTGGACGTGTTTTCAAAGGATTTGCCAGGACTTCCACCTGATAGAGAAATCGAGTTCATGATCGACTTAGCGCCAGGAACCGCTCCGATATCAAAAGCCCCGTACAGAATGGCTCCGGTAGAAATGAAGGCACTGATGGTACAACTGCAGGAGCTTTTGTACAAGAAATACATTCAGCCGAGTGTATCACCATGGGGAGCACATTTGTTATTCTTAAAGAAGAAGGATGGGTCAATGCATCTTTGCATTTATTATAGGGAATTAAACAAAGTCACTATTAAGAATAGATATCCATTGCCAAGAATAGATGATTTGTTTGATCAATTAAAGGGTGCTAGATATTTCTCAAAAATAGATTTGAGAGTGGGTATCACCAATCGAAAGTAAGGAAGGAGGATGTACCAAGACGGCATTCAACTCGGTATGGACATTACTTAATTTTTGGTGATGTCTTTTGGTTTGACAAACGCCCTCGCAGCTGCTCATGGATTTGATGAACAAGGTGTTTAAACCATTTTTAGACAAGTTTGTGGTGGTGTTTATCGATGATATTCGTGTACTCTAGAACTCAAGAAGAACACGTGGAACACTTACGCCTAACGCCGGAGACGCTTAAGAAAGGAAAAGTTGAACGCTAAATTCTAAATGTGAATTTCGTTAGAACGTACAATTTCTTGGGCACATAATCGACAAGGATGGAATTTCAAAGTGATCCATCAAAGGTCAAAGCTGTGATAAATTGGGAGCAACCAAGAACTCCATCAAAGTAAGAAGTTTCTTGGGATCAAGGTGGTATTATGATTTATTTATCCAGATTTCTCCAAGATTGCCCATCCGCTGACAAATTTGACGAGGAAATATTTAAAATTTGTTCGACGGAGAAATGTGAAGGAAGTTTTCGTGAATTGAAAAAAAACTAAGTATGGCACCTGTGTTGTCATTACCAGATAATACAGGAAATTTTGTGGTGTACAATGATGCTTCACACAAAGGATTAGGATGTGTCCTTATGCAGAACGGAAAAGTCATCGCGTATGCATCAAGGCAATTGAAGGACTATGAAAAAGGGTATCCGACTCATGATTTAGAGTCAAGCGGGGTTGTGTTTGCTATAAAAATATGGAGACACTATCTCTATGGAGAGAAAATGAGATTTACATGCACTATAAGAGTCTCAAGTACATTTTCACTCGTAAAAAGACCCGAATACGCGCCAAAGGAGATGGATGGAATTGATAAAGGATTATGATTGTGAGATCTTTTATCATCCGTGCAAAGCAAACGTGGTTGCAGATGCCTTGAGTAGAAAGGCAGAGAAAAGTTGATGTTGTTAATCGATAAGGAGGAGCTTATTACAAAGAATGTCAAGATTAGAGTTGGAAATCAATTTCCAAAAGAACTGATGAGAAATTATACCAGATGGAAGCTACCCAACTTTGGTGGACAAAGTGAAAACGCCAACCGCAGGATGAGGAATGCGAAAAATAAGAGAAAGAGTGGTCGAGGGAAAAGAAGTGAAATACAAGGTTGATACCGATGGAATGCCGAGATTCGAGGGACTTAACTGGGTTCCAAAGAAGCATCAGAATATTAAAGAAGACATCTTCGATGTAAGCTCATAGCTCGAGATATTCGATTCATCCAGAAGTATGTAAGATGTATCAAGATTTGTGAAGACATTTTTGGTGGCCAAATATGAAAAGAGAGACGCTAGAATGCGTTGCAAAGTGCTTAACATGTCGAGAGTCAAGGCCGAGCATCAAAGGCCAAGTGGATTACTTCAACCATTAGAAATACCGTAATGGAATGGGAACATATCACAATGGATTTTGTGGTAGGTCTCCCCACCGACTCGTGAAAAGGATATGATGCGATTTGGGTGATAGTGGACTGATTGACAAAATCTGCACACTTTTGCCAATAAAGGTTAGATTCAATCTTGATCAGCTGGCAAAACTATATGTTAAAGAGATTGTGACAAGACATGGAGTTCCAGTGTCAATTGTGTCAGATAGAGATCCGAGGTTCACATCAAACTTCTGGAAGAGACTACAAGAATGTATGGGAACACAGTTGCGAATGAGTACGACATATCATCCGCAAACAGATGGCCAAAGCGAACGAACGATTCAGACATTGGAAGATATGCTGAGAGCATGCGTCATGGATTTCAAAGGAAGCTGGGATGAACAATTACCGTTGGTAGAATTTGCCTACAATAAAAGTTACTATGCAAGCATCGGCATGCCGCCTTACGAAGCATTATACTACGTAAAGTGTGTAACTCCATCAGGCCGGGATGAAGTCGGTGAACGTCAAATCGTTAGGACCGTAATCGGTACAACAAACTGCTGAGGTTGTCAAACTCATCAGAACAAGATTGATAGTTGCTCAAGATAGACAAAAGAAATATGCTGATCAACACAGGCAAGATCGTGCATTCGACGTAGGAAATTATGTTTTCCTAAAAGTTTCACCTTGGAAGGGAAAAATTCAATTTGGTAAGAAGGGGAAACTAAGCCTGAGGTTTATTGGACCTTCGAAGTGTTGCGAAAAGTTGGAGAGGTGGCTTACGAGGTAGCTCTACCTCCAGAATTGCAAAACATCCATAATGTTTTCCATGTTTCGGTGTTACAACCATATAAGTCCGATTACAAGCACGTGATCAAGTATGAACCATTGCAGTTTGAGAAAGACTTGTCCTATGAAGAGGTTCCTATCCAGATAGTCGACAGGAAAGAACAAGTGCTCAGAAATAAAGTGATACTTCGTGAAGGTAATATGGAGGAACCACAATGTCAAGAGGCTACGTGGGGAACTCAAGTCGAAATGATGAAGAATTACCCCGAGTTATTTGTTTAATCAGGTCTTCGATTCTAGGGACAAAATCTTTGTAAGTAGGGGAGAATGTATTTAATGAGTTGTTTGAGTTGTGATTCGAGGATGTAATCCTTGTAAGGAGGGAATGATGTAACATTCCGTAATTTTTAATTGTTATATTAAATATTTGTTGAATTATATAAGTATTTAATGGATGTGTTTATGGTTGAATTTGTAATTGTTCAAATTGATTCGATTTGGTTAATTATTTGTTAAATAAATAATTAAGGAAATTAATTATTATATGCTAATTTAATTTAATTATTAAGTTGTAGAGTTTTGATTAATTGAATTATTATTCTTTTTATTTGAATTTGTAATTAAAAGGATGTGTTAGTTGATTAAATAAAGTTATAATTATATAGAAAATTATAATTTTGTGGTATTGATTTACGTGTTAAAGTAATTTAATAAATTGTTATTAGAATTAATTTAATTAAATAAAAGTGTGACAAATAACCTTTTATAAAAGAGTTATTAAAATAACTTAAAGGAGTTTAATTCAGTTTTTTCCAAACAAGGCCTAATGCCTATTGAGTCTTTATTCTAATTGAGTTTTACCAAACAAGGCATAAGGATTAATTGATTATTTTTTTAGTGGTTAGCCAAACAAGCCTTATGGCTTTTGATTTTCAAATAAAACATAACTGATGTCAGTTAAGTTAGAATTATATTATATATTTAATATCTATATTATTATTATACATTATATTTCTAAGACGTAAGGTTAGAATAGAGAGGTAAGAGAGAAGAAGAGAGTTTACAGAGAGAAAAGAAGAGAGGAAGAAAGGCTAGGAAATGGAGAAAAGAAGCTTGAGAATCCAAAAAGGGTTAGCCATCATCTTCTTCAAACAAGGTATCATCTAAACTTTGTTATTGTTTTTCTTTTCAAAGTTATAGTTGTATTTTCTCCCAATTTTTCTCCATAAAAGCTTTTGTAGAAATTGAATTATTTGTTATGTATGTGGTTTTATATGATAATCTAGTGTTGTAAAACTATTTTCATAAGTTATATATGAGCATAGTCAATGAATTGATGTTATGTATGTGGTTTGTGCATAAAAACTATTTTGAGAGTTTATGTGAATGAGTATGGTTTAGTTTAAGGTAGAAATTAAGGGTTAATTAGTTGTTTAGTTGATAAATTGACTGTTGAATTTGATAGAGTATGTATAAACATTGATAAAGTGCTTTGAATTAACTGTTTTGGTTGAAAAACAAAATCACAGTGTTTATTTTCATTAAAAACATCAAAAAGTGAGTTTTTATCAAAAACAAAGTGAAATCAGATGTTTTAAATTCGTTGTTTATGTTGTTTTATGGGTAGAAACATGTTAGGAGTCTTGAATTATGTTTATATGAGGTCTCTATATGAATTATGTGTTAATTAGACTGTTATAAAGGAGCTTGTAGGCCAAAATTAGCTTTGTTCATATGATTTTCAGAGTCGTCGTCAAGTTCGCAATTCCGGCAACAAGAGTCACGCATCATAAAGATAATTCTCAAGGCCATAAAGATGCTAATAGTATAATTAGTGCTGCCTAGTAGTATAATTTCATCTAAGAATATTATCACAGGCCAGCAAATATTTCTAACCCACAAGATAAACCGTGGAAACCATAAACATGAAAGTTAGCAAGTAATGGTCTGACAGTGTTAATTTTGTACTCAAAGTCTAAAGGAATGGTTATGTGTTAATAATAGGACTATTAAGTTATGATTTTAATATTTCTATATCTAGAATGAACATGTTATTAACGATTAACTTGTGTTATAACTTGATTATGTGATTAAATAATCAAACATACGTGATGAATGTACTTAGTTATGTTTGTATAGTGGTAGTGACTAACTATGTCATAATGATGATATATATATATATATATATATATATATATATATATATATATATGGTATTGAGATTTGAATTGTTCGGTTTAGCCTACGAGAAAGGCAAGTTCTCTAATCTATTATCTTGTTGAACCAATTATCGCTTTCCAATTGATTACCTTATAAATGATGCAAGCTTTCTAAACTTTGATTTTATATTGAACAAGTTATTCTTGTATTTAACTTGTTGTTTAGCATGCACATTATTATACATACTAATGTTGAACAGCTTTTATCGCTCAAATTGCTAACACACGCATGCTTAGTATTCGATTTTAAATAACCTCGCTTAACATTGTTCAAGCAAGGTGTGTTATAGTTATTCAAGTTGTATGCTATTAGATTATTCCTAAACATGACTTTAATTTACCATGTCGATTCAATTATTATTCTATAGTATGATGTTATTGGTTTTATTCAACTAATCCTTAGTTGATGTTCGTTGAATTCCAAATTACCCCTAAATGTATCCAAACCAAACTCACTTTGGTGCGGACTTGTACTCTAAATACCGAGATGAACAACCCTATTATTAGGGGTAACTTACGCTAGCGTTGAAATGTTTGTGCACAATACATTGTATTTAAGGGCTGATCCCCCTAAGTACGAGGAGTCCCTATAGTCTTAAGATGTTAAAGTTTGTTGAAAAATTACTTATAACTATGGACATAGTTCGTGGTCTTAGGACCCTCGCTTATATACTCGTAATGTTGATAAATCATATTGTTTAATTCTTTCGAGCCTCTTATTTGACAGTTGTTGTAAAGATTTTCATTCCTTATTATTTCAAGTGAGCTTTGTTTGCTCACTCTTGCTTATATAACTATTACAGTTAAAGAGGAGAAGGTTGATGTACCTAGCACCAGTAAGGGAAAAGGAAAGATGAACAAATATTGAAGACTTGTAATATGTTGATATTGGATTTTCAGATTTTAATTGAATGGTTGTAAAGAAGTTTATTAATTTTTCGTATTTGAATGATTGTATTTAAAGGTTAGACAACCTGGGAGATTTTTATTATTTAACCCTTTAATGGGAAAGGTGTTATTTATCCAGTTTTATTGTGATGGGTAGTTAGATATGAATGTTTGATTTAGTGAGCACCAAATCCTGTGGGAATGAAGTACCTGGGTTTTGGGGGTGTCACAGTCAAGCAGATCCGCAAAGTCATTCCTATTTCGAGGAATGTGGAGGAAGGATATTTCTTCAAACTCCAAAGTCATCTGTAGAACCTGCCGATGGTAAGGCAACAAATGTAGTCTTTTGTGTGATAGATTCCCGTGGTTTGTCTGATGAACAATTCACTATCTCCAAAGACAGTGAACCATCTGATACCCATTTATTGGGCAAGTTTTATCCCCATGATAAAGCCTTCATACTCAACTGTGTTGTTGGTCCTGACAAACTGCAATTTAACGGCGACGGGATACTACTCCCCCGTAACAGATACTAGAACTGCTCCATCCCCAGAACCTTCCATGTTCACAGCTCCATCGAAATACATCTTCCATGTTTGGCATGCATTGTACTAATGGTGTTGCTGAACTGTCATTACCCCTTCATCGGGGAAGTATGTATCTAAGGGTTTGAAATCCCTTGAAGGTGCGACGGCCAGTTGATCCGCAATTCATTGACCTTTAATGGACTTTTGTGTCACGTAGACGATGTCAAAATGTTGTAGGATCAACTGCCATCTAGACAACCGACAATTTAACATGGGTTTACTGAACACGTACTTGAGAGGATCCACGCGGGATATGAGATGGGTTGTGTGACCATGGAGGTAATTTGGTAACCTCATGGAAGCCCATGCTAAATATGACACCCCCAAAATAGGTATACATCACCCATTTTGAGTCGCCAAATACATGGTACAGAAACAACTATGACTTCATTAATACAATTGTCATGCAAAATACGACAACACATAAACTGTTAGTTTAAATACAAATATTGTCTTTTAGACAATATCCACACTCAAATAAAGTTCTCATTGAAATTATTGACACACTATTTTACAAAAATAGTGAGGACTGCTATAACCACTATCTAGGACCATCACTCTATACCCCATTAATCGTTCTCGCTTATATTCTCGCTTTCGAGAAGAAAAATGAAACAAAAAGGAAAAGGGTGAGCTCAACTAGCCCAATAAAGAACATTATGACTAGGATAATATCCAACAAATTATCCTTAGTCTTCAACAGGAAAAATCTAATAGAATATAATAGACAACAAGTTTTAGATCAACAATCGCAATGAAACAACAATTCATTGTAAGAGTTAAGCAGAGAATGAAATCTACTATCATCATTTATGAATTTAAAAGTCCATCATCAATATTTTATCCTCAGTAACATCAATCAATATACATCTTGCATCAAATATTCATCTTTGCACCACGGCCAAAGATATTCATTTGTATCACCATTGGTCATGTTCATCTCCACACCTGTTCGTCTTTGCACTACGGGCCAAAGATATTCATCAGGTAATCATTCATCTTTGCACTACAGGCCAAAGATATTCATCAAGTATCACCATTAAGGAGTGAGGATGATGAAATCCATTTTAGAGAACGAATCCAGTGAGATAAAAGGACAAAGATTAGAGATTCATACTTTAGATAATTCACGTTTAAAAATACTCCATAATAAACCATAATGGAGTAAAATTCAAGAATGAAGATCAAAATAAGGATACAATCAAAGATAGTAGCAATAATAGACATCTGGGACAAAGAAGAGAAAATTTTATTTTTCGGTAAATAGTGTCGTATACGTGAATAGTGCCGTATACGTGAATAGTAACCCCGACACAAAAAGGTAGAAATTTCACAATAAAATTCATATCAATATTTCAGCATAATGATATTGAAAGAAATAATATCATTTACGAAGAAAATAACATCCCTTACCTCAAAAGAACAGTATTTCTGAATGGAATATCAGATATGATGCTGAAGGAAACTTGCACTGAATAGCAAATCTCAAAGTATCTAAATACTCACAAAATATGCTCGATAATATATATAGAGAGAGAAAACTTGTTTCTGGTGTGATTTTCAATTCTAACTAAGCACCCTATTTATAGAAAAATGCTAGAACGCCAAAGGAGACTAAATTAATAAAATAATAATATTATTTTTCTTCCTTCTACGCATGCCAGCCATCCAAGACCAACCATCACATTAAAAAAAATTTCCAGCACATGTTTTCAAAAAAAAAAACAAAAGTGTGTCCCACCCATAATTTTAATAAAAATATTTAATTTTCGAAACTTCAATAATTCATAATAAATAGCCCTTTTATCAGAAAAATACTAATTTTATGTCCATTCCATAGGAAATCAAATTCTCTAAAACTTTGTAGCTTTAAATTTTTCCAAATTCCAAACGAAAAATGCCCAAAATCTTTATACGGACGATTTTTAATACCTCCATTCCGACAAAATACTGATAAAACACCTCAGCATTAATTCCTTCATTTATATCCACACAAAATAAATATTTTCCTATCCATCATTTATGTCCACATAAAATAAATATTTTCTTATCATATAAATCAATAATTAATTATTCACAAATAATATTACGTAATCACAATTATGACAACTGTGTCGTTCTCGTGAAAGAGGGGCTTTCCGATAAGGATTTCTCTCATCGGGCGCCAATTAGTTGACCAAACCCCTTTCCTAGATGTAACTTCCTTAGACATTGCTAATAATACTATCTAATAATATTATTCAAATAATATGAATTATTGATCCGATAATGGGAAATATCGTGCAATGATAATTATTGAAACAACAATAATATAAATATCAACGCAAAGAATTATTGAATCAATAAAATAAAATATTGAATAATAATTCATGTAACAATTATTAGTAAAAGCCTTCTTCACGTAAGAATCAATAATTCAAAAATATTGTGTAAATACCGAGTGCATCTTGTGCAACCACGCCAGACATCAGTATTTTAACCACTGTGTAATCCAACAAATGTTGTTAATTCAGTGAATAATTACGCCCGTTATTTATAAAAACTCAAACTGTCATTTTTTTCATTCGAGAATTATTCATTATGGGGCCCATAAATGGTCGCCCGTCGCATTTAATATTCTCGACAACAAGAATATTCCACGACCAAACGAATATTCCCCGACAAAATGAATATTTTATAACCACTTATTTATTTTGCAAAATTTGCACATTTCACCCATAACCAAAGCATTATATCAAATTAACTCTTTATTATTTCAAGATAATGAATAGAGGAAATATAATTTTATTTATAATAAGTTGGGGTCTTACACTAAAGCACAATAAGTCTTCTCAATCAGAGTGTACTTGTGTTCACTGCTGCTGAATCTTTTGCTGAGGTAGTAGATAGCTCGCTCTTGGCCTCTATCATCTTTTTGTCCCAACATGCAACCCATGGAATTGTCATTGATTGATAGGTACATGAATAGGGGAACACCATCCTTGGGAGGTACCAAAATAGGAGCTTTGACTAGCTGCTCTTTGATTGTAAGGAAGGCTTTTTGACACTTATCGTTCCATTTCATGGAGGAGTTCTTCCTTAACAGTTTGAAGATAGGCTCACAGGTTGCTGTGAGTTGGGAAATGAATCGGCTGATGAAGTTGATCCTTCCCAAAAAATCCCCGTATTTCCTTCTCTGTCTTAGGAATGGACATTTCTGTGATGGTTTAGATTTTGGTGGGATCCAACTCAATCCATTTGTGGCTGACTAGGAACCCTAGCAACTTGCCTGATTTAACGCCAAAGGCACATTTGGCAGGATTCAACTTCAAGTTGTACTTACGTAACCTATTCAAGAGCTTTCTGAGATGGTTTATGTGGTCATCTTCCCTTCAAGACTTGACAATGATGTCATCCACGTAGATATCTATTTCTTTGTGTATTAAGTCATGGAAAAGAGCCATCATAGCTCGCTGATAAGTAGCTCCAACATTGATGAGGCCGAAGGACAACCATCTATAGCTAAAGGTTCCTAGGGTGTGATGAATGTTGTTTTCTCACAAGAAAGCTATCTTTAAGGCAAGCTTTATTCAGATCTCAGCAATCCATGCAAACTCGCACCTTTCCTACCGGCTTAGGTACGGGGACTATGTTGGATAGCCATTCAGGGTATGTTGACACCATGATGATGCCCGCTTGAAATTGTTTCACAATTTCTTCTTTAACCTTTAAACTCCACTCAGGTTTTAATTACATGAGCTTCTGCCTGACTGGCTTGAATCCCTCTTTAATGGGAAGGTGATGGATGACAATGTTAGTGGATAAATCGACCATGTCTTCATGAGACCATGCAAACACATCCTGGAATTGGGTTAACAGGGTAACCATGTCATTCCTTTGGTTTGGAGTGAGGTCCTTACCAATCTGGATTAGTTTGGGGTTTTCTAAGGTTTTGAGATTGAATGAAGTGGTTTGATCAAGATTTGTCTTGGGCTTGTCTTCGACACTTTCTTTGATCTCCTGAGGTATCTCATAGTCCTCTTTTATTTCCATAAAGTTTGAGTCCCACTTTTCATCAAAGTTACAGTCCTTGTGGAGAAAATGCACCTCATCAGCAAGTATAGGCACATCTAAATTCAGAATCCTGAAACAAAAATGCTTTCACTTAATATATGAAACTGTTCAATCATACAAAGTGTTAGCATGTAATGACAAAATAACTGCTAATACTGTACAAAAAAGTAAGCAGTTATTAAGCAGTTATGGCTATCTACAGGGCAGAGGGAGTTTCTGCCCTTTTTACCCTTGTCGACAAATGCAAGGAATGCTGCTCCAATTGCCAAGGGTGAAATCCTATTGAATAGCAGTGATAAAGGGGCTGTTATTGTCCGACTTCTCCCGAATGATGGCCATGATATCTGGACAATCATCGTCTGGGATGTCTCTATTCATGCCCTTAGTATGGACAATGATGCGTATGTTTGGCAACCTCTTGGCGATGTCTTGTTTAAGTCTCTGTTCCTTTTCTTCCTCTTCGAGATTTAGACTCAGGACCTCTTTTCCTTTGACAGATATTGGTTTAGGAAATAATATAGCCATTACAGGGGCAGGAACCTTTACCAGAGGCCGTACAGGTTTAGGATCTGTAGGTTAAGATAATTATCGTATGGCTGAAGTTGAAGGAATCTGCTTGTGCTTATGAGGATTCCTGTGATTGGAACAAGAAAAAAAGCCTAGTCCGGTTGTCCCTGTTTGACTGAGAACTTGAATTGGGCGCTTAATGCCCTGATGATCTTTGCCCAACCCTTGTCCAGGTTGATAGCCTAATGAAATCATCTCTTGAGTGGCTGACATTACCTCGACAGAAATCATGGGTATCAGAGGTGGCGCCCCATTAGGATGATAGTGAGTGTTGCTCACCTCCAGGGCATGGAAACTGATCGGCTCAACTTTTGAATTCAAATTGATGAATGGTATATCACCTTGTTCAGGACATTCCGGCTCAACATTAACATTGTCTAGGATGTTGTTAATGATATATTTGAGTTGCTGGTGGAGGGTGGAAAGGACGGCTCTGGCCATATAAATCCACGGTCTCCCCAAGAGCAGGTTGTATCCTGTAGCAATTTTGAGCACATGAAAGGATACACAGAATGTATGTGGACCAATCTCCACAGGAAGTTCAATCTTTCCGATAACATTTCGTCAAGATCCATCAAAATCTTTGATAACTGTATAGTTGCTTTTGATCCTTTTGAGATTGATATTCATCTTCTCCAAAGTGGCATAAGGGAAGATACTCAAAGGCGATCCTCCGTCTATCAAAACTCCTCCCACCATGTATCTTGAGGACAAAATCGCTATGTGCAACGGTTTTCAATGACCAGTCCCTTCGGGAGGTATGTCGTCATCAGTGAAAGATATCACATTGTTGTTAAAAATGTGATCAACTAGATGCTGGAATTTTTCAACATCCACTAATTTTGGCCAATGGGCTTCTTCCAAAACCTTTATCAAAACCTTCATGTGATCTTTAGAAGATAAAACCAAGTCTAGTATGGAAATTTGTTGTGGAGCTTCTCTCAAGCTTAAAACCATATTGGCTTCACTATGGCCCATAGTACAGAGGAATTCTTCAATCTTCTCCATGGGAACTTTCCCCTTTGAGTTGATGGTAGGATTCATCACCCGTTGGGGAAGATAAAGTGGATTCTCCTTCAACACTGTAGCAGTTATGTGAGATGTGGATCCTTTTGCCTCTCCATAATTCCATGGCACTTTGTGTAGGCTGACAACATGATATTGTGGTCTGTATGACAAGATGATTTGCTTTGGTGCATCCACTTTCAAAGGATTATCAACACCTTTGAGTTGAATTGCTTGTATTATGGGTGGTCGGCAGCCAAATCATCCTCGGCGGATATAACTACTACAACTTCTTTCCACTTTGTAGAAAATGTGTTCCCACTCTCAAGTAACAAAGTGTCATCATCTGCCATCTGCAGGACACCGCAGTCAATTAAATTCTAAATATGATGGCGGAGTGCTTAACATTCTTCTGTGCTGTGACCGCGAGAATGGGAGTGGTACTGACATACTCCATTAGAATTGAACCGTCTTGAATGCGGATTGATTGGAGGTAGCAGAGCTGTGATTCTTCCTTCATTGATCAGTATCTGAAATATCTCCTCCATCGGTTGGCCCACATAGGTGAATTCCCTCTTATTGGAAAAATCCGACGGGCTTTGGCACTTGCTCTTTTTATAATTTTATCCTCTAGTGTTTCACTTTCTGGAGGCGATGATGGAGTATTCATAACAAAAGGAAGGAGACTAGCGTGCTCTTGGCTGACTAATTGGCATGACTTGGTGCTGATGCATCACCAGTTTTGCTAATTGGTTGACTTGCTTACAAAAAGCTTTCATCTTTCTTTCCATCATAAATTGGAACTGTACATAATCCCATTTGTCAGCCCCATCCTTGCTGGTTTGGGAAGATTCACCACCATAATTGGGACACTGTGCACTGCTCCAATTAATCATATTAACCTCCTCTTCTTTATTTTGAGGAAGAGGGTTGTCTTGCACATGATGTTGGTCGGGTTTAGTTACCATGATCTCACCATTATCAATCAAATCCTGGATCACATGTTTCAAGGCCCAACAATCCTGAGTATCATGTCCTGGAGCTCCAGCATGATAAACACACTTTCTATTAGCATTGAAACCCTTCCCATTTGGGTTGGTTGGTGGAAGAAGATGGGTAATTTTCTTCTGAGTTGTTAGAAGATTGAGAATGTTCTCGAGTGAGTCCCCTAAAGGTGTGAACACTCAATTGTGTCTGACTTCTCCACTCTTTGGCAATGGAGGGTTTGAAGACTGTGCTTGAAAAGGGGAGTAGTTTCTCCTCTGAATAGGCATGTTCTGACTGCCTTTTTTCCTTGTAGTATCAAGGAAACATCCTCCTCTTTCTTCTTATGAACCCTCCGGGGGTTGTTTCCATAACTTCCAGACTGGATGTGCTCAGCAATAGCTTTCAGGGCGGTAAGGTCTTGAATCTTTCCTGACTTCAATCCCATCTCAGCCATCTCTTCGTGTTTAATCATTTCAGAAAATGGCTTGCCTATGCCAGCTAGAACTCTCTCATAGAAAGGATCTTCTTGTATGTTTATGAAGGTTATCACCATCTCAGACTCAGTCATAGAGGGAATACCTTGAGCAGCAAGGCATCTCCACCTTTGAGCATACTCTCTAAAAGACTCGTTGGCTTATTTTTTGACTTTGGTAATTTGGTACCGGTCTGGAGCCATCTGAGACTGGAAACTGTACTGACTAAGGAAGGCATGAGCTAGCTCCTCCCAACTATGGATCTTAGAGTTGTCTAATCTGGTATACCACAATCTGGCTTCTCTAGTTAGACTTTTTTGAAATAGCTGCATTCTGAGCTTTTCATCTTCTACATAAGATCTGAGTTCTCCAATGAATACCTTCAAATGTGTGTAAGGATCCCCCAACCCATCATACTTTTCAAAGTCAGGAGTCTTGAACTTTTCTGGATAATGAACACCATGGAATATACAAAGGTCAACATATGAAACATTCCCATGTGCTCCAATTCCTTTGATAGACCGAATGGTCTCTTCTATTTGAAGGACTTTCTTCTTGATATCACCGATGTCTGGATCTTCTTTGAGATGGGTGATTTCAGGGATTTTATTAGTTTTGTCTAGCTGAGACTTAGGTATGTGAGCTTCTTTGTCCGAACATTGGGTTCCTCCTTGTATAAAGGATTCTGTTTGTATGGGTATTCGTGGACCCTGAGTAAACTGGTGTAATTCTTTAAGCAGAACAGCCAAATCTGTAATTTGTTTGCTTAATCCTTCAAACTCCTCGCGAGAGACAGGAGTAGGACTAGACTGACCAGATAAAGCCATGCTTGGTTGTAGGCTTGTTGCCTTTTTGGACTTTGAACGGGTAACAGGTCCAATTGTTTCCCAATAAAAACTTATGTAGTTTAGTCTTTAGGAATGTATAAATGTTTACATGCTATATAATATGTCTGTTTTAGGATTATAATCCTGCAAAATGGATGTTAGTTGTTTATAAGTCAGAATAGCATGTCAGGTTTTAATATGCATGTACACATATTCCTTCATATTTTCCATTACAATGAGATTGACATGGAATGAAATTACAAGTAATTAAATTTATGAGTAATTGAAATGGGAAAGTATGAAGAGACTTCCCTCCACGTTTGGTTTATCAGAGGCTGACCTATCTTAGGTTACTCTAGCGTCTTTTTGGCATGAATGTTCCCAGATCATCGCAATTTACTTGACGGAGAGTTAATCCGGTTTTTCAATTGGAGCGAATCTGGGTAGTGCCTTTCTTGAGCCTCATTGGAATTAGTCTCCCTACGAGTCCAGTAATCAAGCACCGACAGGATAGCCTCCTGGTGAAGGAACCACACAACATACATTCACATTCAATGTGTCTCACCGTATGGAAATGATGACATGTGTGAAGCACTAATATAGTGTAAAACATTAAGTGCAGTAAGTAAATGCATTCGTACACATTCATTCAAATGTAAATGTAACATCCACACACAAGCATATAACAGTTTTTAAAAGCTTGTAATACCGGCTTAAGCCCTCTTACTGGTTGTCCCCAGCAAAGTCGCCACTTGTCGACGTCGAAATTTTTATTTGTCCCTTTTCTGTTCTTGTTTTTTGGTGTTCTCATGTTAGGTGAGATTTGTTTGAAAAAATAAGTTGTGAAAAGGTCTGACATGTATATGTCGACGATTGGACTGTAAGAGTCGCTAGTTGGTATTTTTAAATGGTTGCACCAACTCAACCGAGAAAAGGTTTGCACATTGACCACGTGATATGACACTGCTAAACTGGTCTATGAAACCAAGAGTCGTTACGGTCCTGGGGCTTGATTATGTGGAGGGAAGGTGTTAGGCACCCCCTGACATCCGTATTGCCACGGTGACCGCCACTTTTCAATTTAAATTGTTATATGAATGTGTGTGTGTGTGTGTGGGTCAATGTGCAATTATTTGGAAGTAGTGCTATGCCTTGTTCACACCTATATACAAAGGGTTTGAATTTTGTATAAAAGTTCAGTTTTAACAAGATATAGCAGTGATGTTTTATAAAAGAGGTTTTTCAAACCCTTATGCTCAATAGTAATTAAGGCCTTTGATACTTCCATTTTATTATGTGTTTGGCTTGATTGCTATTATTTTTTTGGAAGAAGCACCTTCGAGAAAATAATGTACAAAGCAGCGCCGAACTCCTTGTGGGCATGACAACCATCTAAGGAAATTCAAACACCGTGAATAATTTACAGGATGATTACTGCTAAAAATATCCATCATGGGAACCGAATCTAGATTCAGAAGACTGAATCTGTGATCACATGATTCCAAGGCTCACATGATGCCGCAGTTTATATATGTGTGTGTGTGTGTGTGTGTGTGTGTGTGTGTACGATCGACCACCACGATGTAAACTTTATGGGGGATTGGAAATGTAAATATATAAAAGTGGAATATATATATATATATATAAAACAATCAACAGCCACAAAGCAACTGCATGAGGGATTGGAAATATAAATAAAGCAGTAAAGACGATCAACTGCCTCGAACTAAACTCCAGGCGGGACGAAATGTAAAGAAAGCAATAAGAACGATCAACCGCCACGAAGTAAACTCCAGGCGGGACGAAATGTAAATAAAGCAGTAAGGCTCAATCGAGGCATAACTCGATAATGTTAGTCCATGTATATATATACAAAAACAAATAAAAAGCCACGGATCGAAGTTCGGTCATACATACGCAACACGACTCTCAACGTGAAGAACGGTGTGTGCACAGTAGTGGAGAAAGGCTTTAAGAAATGTAAGAAGGCTTACAGTGGACTGTCAAAGAAGACTTCAATAGCTTTAAATGGATTAACACTCGGTTCCCACCGGCAAAATATAGCAAAGTATAAGCTTACAAGTTTTTGAAATGAGAAAGCACTCATTTTATAGTGTGTACATAGCAAATTGGACATGGCTTCCTCCCCTTTTCTCTATGCAAAATGGCCACCCCAAGCCCTCTATTTGTAGAGGGGGGAGCCATAGGTGCACCTGCGGCTACCCGGGGTTCCCCGAGCTCCGTGGATCTCGTCATCTCAAAGTACGTGCACGCATGCAACGCGTTGTCCGCTCGAACTTTCAGAACTTCAATCCGGGCATCCGATTAAGGTGTATAAGACCTTTTTTGGAGTACTGTTATCGAGAGCTACACAAATGACATGGGATTAGAGGTTGTACGAAGTCAGGAAGATGGGACCATGCCCAGGTCTTCAAGCTTCAAATTATATCCGGCGTGCTGCCTTGTGTAGTAGTCACTCAGGATTGGAGCCATGTTTCTTGTAGGACACTTTTGTGTATAATGTATGTTGAAATGTTTGAGCTACCCAATGTATAAAGGATATCGAGCTGAGATGTAGAATTTTATATAACAACTCTGATGAAGCGAATTATAAAATAAGTTAATTCAGAGATGTGTAAATGATTAAGGTTTTGATTCAGGGAATTAAAGTAAGAAGACATAAAAGTTTATAATATTACGTATTTTATTAAGTTTAACATTGAATAATGATGTAAAAATCAGAAGTTAGACGTATTATTAACGACCGAAGTCGATAGTTGAATTGTATAAATTTTGGGGTCGATACAGTAATCATGCTGACAATTTGGGCATTTTTAAACTCTGGATAAATTTAAAGTCTGTAATATTTATCCTTGATTTCGTTTGATTAATGCTTATATCATTGTCATCATCCTCATGTTTATATTGTGATAAAAGTCATCTTTGGCCCGTAGTGCATAGATAGACTATTGATGGGTATGATTATGACCAGAGATTATTCGGTATAATCATGACCTGTAATTTTACAAATGATGTGGTAAAGGTCCTCATTGGCCCGTAGTGCATTGATGGACAGTTGTTGGTATGATCATGACCATGTGTTATCTTCGGCCAAGGGTGCAAAGAGGAATTGTTATTTGGTATGATCATGACCATTGGTGATAACATGAATATCCTTGGCTCGTAGTGCATGGATAATTCGTGGATGTGATACTAATGAATATCCTTGGGGTGAATGTGGGATTGGGGTGTCAAAATGATGATTTTACCCCTCACCGGGGTTATCTCCGGTTTGGACTGATTTAGCAGCCGTTGCTTAGGGTTATCTTTAAGATTGGGCTGCTGTAAGTGCTGAATGTCCTCAGGATTGTATCTGAGGTGTGCCTGACCTCCCGGGTTTGGAACTGAGTGCCTCGGGGTTATCTCCAAGGTTGAAGCTGATTGCTGGGTGGAAACAAGCATTTTCGGGGTTATCTCTGAAACTGCAACTCAACTCCTCAAGATTGTCTTTGAGGTTGAAACTGAACCTCCCCGGGTTGTCTCCAGGACTAGAACTGAATATCTCGGGGTTGTCTCCGAAATGAAAATGACTTCTCCGGTGTTATTTCTGGAACATGAACTGTATTCCTCGGGGTTGTCTCCGAGGTTGAAACTGAAACTCTCGGGGTTATCTCCGGGACTGGAATTGGATATCTCGGGGTTGTCTCTGAGATGGAAAAGACTGAGTATCTCGGGGTTGTCTCTGGGACTGAGCTGTTTTGACTTCCAGGGTTATCTCTGGAAGACGATTCTGCCCTCCTGCAAGGTTAGTAAAAGGAATGCAAAATTTTGAGTGTCTATAATGGCTGACCAGGTGTTAATTTAGAGCACATGTGCAATCTTAGATCGGAGACTCACTAGATTTGTCTATATCTTTTACTTAAAAGAGAAGTAAAGGGCATTTTGTTCTTTTTGCATCCAAAAGGGATTTTGGTCATTTCCCACATAATTTTAAGGGTAGTTTGGTCATTTTACATGCTTACCTTAAATTTTAACACTTAGGGTTTGTTAAACACTATTAGGGTTTAATATTACCAATTAGGATTTAGGGTTTTCAAATATATAATTAGGGTTTCTAACTAATTGTTAGGGTTTCCCTAATTAGGTTTATAACCAATAACACTTATCCTTAGTCACATAACTACAATTACATGTCATTCTTAAATAAAATTTAAAGTAATAAATGTATTATCTTCAAATTCCTATTTAAATTTCAAATTAGGGTTCATAAATTTAACATTAGGGTTTTCTAATGTTATGCTATAACTGATCAACAATTAACATTAATCACATACTACACATACTTATCATACTGAAATACAAATATAATTTTATTAATATTTAAATCCTTATTCAAAATCTAAATTTGGGTTTTGAACACTATCCATCGTAACTTTCCTTTTTAGTCAACTTATAATAA
The DNA here is from genome assembly GCA_020205605.1 of Panax ginseng. NCBI lineage: Eukaryota > Viridiplantae > Streptophyta > Magnoliopsida > Apiales > Araliaceae > Panax > Panax ginseng. Next base: position 109,697,206 of record CM035130.1, on the reverse strand, counting down.
TTAAATTGACTAACCTGCTTAACTCATATCGCTTATTTTCAAAATATTACAGATACCAATAATTTTAATAATTAATAAAATAATAATAATAATAATAATAAATCATTCGTACAAATATACATATATATTCGTCTAAAAGTTCTCGATCCTTACATCGGGGTTGTCTCCAAAGTGAAATGATATTTTTCCCTCCTGTAAGGTTAGTCCAGGGAAAGTGAAATTTGAAGTGTCTACAAACGAGAGCAAATTAATTTAAACTAAAAATTGGGTTCCATTATAATCTTAATAAAAATTTAAGTCGTAACAAGGTTTGGGAAATGTCTTCATAAAATCAAAGAAAATCTTAGGATTACAATAATTAAAAGAAAAGAGAAGAGAAAAAAAATATGTGTCATGCAGTCTATTGATATCCACGCTTAGGCTCCATCTTGCTCTCCTTCGCGCTCCTTGAAATCTGATGAAGAACCCTAACTTGGATGGTAGATTATGATGTTAGTGTTAGGTTTGTATATAGCGGGAACATGCAATCAAATTACATAAATAGTGCGAAAGCGCGATAAAATCAAATTTTGCAATTTTTCTTACAAACCATCGCCATGATCATCCTTGTGCACAATTATCAATTAAACGAAAGATGAAGATATGGAATCATACCCTCGTAGATCAAAGCTTCCTCGGGTACAAGTTCACCTCCAATTCCTTCGTGTTCTCCTTGAATTCCACCAATGAGATTCCTTCTTTAGATCAATACAAGCCACCTAAGTGTTTGGCCTCTAGAGGTGATCCACCAAGGAATAATACGTATTCAAGAAGTTGGGTGTTTGGAAAAATCCTATTTTTCTCTCTCTAGAGAATATGTCAGTACTCTCCCAACTATTGGAAGTGTGGCTAACTGTCTAACCACAATCCATAATAAGACTTCTCCTATTTATAGATAAGAACAACTCTCCTAAACTATTTAGGAATAGGGTTTTATTTAATTAAACTCTTTTAATTAAATTAAATTCTTAATCCAATTAGGAACTTATGAGAGTATTTTTATTAATTAATTCCTAAACCATTTAGAATTTAAATAATAATAATAATATTAATATTAATAAGATACCTCTTATTAATTTATATTTAATATTTTCAAAATATTACTAATAAATATTAAGCTATTTAATTTATTCTATCACCATAGATTAAATTAAATATACTTAACTATATTATTACGATTATGTCATTTACTTCTTAAATAAATATTTTCCTTTTGCGATGTAACCTTTTAGGTTCTCCATATTAAACCGGTTGTGAATAAATTAATTAGAATAATTCTAATCTTATTTAAATAAATAATTAAACTATTTAATTCATTTAAATAAATAATATTTATTGTACAATAAGGGTAAGCCCCTTTAGTGATCAACGACTTTGCAGATAATATAGATTTCAATATTAATCATAAAAGAACCTTTCTGTGCATAGTTACCATACAATTCAATCCTTCTACCATACAATGTCCCAATTAAATATAAGACATGAAATTACTGTCAAATCTTATTTTATTTAATTATATGTGTTTCGATTCTCAAATGCATAACTCTGATTAATGCAAATTAGAAACACCTTTCTAATTTCATTTTGCTTGGCCAAAGACTATTAAGTTACTATTTATTGAATCACACATGACATTCTCTCATTTTACTAGAAGTGGTAGATTTTTTGTTGATCATTCATTGTCTCCATATACAACTTATTATACCCAAGCATACCCTTTGATATACCCTAAAGGTCTTAAGTAATATGTCAAAGCATAACTCATCATACACAAGATACTATAATGATCTCAAGTCCAGTGATCACTTGTACTACTATCATTATAGGAATTCTTATTGGTAGGCGAGTAAAACTCCATTAGGTATTCCTTTAGCAAGTCACGTTCAGTGAACTTATTCTTGAATAAGCACCTACATACTTGCTTTAGTGTCTCCACACAAATGATTATGAGATCAATTATCCTTTTCCTAAGATCAAGTAACGTATGTACCAATCTATTCGGATTCACTAATCCTCTTTTTAGTAATCCAACGATTAGGAACGATTTTAGTTTGTGAGCTATCTAAAATTTAGATCTCATTAGCATGATTATCATCATGATTCTAAATGCATTGCTCAAAACTATGGGTTTATCACATTTAATATAACAAAACTATGTAGATAAAGTCAAATGCCTTTAATAGATTAATTTTATTATTAATAAATGAAAAATATTACAACGTATATGCAACATCATATCAAATATGATTGGCTTTAGTGCATATTACTTTCAATCTCTCACTTGCACTAAAGGCAATCATCATGGTATCTAATACCCTCCTTCTCTAAGTGACGATCATCCTGCTGTTGGATAAAGCTTTAGTAAATGGATATGAAATGTTGTTTTTGAGAGTCCACTATCTCTAAAGTGGCTTCTCCTCTTTTAATGATTTCTCCAATCAAATAAAAGTTTTGCAACACATGTTTAGATCCAAGATAAGACTTAAGAACTATTCCTAGTTCTGTAATGAACTTTTCAACCAAACAATCAACTTGAAGCTTAATTTACAACTATATACTTTTTCTTCGTCACTAAACCAACAACAATTTGTTTTTTGGAACCTTTCCAATTCACTGCACCACCATTTAAGGTAAGTATGTACCCTAAAGTGGATTTGCTATCGTCTTTGACAGTCTGAAAAACTCGAGTCTATTTAGCCCTCTAGTTTTAATTTAGACCCACCATGAATCATGACCGCATCCTTAGTGTTGGGTAAGTACTTTAAGATGTTTTTCACTATCTTATAGTGATCTTTTCCAAAATATGACTGATCAACATCAAGTCTCGTATATTTCTTTGCATACATGATAACTACTTATGTGATCTCTCTTTTAGGAGACTGTGGGAATTATTAAGAGAGATTCTGATGAGGATATGACTAGCTTGGATTTAAACAAAGGTCTTGTTTCGGATCCGGTACAAGTTCAAGTTGGACCCATGATGAGAGGGTGAGCTAAGCGTTTCACGGAAGGACTTATGACGTTGGTTCAAACAATGTGGAAGGAGATTGGTACCATGAACTGGTCCAAGGATGATATTCAGTTCCTAAATTCCTTCACATGATCCAAGGATGCGATTCAGATCAATCTATTTCAAAATAGGCAAAACAAAATTCAATTGGTATTCTAGAGCATTCCACCCCGGCAGGTATTCCCAGGCCAAAAACCTACCCCGTCAGGTTCATTTATGCCAAATGTCATCCTGGCACGCTCTGAAGCCGCCCTATCGGAAAGTTCTCTGCCAACACCCGCCCCGACACGAAGGTCTCTACCAACACCCGCTCGGGCGGCCTGCTGCACGTGTTCCCCGTACGTAATTCATCTTATCCATACGTAATAATAATAAATAATATTATTTTATTCATTATTATAAGTATTTACAAAGGTTCGATTTTCTGGGGCGTTACATTCTCTCCCCCTTATAAGGATTCTGTCCCCAGAATCTCGCTATATATATAAAAAAATTACACAAACAAATGAGGGTTATTCTTTTTCATCATTTCTTCTAACTCCCACATTGCTTTTTCTGCACCGTGGTTCTTCCATAACACCTTCACGGAAGATATGACTTTATTCCGCAGAACTTGTTCTTTTCTATCGACAATTTGAATCGACATTTCCTCGTACGTTAAGTTCTTCTCGATATGAATAGGCTCATATTCTATCACGTGCTTATAATCTGGCTTATAAGGACATAACACGGATACGTGAAATACATTATGTATTCGTTTTAGGTCTGGAGGTAATGCTATCATATAAGCTACCTCGCCCACACGTTTTAATACCTCAAAAGGTCCTATAAACTCGGACTTAACTTTCCCTTCTTCGCAAAACATATCTTTCCTTTCCAGGGAGATACTTTTAGGAATACGTACGATCCTACTTCAAACTCCCGATTCTCTCTATGCGGATCCGTAAACTTCTTCTATCTGTCTTGAGCTGCTAGAAGACGCATTTGTATCTTCTTGACAATATCTGCTATCTGTTGCACTAATTTTGGTCCCAACATTCGGTGTTCTCCTACCTCATCCCAATACAGTGGTGTTCTGCATTTCCTCCCATATAAAGCTTCATAAGACGGCATACCTATGCTTGCATGATAACTGTTGTTATATGTAAACTCCACTAATGGCAGATGATCATCCCAACTACCCTTGAAATCCATGACGCAAGATCTTAGCATATCTTCTAACGTCTGAATTGTCCTCTCGCTCTGTCCATCTGTTTGTGGATGATACGCTGTACTCAAATTCAACTGTGTTCCCAACTGCTCTTGTAAACTCCTCTAAAAGTTCAATGTGAATCGTGGGTCACGATCTGACATAATTGATACTGGTGCTCCATGTCTAGAAATTATTTCCTTAATATAAAGTCTAGCTAATTGGTCTAAGTTATACTTGACCCTAATTGGCAAAAAGTGAGCCGACTTTGTCAACCGGTCCACTATTACCCAAATCGCATCATACCCCTTATGAGTAGTCGGAAGTCCCACCACAAAATCCATCGTGATATTCTCCCATTTCCTCTCCAAAATTTCTAGTGACTGTAGCAAGCCACTTGGTCGTTGATGTTCGGCCTTAACTCTCTGACAAGTCAAGCACCTACTCACATACTCGGATATCTCTCTCTTCATGTTCGGCCACCAAAAACTCTGTCGAAGGTCTTGATACATCTTAGTGCTACCAGGATGAATCAAAAACCTCGAACTATGAGCCTCTTATAACACCTGCTCCTTTAATTCCGTCTCATTCGGAACCCAAATTCTTCCTTCAAATCTCAATAATCCCTCATTATCAAGACTGTATTTAGTATCTTTTTCATTGGCTAGCCGCTCCTTTATCCGGTCGCACTCATTCGTTTTGAGTTGTACCTCTTTAACTCTCTCTACGATGGTAGATTGCATCTCCGTCGCAAACAACATTTGTCCTCCTTCACTTGGCAGCTTCACTTCCAACTCCATCCTAGCCATCTCTGTTATCAACTCAGTTTAAGCCGTCAATAAAGAAAACTTTTTCCAACCCTTCCTACTTAAGGCGTCGACAACTACATTGGCTTTTACAAGGTGATACAGGATTTCACAGTCGTAATCCTTTATCAACTCCAGCCATCTTCTATGTCTCATATTCAACTCCTTCTGTGTGAAGATATATTTTAGACTTTTGTGGTCCATGTACATCTCACATTTTTCTCCATAAAGATAATGTCTCCATATCTTTAGAGCAAAAACTACTGCGGCCAGTTCCAGATCATGAGTAGGGGTAAACTTTCTCATAATTCTTCAACTGCCTAGATGCATACGCAATGACCTTGCCACGCTGCATGAGCACGCAACCAAGTCCTCAATGCGAAGCATCGCTATAAACTACAAAATTTCCTGTGTCAACGGGCAATGACAAAACAGGCGCTTCACTCAATCACTTCTTGATTCTTGAAAAGCGCCCTCGCACTTCTTTACCCAAGCGTATTTCACCGTCTTCCTCGTCAAGTTAGTCAGCTGAGTAGCTATCTTGAAAAGTCCCGGATGAATCTTGATAGTAACCCGCTAACCCTAGGAAACTCCGCACCTTATTCGGCGTTTTCAATTGTTCCCAATTCATCACGGCTTCCACCTTCACCGGATCTCTTGAAATCCCCTCATGGTCAATGGTGTGGCGCCCCAAAATAGGTATACAACACCCATTTTGAGTCGCCAAATACATGGTATAGAAAGCAAACTACAACTTCAATAATACAATTGATACCGTAAAAAATACGACAACACATCTTTGTGAGTTTAAATACAAATATTGTCTTCTAGACAATATCAACACTCAAATAAGTCCTCATTACAATTATTCATACATTATTTTACGTAAATAGTGAGGATCGCTAAAACATCTTTCTAGAACCATCACTCCATACCCAGACTGATCCTCGCTATGTTCTCACTTCCGAGAAGAAAAATGGAACAAAAAGAAAAGGGTGAGCTCAACTAGCCCGAAGAAGAATATTATGACTAAGATAATATACAAAAATTATCATTAGTCTTCAACAGGGAAAAATCGATAGAATACAATAGACAACAAATTTTAGATCAACAATGCAGTGAAACAACAATCCATTGAAGAGTCACATAGAGAATGAATTCTACTATCTTCTAAGATTTAAAAGTTCATCATCAATATTTTATCCCTGTAACAACAATCAATATACATCTTTAATCAAATATTCATCTTTGCACTACACGCCCAAGATATTCATTTATATCAACAGTCGGTCATGTTCATCTCAACACTTGTTCATCTTTACATTATGGGCCAAAGATATTCATCAGTTAATCATTCATCTTTGCACTACAGGCCAAAGATATTCAGTAATATCATCATTTAGGACTGAGGATTATGAAAAACATTTTAGAGAACGAATCCAGTGAGACAGAAGGACAAATATTAGGGATTCGTGTCACAGTTTATCCAAGATCACTAATACTTCATAATAACCAATTTTGAAGTAGAATTCAAAAATAACGATCAAAACATGGATACAATCAAAGATTGTAGCCAAAATAGACATCTTGGACAAAAAGGAGATATTTTATTTTTCGGTGAATAGTGCCGTATTCGTGAATAGTGCCGTATACATGAATAGTGTCATATACGTGAATAGTAACCCCGACACATAAGTTCTAAATTTGATTAAAAAGTTCACCAATATTTCGGCATAATGATATTGAAGAAAATAATATCATTTAAGAAGAAAATAGCATCCCTTACCTCAAAATAACTGTACTTCTGATCGGAATATCGGATATAAAGCCGAAGGAAACTTGTACCAAACAACAACTCTCAAAGTATCAAAATACTCACAAAAATACGCTCGATAATCTAGAGAGAAAGAAAACTTATTTCTGGTGTAATTTTTAATTCTAACCTAAGCGTCTATTTATAGGAAAATGCTAGAACGCCAAAGGTGTGACGCCCCCAAAATAGGTATACATCACCCATCTTGAGTCGCCAAATACATGGTATAAAATACAAATACAAATTTAATTATACAACCGTCATGTAATATACGACAATACATAAACTGAGAGTTTTAATAGGAATATTGTCATCTAGACAATATCCACACTCAAAGGAGTCCTCATTACATTTATTGTCACACTATTTAACAGAATAGTGAGGACTACTAATGCTATCTTCTGGACAGTCACTCCTTTCCCCGACTCATCCCAGCTATATTCTCATTTCTCAAGAGAGAACGGTGAAAAGAAAGGGTGAGCTCAACTAGCCCAAGAAGAAATATTATGACTAAGATAATGCAGAATAAATTATCAATATTCTTCAACAATGTTAAACTGATAAAATACAATAGACATCAAGTTTAACTGCAGCAGAATAAGCAATCCATTAGAAGAGTCAAGTAGAGAATAAAACTTACTATCTTCTATAATTTAAAAATGTTTGCATCAACTTTTATCGCTGAGATTCAGCTTAATAAATAAACCACATCTTCTAATCATCCCTGTACTACGAGCCAAGGATATTCATTAAATCATCAATGGTCATGACTATACCGAATAATCCCTGGTCATAATCATACCAAAAACTGTCCATCAATGCATTACAGGCTATTGAGGACTTTTACCATATCATTTATAACATTACAGGTCATGATTATACCGAATGATCCCTGGTCATAATCATACTAAGTCCATCTATGCACGTAAGCCAAAGATGACTTTCATTACAATATAAGCATGAGGATGATGACAATAACATAATAATTTAATAAAACGAGTTCAAGAATTAATTTATCCAAGAACTAATAACGTCCAAATTTTCAACATAATACTTCTTTGTAGAGTAAAATTTAAGAATGCTCAGAAGAATATTTTCATGAAAAGATACTGGATGAAGCGCAAATATCAAGGATATTCCACTAATTTCATGGAATATAGAAGTCAAAACTTTAACCAATTGAGTATAATAAAGAATATATGAAACTGCAAATGGATTTTCACCCGACATGCGGTAATCCACGTATACATATCATTTCCACAATTTAATAAGGAATGAATACAAAGGATCATTCACCATGCATGTGGTAATCCACATAGACAGGTTATTCTAATAGAATAATAAAGAATGGAATAACAAAAGGATTCACCATGTATGCGATAGAGACCCATGAGCATGAGTTATTCCCAGCGAGAATAATAAATAATGGAACTAGGTCCCGGCGTGAAGCCTTGCAGACGGGATATTGACGAATAATAAATGCGAGAATAATAAATAATGGAACCAGTCCTAAAGTAAAATGCATGCATGCATGGATATTCGACGATGAATAATAAATGCGGAATAATAAATAATGGAACTGAGTCCAGCAAAATTTTTGCAAAGCAGGATATTCCAACATGAATAATAAAGAATGGAATAATAGAAGAATTTCACCATGTATGTGGTACTTCGCATAAACAGGTTATTCCAACATAATAATAAAGAATGGAATAACAGAATAATTTCACAATGTATGCGGTACTTCACATAAATAGGTTATTCCAACATAATAATGAAGAATGGAATAACAACTCTTACGAGTATTGAAAGAAAGTAATTCTCTTCATGAATACGAAAGAATAATACCCCTTACCTTAGAATGAAGATGGATACTGGAATAAAAATGTAGCAGACTTCTCTTCTTCTTTCTCTCTATAATTTCTCTCTATAATAATGGCTTTAAAGCTTTAGTGAATTGGTGAGAAATGAAGGAAGAATGAGCTTCTATTTATAGGAAAATATAGTTTCGATAATTGCACGTTTTGGGGCTCGAAATATTATAGTACAATACCTCCAACTTTTCTTTCATTTTTAATTCAGTCATCCAAGTATTATAAAACTTACAACAACTCCCCTAATAGTAAATCATGTGAATCAATAGTAAAATCATGTGACTCAATAGTAAATCATGTGACTCAATAGTTCTAACCATGTGAAAAATTAATTACAATATAGTACCTCCATCTTTAACTTAGTCACGCTTAAGTATCATCAATCTTGCACCAACTCCCTTAATAGTAAGTGAATGTGACTCAATAGTAACTTGTGAATAGTAACTCATGAATAATAACTCATGAATAGTAACTCGTTAATAGTACTCTCCACTACGAAAAGTGCCACTTGAATATTCGATTGAACAATATAATCTCTAGACATTAATTATTATCAAAATAAATGTCAATTTCTACTAACATAAATAATCCCAACACAATGGAACTATCAAATTCATCTTTAATCAACACGAACTTATTCATCATTAATATTATAATTCACAATATTTAACAACCAGGTCGTTCCTAGGAAAGATGGAGCTTTCCAATAAGGATTTCTCCCTATTGGCGCGCAATTAGGTGACCAAACCTCTCCTTGACAGAACTTCTAGACATTGTAAATATTGCAATTTAATAATATGAATAACTTTGTCGTCTCAATTATTGATTTAATAATATATAAAATATTATGCAGATGATACTGTGACAATAACTGAATCAATAATATGAGAGATATGATGCAGCAATCATTGTAGCAATAATTGAGTATAACTGAGTGACTTCTCACGCAAGCATCAATAATCAATACCGTGTGCTACTATGCAACCACGCGTATTACTGTACCTTTACTACCGGATAGTTCAACAGTATTAACGGTAAAACCTCTGCCGTTATTTTCATAAAATATTTTTGTCTTTTTCTAACTACGACCGTACTTCCGTTGTGGGGGCCACCAATGATTATGTCGTCGTACGAATATTCCCCGACAAAAAGAATATTTCTCGGCCAAACGAATATTATATAACAACTTGCGTACTTTGCAAAATTTGTAAATATTACCCACAACTATAACATTAAATAATATCCACATCATAATATCCAAAAATATAATTCGAGAGAAATTAATCTTTATTCATAAAAGTTGGGGTCTTACAAACTCCCCTTTTTATGAAATTCCATCCTCGAAATTAGGGTACGTACCTGATATATCGAAGGGGTGAGGATATCTTGACTTCATCTCAGATTCTAACTCCTAGGTCATTTCTTTAACATCGTGGTTTCTCCACAAAACTTTGACTTGAGGTATAACCTTAGAGCGTAGAATATGATCCTTCTTATCCAAGATTTTAACAGGTAACTCTTCATACGTTAAATCTTCCTCTATCTCGTCTGGTTCTAATTTAACAATGTGGTTCGGGTCTTTCACATATTTACGTAACATAGACATGGGGAAAACGTTATGAACACGAGACATACTTGGCGGTAAGGCGAGTCCATAGGCCACAATTCCTACTCACTCGAGGATTATAAATGGGCCAATGAATCGAGGATTGAGCTTTCCTCTCTTTCCAAATCTTGTAACTCTTTTCCATGGAGTAACACGTAACAACACATGATCTCCACTATTGAATTCCACATCTTTTCGATGAAGATCAGCATAACTCTTTTGTCGATCTTGTGAGGTTTTTATACGTTGTCGGATTGTTTGAATCTTTTCCATAGTCATACATACTAACTCTGGTCCCAACAACGTTGCTTCACCCACCTCATCCCAAAGATCTTGGAGAGCGACACTTTCTTCCATACTGGCGCCTCAAATGGAGCCATGCCAATACTTGCTTGGTAACTGTTGTTGTAGGAAAACTCCACCAATGGTAAGAACTTGTCCCAACTTCCCTTGAAGTCAAGGACACAGAGTCTTAATAAATCTTCAAGAGTTTGAATAGTCCTTTCCGACTGCCCGTCCGTTTGAGGATGATATGCCGAACTAAATAGTAAATCCATGCCCATAGTTTTTGCAAATTAACCCAAAATCTTGAAGTGAATCTTGGGTCACGATCAGAAACTATGGATAATGGCATACCGTGCAATCTTATAATCTCATTTATGTACATACTAGCAAGACGTTCAAGTGTAAAAGTTTTTCGTATCGGTAAGAAATGAGCAGATTTGGTCAATCTATCAACAATGACCCAAATCGCATCTATGCCTTGAGAAACCTTGGGAAGACCAATAACAAAATCCATGGTAATGTGCTCCCACTTCCATTCTAGAATCTCAAGTGGTTGCAATGGACCTTTTGGCACTTGATGCTCCGCCTTGACTCGTTGACAAGTTAAACATCTTGAGATAAATAGCGCTATCTCTCTCTTCATATTGCTCCACCAAAATGTATGACGAAGATCACGATACATTTTGGTACTCCCACGATGGATTCGCAAGCGATTGTGTTGTGCGCCTCCATCATGATTTTATACTTCAAGTCAGAATCGTTAGGAACACAGAGTCTAGAGTTGACTCAAAGTATTCCTTCTTCATCGATTCTTGCTTCCGGAATAGTACCTTCTTCCACTTTCTTCTTCATACGCATCAGCTCCAGGTCTGTAGCTTGAGTAGCTTTAACTTTATCAATTAAAGTCGGTTCTACTCGTATATTCACCATCATCACATGGGTCCCTGGAGTCTTTAACTCCATCTCCATCCTTTGTAAGTCATACAAAATGGGCCTTTGCATTGACAATATCGTACTCGTACCCGCATATGATCGTCTACTCAATGCGTCAGCTACTACGTTCGCTTTTCCAGGATGGTATTGGATGGTATAATCATAATCTTTCAACAGCTCAAGGTAACGTCATTGCCGCATGTTGAGTTCCTTCTGAGTGAGGAAATATTTGAGGCTTTTATGATCCGTATAGATTTCCACCTTCTCTCCATACAGGTAATGCCTCCAAATCTTAAGCGCAAAAACGACAGCGGCTAACTCTAGATCATGAGCAGAATAATTCCTCTCATATTCTTTGAGTTTTCATGAGGCATAGGCTATGACTTTCCCATGTTGCATGAGAACACATCCTAACCCTTTGCCTGAAGCATCACTGTAATTGACAAATCCCTCCGTGCCATATAGTATTGTCAGAACAGGTGATGAAATGAGTCTACTCTTGAGTTCTTGAAAACTCTTTTCACATTCCTCGCTCCAACCAAATTTATATCTTTTCGAGTTAGCAGCGTTAATGGAGTAGCAATTCGAGAAAACCCTTCTACGAATCTCTGATAATAACTAGCTAAGCCGAGAAAGCTACGTACTTGATCATTATCGACTTAGGTTGCTCGACTTTTGAATTGCTTCAATCTTTTTGGTCAATGAGATATTCTATGATTTGATATTACGTGCCCAAGGAATACAACTTCCTCAAGCCAGAACTCGCATTTCTTCAACTTGGCATATAGCTTATTTTCATGAAGCTTTTGAAGTATAAGCCTCAAGTGTTGCTCATGGTCTTCACGGGTTTTGGAGTATATGAGGATGTCATTAATAAAGATGACCACAAAGTGATCCAAATATTCCTTGAATACTCGGTTCATCATGTCCATGAAGGTAGCAAGAGCATTATTCAATCCAAAAGACATGACTAGGAATTCATAATGCCCGTACCGAGTTCTGAAAGCAGTCTTTGGAATGTCATTAGTTTTAATCTTCAACTGATGATATCCAGAACAAAGATCGATCTTTGAAAAGAATTTGACGCCTTGCAACTAGTCAAACAGATCATCAATACGAGGTAACGGGTACCTATTTTTGATGGTGACATGATTCAACTCCTAATAATCAATATAAAGTCGCATAATTTCATCTTTCTTCTTCACAAATAGAATAGGAGCACCCCAAGGAGACGTACTAGGACGAATGAAACCTATGTCTAACAATTCCTGCAGTTGGGTCTTGAACTCCTGAAGTTCAATAGGAGCCATTCGATATGGGACTTTGGAAATGGGTTTTGTACCGGTTTCAAGATCGATACAAAATTCAATTTCACGCTCTGGGGGTAGGCCAGGAAGTTTTTCAGGGAATACGTCGGGAAATTTATTAACAATAGAAATATCATTCAAATCTGACGTATTTTTATTTAAATCCGTGATATGGGCTAAGAAAGCTTGACATCTATTTTTCAATAAACAAATAGCTTTATGGCTTGAGATGACAGTGATGGATTTTAATGGTTTGGTTGCTTGAATTCGCATAATAGGTTGGTTAGGAATATGAAAGCTAACAACCTTACGAAAACAATCAATTTTTGCATGATGAGTAGTTAACCAATCAATCCCTAGAATCACATCGAATGCAAGTATTCTCAAAGAAATAAGATCGATAGGTAATGTACGGTTACCGATTTGAATTAAACAAGACTTATAAACTGTGGATGTAATGAAGGTTTCTCCCAATGGAGTTTCAACAGATAAGTCAAAGTCTAATTTCTCCGGAGTCAAATTTAAACGTTGAGCGCAAGTAGGAGAAATAAATGAATGGGTAGAACCGGTATCAAATAAAGTATAAACTTCGCTAGAGTTTATGATTAGCTTACCCATGATCACCTCGTTCGGATTCCTCATTTTTTGGGAGGTTACGATAAATGCTCTCCCTTGAACTACCTGTTTTGTCTTGTCTGGGACACCCTTTGATGCCTCCATCCCAGCTGGACTTGACTTTGGTGCATTACAAAATCGGGCTAGGTGGCCTTCTTTTCCACAATTATAACATGCTTTGAATCGCATCGTTGTAGTTTGGACTTATGTGTCCTTCCCTCCATATTTATAACAACATCTGATGGGGTGGTCGTTCTCCTTCCTTAACAACGGGTCTTTGGTCTTGACATCTTTCCATCTTTGTTGAACCTTCTCTTCTTGAACTTTCCACTCCTATTGTCTTGACCATGATTACCACCAAAGTGGTTATCATTTTTGCAGCATCTTGATTCCTCCACGTTTGTTGTCACCGCCGATGGTTGCTACCATTGGTATTATCGACTTGTCAATTTGCTCTCTCTTGGTTGGGTTGACTCATTATCGCACTCCAATAAATCGAGCCCTATTAACAACATCTGAATACAAACACAGTTTATGAGAGATAAGGTATTGACGTATCTCGGGTTTCAAACCTCTTAGAAACATCCACATCATTCTCTCCTCATTATCAACCAAGTGGGATCTGAAACCGAGATAACTCAACAAACTTAGCTCACGCATCGCCTTACGATCATATTGTTTTGCTCAAGCTTGATGAACTCTACCTCCTTCATGTGGACGAATACTTTCGGGGAAAGTACTTGTCGTTGAGCGACTCTTGGAACTTCTCCCAAGACATCTTCGGTCTGGGCAAGTTGAGTACGCTTCTGATTCCCACCAAGAATCCGCCTCTACACATGACATGAAGGTGGCAAAAGGAACCTTTGCTCCTCGGAGCATCCCAAGACATCAAATATCTTGTTGATACGCTTTATCCACGTCTCTGCCTTAAGTGGTTTTAGCTCACCAAAAAATTCTGGTGGTCCCAGCTCCTTGAACTGCTTAGCGGTGACCGCCCGAGAGTTATCAGTGTTACCACCTGTATTTTGGACAGGAGCCGCCTTCGCCTGTTGTTGCATGAATTGCATAAAGTCTTTGAGCATCCCATCATTCATCATTTCATCGGTGTTATTGTTTTCATGAGGATTATTGTCTTCCTGTTGCACATTACCTGTAACGACCCCAAAATAGGTCCATTCCATCCGACCCATTCTGAGTCGCCAAATACATGGTACAGAAAACAACTACAACTTTATTAAAACAATTATCGTGCAAAATACAACAACACATATGCTGTGAATTTGGATACAAATATATATCAACTGTGACTCATGTCCCAACCGTGGACAACACCTCATAATGACACCTTACATAAAGGTATAGTCGAAAACTATTTTAGAAATTAGAATCTTTGGGAAGTGCTCAAGGAAACCTTCTTTATATGGGAGGCCGTGCGTCAGGTTATTATAGATATCATATGGCCACAGAATTATCCTTGGTTGACCTAATAGACCCCTAAAGAAAAATGAGAAGATTACTATCATATTCTTCCCAATGGTGAGTTTTCTCTTGACATATCATTATCTCTCATCTCTAATTGAGAGTTAAATTTCAAATAGACTCAAGATCATATAGGTAGTCTTTGGTAGATATACTCGGCAGAGTGGATGAGCACAACCCTATCTTATGATGACACGAGGTTGTATGTCATTAGACATCTTGTATGATAGTGGCAAAACACCCTTCCAAGTTAAATTCACCTCACCCTCAACATCTATAGACCACTATTCTATTCCCTTGTTATTCCTCCGGAAACTCCAACTACACTTTTATTACACGAAAGGAATTGTGAAGCAAAAGGGTGAGCATAACTAGCTTCGATAAAGAATATCATGACTAAAGATAAATAAATTATCAATAGCCTTCAACAGTAATAAATCAGAGATTTAGAGCATATGGTAGATGATAAAAACTTTTCAACCATAGTTGCGCGGAACGAGCAATCCATTAGAAGAGTCAAATAGACTATAAAGTCTATTATCTTCTTCATGTTAAAAGTCCACCAACAATGTTTTATCCCTGTGACATCAATCAACAATTCCTGTCCACAATCACATGTATAACTCATAATCGTAATTGTAGTTCTAAATTCCTTTTTCTCATCCAGGACAAAGATAATTTTCATCACCTGAAACATCAAAGATTATGGTTATACCAAATAACAGTTTATGTTCATAATCCTACTAATAAATTCATTTTTGCACTACGGCCAAAGATATTCATCAATAATTGATCTTTGCACTACATGCCAAAGATATTCATATCTCAAAGAAATACATAATCATTTCAGAATTTATATAAAACATAATTATAACCATATATGTTGATTAATTCACCTTTGCACTTAAGCTAAAGATATTCAATTATAAATTCAATGGTCATGATCATACCAGTCAACAATTCAACTTTGCACTACTAGCCAAAGAGAACCTATAATCACGATCATACCAATAATCTATCCATCTTTACACTCAAGTCAAAGATAAATATCATCATTAGGGTTATAAGAATGTTAAATATGATAATAAAAATAATATAATCAACATATAGATTTAATCTTAAGAGTAAGATTCATAAATCAATGATCTCATAACACTTTAATCAAAATGTTATAAATCACTTAATAATCTCATAATCTAATATTATTAATACTACCACAATATTTTAATCATTTTTTAAACTTATAAACAATTTATTTTAATTGTTTACACTTTACTAATAAATGCATTTAATCATCTTAAAATGGCAAACTCATAAGATCTCATCACCAATAACCAAAACCCTCATCAAAAATCTGCATATACCTCATATATGATTCTCAAGCCATAAAATCATATTTTCTAATTTTCTTACTTCACATAACATATTTAATTCATTTACTCATAACTAGAACATTTTCATGAAAAATGCCAAATCAGTTTTAAAAATATTTCTTTTCTGGGATTTAGAAGAATATAGTCCCATATTGAATATATATTTTTCTCGTAATTTTAAAAGTCATTTACTATTTTCACATGGCCCAAAACCATAGAATATTTAAACATTTATCATAAATTGTACTTTTATCCAAAAATTCTGAAATTTACACGGTATACTGATATTATATAGATGTACTCCCAATAAAAATTTCATCAATTTTGGAGTTAATCACAAGGAGTTATAAGTGTTTTCTTTTAAAATAGTCTTTCCTCATAAAATTCATAACTCTTAATCTATACATCCAAAAATCGCCATTTTTGGACACAATCAACAAAACTCATCAAATTATCATTTTAATGTTTTTCAGAATTTTTGAAGGTTCAGAAGAATTTCGAAATAATAACCCTTAAAATCCCTTATTATCCCTTACCTCAAAAAAGCAAAGACTTTCCGATTGGAATAACATTGAACTAACTTGCACAGTATAGCAATACTCAAAGTATACTCAAAATACTCACAAGAATACTCGATAATATAGAGAGAAAACTTGATTTACGTGTGATTTTCAATTATAACCTAAAGCACTCTATTTATAGAAATTACTTAGAACACCAAAGCAGAAAATTTATTAAAATAATAATATTATATTTTTTTTCTCAAGACTTCATACGTATGCTCTCAACATCAGAACTAAGCCCCTAACACATGTTAAATGAGGGAAACAAAATGTAAAAAATGTTTTTCATATTAAAAATATTTTAAACTTCCAAAAATCAATTATTTTGGAGCTTCAGAACTTCAATAATTCATAATAAATAGCCCTTTTGTCCGAAAATTCGAATCTCACGATTTTTTTTATAGGAAATTCAATTTTCTACAACTTTGCAGAAGAAAGTTTTTCCAAATTCCAAACAAAAATTGACCGAAATCAACAAACGGACGATTTTACAGGCTATAATCAAATTTCAGTCAAGAAATGGGGGCCACCGACACATAAAACATGCTTTAAATATTTTTGGTAACAAAATACTCCTCCTCCACATATACTCATATATCTCACATTCATCGTAAAAATATCATCATTAATATATTATTAAAATAATATATTTAATTGAATTATTTTATTAGAAAAAGATAAAATATTAATTTTCAACAATTGTCACATTAAAAATTTTCTCCATCTATATCCTCATAAAAATAATATTTTTCTCATCATATAAATCAATAATTAATTATTCACAAATAATATTACAGAAACACATTATTGACAACCAGTGGGTTCTAGGAAAAGGGGCTTTCAATAAGAATTTCTCCATACTGGCCTTGCAATTAGGTGACCAAACCTCTCATTAGAGCCGAACTTTCTAGACATTGTCAATAATGCTATCTAATAATATTATTCAAATAATATAAATTATTGATCTGATAATGGGAAATATTATGCAGTGACAATTATTGAGCAACAATAATATAAAATATCAACTCGGCAATTATTGAATCAATAAAATACTGAACAGTAATTACTGTAACAATTATTGAGTAGTGCCTTCTTACGTAAGAGTTAATAATTCAAAAATCTTTGTGCAATATTGTGTGCTATCGTAGCAACAACGCGTAGACTTTACTTTACCCAATTTATTCCAACAGTGTTATTAAAATAACTACTACGCCATTATTTATAAAAACTTTAATTTGTCTTTTCTTCATCCGACGATTATTACATTATGGGGCCCACAAATGGTCTGGCAGGTCATCATACGAATATTCCCAATGTAAAGAATATTCCACGACCCAAATCTAATATTCCCCGACAACAATGAATATTTTATAACCACTTGCATATTTTTGAAAAATTTCATATATCACCCTTAACTTTAACTTTTTATCAATTTAACCATTTCTTTGAATTGTAATTATAAGAAAATTGAATACTTTTATTTCATAAAAGTCGGGGTCTTACATTACCCTGGGCATTGATCGTTGGTGACTCAACGGTCTCACGTGCTTCATTGCTTATCTCAACATTTTCGGATGCCATTTACAAATACTGCAACAAAACAAGGGTTAATAACATATCACATATTATCCCTATATTCTGCCCGACCAATTAAATACCAAATAAACTTAGGTAGGTCATACTAGCAAAGGAATTCCCCGTCTCTCCCCTCCTAGTTCTTATCTCACATCTCAGCCAGGGATCATATCCCTAAGCTTTGGTACCAACTGTAACGCCCCCAAAATAGGTATACATCACTCATCTTGAGTCGCCAAATACATGGTATAAAATACAAATACAAACTTAATTATACAACCGTCGTGTAATATACTACAATACATAAACTGAGAGTTTTAATACAAATATTGTCATCTCGACAATATCCACACTCAAAGGAGTCCTCATTACATTTATTGTCACACTATTTAACAGAATGGTGAGGACTACTAATGCTATCTTCTGGACCGTCACTCCTTTCCCCGACTTCGTCCCGGCTATATTCTCATTTCTGAAGAGAACAGTGAAAGAAAAGGGTGAGCTCAACTAGCCCAGTAAGAAATATTATGACTACGATAATGCAGAATAAATTATCAATAGTCTTCAACAATGTTAAACTGATAAAATACAATAGACATCAAGTTTAACTGCAGTGGAATAAGCAATCCATTAGAAGAGTCAAGTAGAGAATAAAACCTACTATCTTCTATGCTTTAAAAATGTTTTCATCAACTTTTATCGCTGAGACTCAGCTTAATAAATAAACCACATCTTCTAGTCATCCCTGTACTACGAGCCAAGGATATTCATTAAATCATCAACGGTCATGACTATACCAAATAATCCCTGGTCATAATAATACCAAAATTTGTCCATCAATGCATTACAGCCTACTGAGGACTTTTACCATATCATTTATAACATTACAGGTCATGATTATCTTTGAATGATCCTCGGTCATAATCATATTTAAGTCCATCTATGCACGTAAGCCAAAGATGACTTTCATTACAATATAAGCATGAGGATGATGACAATAACATAATAATTCAATAAAACAAGTTCAAGAATTAATTTATCCAAGAACTAATAACGTCCAAAATGTCAACATGATACTTCTTTATAGAGTAAAATTTAAGAATGCTTAGAAGAATATTTTCATGAAAAGATACTGGATGAAGCGCAAATATCAAGGATATTCCAATAATTTCATGGAATATAGAAGTCAAATCTTTAACCAACTGAGTATAATAAAGAATATATGAAACTGCAAATGGATTTTCACGCGCCATGCGGGAATCCACGTATACAGATCATTTCCACAATTTAATAAGGAATGAATACAAAGGATCATTCACCATGCATGTGGTAATCCACATAGCAAAAGTTATTCAACGAGTAATAATAAAGAATGGAATAATGAAGGATTCACCATTCATGCGATAGAGACCGCATTACATACGAGTTATTCCCAATGTAATAATAAATAATGGAACCGTGTCCCACAGAACGCACGCACATGACGGTATATTCGAGAGAATAATAAATGCGGAATAATAAATAATAGAACCGGTTACAAAATGCATGTAGAGGATATTCCAAGCGTAATAATAAATAATGGAACTGTGTCCCATTAAATTCTATAATGCAAGCGGGATATTCCAACAAAATAATAAAGAATGGAATAATAGAAGAATTTCACCATGTATGCGGTACTTCGCATAAACATGTTATTCTAACATAATAATAAAGAATGGAATAACAGAAGAATTTCACCATATATGCGGTACTTCGCATAAACATGTTATTCCAACATAATAATGAAGAATGGAATAACAACTCTTACGAGTATTGAAAGAAAGTAATTCTCTTCATGAATACGAAAGAATAATACCCCTTACCTTAGAATGAAGATGGATACTGGAATAAAAATGTAGCAGACTTCTCTTCTTCTTTCTCTCTATAATTTCTCTCTATAATAATGGCTTTAAAGCTTTAGTGAATTGGTGAGAAATGAAGGAAGAATGAGCTTCTATTTATAGGAAAATATAGTTTCGATAATTGCACGTTTTGGGGCTCGAAATATTATAGTACAATACCTCCAACTTTTCTTTCATTTTTAATTCAGTCATCCAAGTATTATAAAACTTACAACAACTCCCCTAATAGTAAATCATGTGAATCAATAGTAAAATCATGTGACTCAATAGTAAATCATGTGACTCAATAGTTCTAACCATGTGAAAAATTAATTACAATATAGTACCTCCATCTTTAACTTAGTCACGCAAGTATCATCAATCTTGCACCAACTCCCTTAATAGTAAGTGAATGTGACTCAATAGTAACTTGTGAATAGTAACTCATGAATAATAACTCATGAATAGTAACTCGTTAATAGTACTCCGACACGAAAAGTGCCCTGAATACCCGATTGAACAATATAATCTCTAGACATTAATTATTATCAAAATAAATGTCAATTTCTACTAACATAAATAATCCCAACACAATGGAACTATCAAATTCATCTTTAATCAACACGAACTTATTCATCATTAATATTATAATTCACAATATTTAACAACCAGGTCGTTCCTAGGAAAGATGGAGCTTTCCAATAAGGATTTCTCCCTATTGGCGCAGCAATTAGGTGACCAAACCTCTCCTTGATGTAACTTCAGACATTGTAAATATTGCAATTTAATAATATGAATAACTTTGTCGTCTCAATTATTGATTTAATAATATATAAAATATTATGTCACGTAGATGATCTTTTGTGACAATAAGCTGAATCAATAATATGAGAGATATGATGCTAAATCAATCATTGTAGCAATAATTGAGTATAAGCGAAAGTGACTTCTCACGCAAAGCATCAATAATCAATACCAGTGTGCTACTATGCAACCATCGCCATTCATTGTACCTTTACTACCGGATAGTTCAACAGTATTAAAGGTAAAACCTCTGTCGTTATTTTCATAAAATATTTTTGTCGTTTTCTAACTACGATCGTACTTCCGTTGTGGGGTCCACCAATAATTATGCCATCGTACGAATATTCTCCGACAAAAAGAATATTTCCCGGCCAAACGAATATTATATAACAACTTGCGTACTTTGCAAAATTTGTAAATATTACCCACAACTATAACATTAAATAATATCCACACCATAATATCCAAAAATATAATTCGAGAGAAATTAATCTTTATTCATAAAAGTTGGGGTCTTACAAAAGGAGACTAAAATAATAAAATATTATTTTTCTTTTCTTCCATTCTATGCACACCTCAATTGAAACATCAAAGCCAGCCAAATCTGAAATTCCCAGCAGCCCACATGTTTATAACACAAGTGGGTCCCACCCATAATTTAATAAAAATTATTTTATTTTCCAAAACTTCAGTAATTCATAGAAAATAGCTCGTTTATCAGAAAAATATGAATTTTATGTCCATTCCACACGAAATCGAATTCTCTACAACTTTATAGCTTTGAGTTTTTCCAAATTCCAAACAGAAAATATCCGAAATCCACAAACGGACGATTTTCAACACCGTTTCAACACTTTTTAAAATTCATAACAAATCATACATTAATTTTCAACGGTTCAAAATTTGTGGACATATACTCAACTCATATATATATATATAACATATCCAAAAATCACAACGATCCAATGATCGGATTAAAATTACAACTCACGCAATAAAACTTTAAGAACACCGATTTGAGTTTTTAATACCTCTAATCCGACAAAATACTGATAAAACACCTCAACATTAATTCCTTCATTTATAACCACATAAATAAATCCATCATTTATATCCACATCAAATAAATATTTCCTTATCATATAAATTAATAATTAATTATTCATAAATAATATTACAGAATCACAATTATGACGACCGAGGCGGTTCGAGAAAGAGGGGCTTTCCAATAAGGATTCTCCTTATCATGGCGCAATTAAGTGACCAAACCTCTCCTTGACAGAACTTTCTAGACATTGCCAATAATGCTATCTAATAATATTATTCAAATAATATGAATTATTGATCTGATAATGGGAAATACTGTGCAGTGACAATTATTGAAACAATAATAATATAAAATATCAACGCAACAATTATTGAATCAATAAAATATTAAACAGTAATTACTATAACAATTATTGAGTAGTGCCTTCTTACATATGAATCAATAATTCAACAATACTGTGCAATACCGTGTGCTACTGTGCAACCAAGCATATTACTGTATTTTAACCGCCGGGTATTCCAATAGTGTTAATGGTAACAACTACGACGTTATTTATAAAAACTCAAACTTGTCATTTTATTCATCGATGACAGTTATTAGTTATGGGGCCCCAAATGATCAGCTACTTGTCAGTAAATACGGATATTCCTGACAAAAAGAATATTCCACGACCAAACGAATATTCCCCGTTAGAAATGAATATTTTACAACCACTTGCTTATTTTATAAAATTTGAACATTTCACCCATAACCAAAACATTATATCAAATTAACTCCTTATTATATCAAGATAATGAATAGAAAAAATTTAATTTTATTTATAAAAAGCTGGGGTCTTACAACCTCCCCTCCTTATGAAATTTCGTCCTCAAAATTGACGTACGTACCTGGTGTTTCAAAAAGGTGAGGGTACCTCACTTTCACTTCCGATTCCAACTCCCATGTCATTTCCTCAATTGCATGGTTCCTCCACAAAACCTTAACTTGTGGTATAACCTTTGTTCGTAGGACATGCTCTTTCCTATCCAATATCTTGATAGGTACCTCCTCGTACGTTAAATCTATGGCTATCTCGTCCGGTTCTAACTCAATGATGTGGTTCGGGTCTTTCACATATTTACATAACATCGATACGTGAAAAACGTTATGAACACGCGACATACTTAGCATTAAGGCGAGTCTATAGGCCACAGTTCCTACTCGATCGAGGATTTCAAATAAATTGAAGGTTTGAGCTTTCTTCTCTTCATCGACTCTTACTTCTAGAATAACGCCTTCTTGCACCTTTTTCTTTATATTCATCAGCTCTAGGTCTATAGCTTGAGCGACTTTAACGTTATCGATTAAAGTCGATTCTACTCGTATATCATCATGTGGGTCCCTAGAGTCTTTAACTCAATCTCCATCCTTTGTAAATCGTACAAAATGGGTCTTTGTTTTAACAACATTGCACTCGTACCCGCTACGATCTTCTACTCAATGAGTTAGCTACTACGTTTGCTTTTCTAGGATGATATTGAATAGTGTGATCGTAATCTTTCAACAGCTCAAGCCAACATCGTTGCCGCATGTTGAGTTCTTTTTGGGTGAAGAAATATTTGAGGCTTTTATGATCCGTATAAATCTCCACTTTCTCCCCATACAGGTAGTGTCTCCAGATTTTCAACGCGAAAACAACTGCTGCCAACTCCAGATCATGAGTAGGATAATTCCTCTCATATTATTTGAGTTGTCGCGAGGAATAGGCTGTGACTTTCCCATGTTGCATGAGAGCACATCCTAACCCTTTGCCTGAAGCATCGTTGTAGATAACAAATCCATCCGTACCAGATGATATTACCAGAACAGGTGCCGAAATGAGTCTCCTCTTGAGCTTTTGGAAACTCTTCTCGCATTCCTCGTTCCATACGAATTTTGTATCTTTTCAAGTCAGTTGAGTTAACGGAGTAGCGATTCAAGAAAATCCTTCCACGAATCTCCGATAATAACCAGCTAAGCCCAGAAAGCTATGCACTTCAGTCACCGATTTTGGTTGCTCCCAACTTTGTATTGCTTTGATCTTCCCCGGGTCAATAGTTACTCTATGTTTTGACACCACGTGCCCAAGGAATGCTACTTCCTCAAGCCAGAACTCGCCTTTCTTCAGCTTGGCATATAGCTTGTTTTCACGAAGCCTTTCAAGTATCAGCTTCAAATGGTGCTCATGATCTTCACGGCTTTTTGAATAGATGCAGATGTCATCAATAAAGACAACAACAAACTGATCCAAATATTCCTTGAATATACGGTTCATCATATCCATGAAAGTAGCAGGAGCATTAGTCAATCCAAAAGACATGACTAAGAATTCATAATGCCCGTACCGAGTTCTGAAGGCAGTCTTTGGAATATCCTCAGTTTTAATCTTCAGCTGATGGTATCCAGAACGAAGGTCGATCTTTGAAAAGAATTGTGCTCCTTGTAACTGGTCAAACAGGTCATCAATGCGAGGTAGCGGATACCTATTCTTGATGGTGACATGGTTTAATTCTCGGTAGTTAGTACAAAGTCGCATACTCCCGTCTTTCTTCTTTACAAATAAAGCAGGAGCACCCCAAGGAGATGTACTAGGGACGAATGAAACCTATGTCTAACAATTCCTGTAGTTGGAATTTTAACTCCTGAAGTTCAATAGGAGCCATTCGATATGGGGTTTTAGAAATGGGTTTTGTACCCGGTTCAAGGTCAATAAAGAATTCAACATCACGTTCTAGGGGTAGACCGGGAAGTTCTTTAGGAAATACATCAGGAAATTCTCTAACAACAGTAATATTATCCAAATCTGACTTGTCTCTGTTCAAATCCATAACATGGGCTAAGAAAGCTTGACATCCGTCTTTCAATAAACAAATAGCTTTGTGGCTTGATATGACAGTGACTGATTTTAGTGGTTTAGTTGCTTGAATTCGTATAACAGGTTGGTTAGGAATATGAAAACTAACAACCTTACGAAAATAATCAATTTTGGCATGTTGAGTAGTTAACCAATCAATTCCTAAAATCACATTAAATGCAAGTATGTTTAAAGAGATACGATCAACAGGTAATGTCATTGTGCTAACTTGGATTAAGCAAGATTTATAAATAGTGGATGTGATAAAGGTTTTTCCTAACGGAGTCTCCACAGATAAGTCAAAGTCTAATTTCTCCGAAGTCAAGTTTAAATGTTGAGCACAAGTAGGAGAGATAAAAGAATGGGTAGAACCGGTATCTAGTAAGGTATAAACTTCGCAAAAAAAAAATTATGATTAACTAACCCGTGATAACTTCATTTGGGTTCCTCACTTGTTGGGAAGTCATGACAACCGCTCTCCCTTGAACTACCTGGCTTTGACTTGTCTGGGGAAGCATTTGGTGTCATCACTACCGTTGAAATTGAATTTTTTATAGGGCATATTCCACCCTCATCTGCTTCATCGTACTCCTATTTTATGATCTGAATTATTAATCTTCGATCCATATCGAATTGGGGTTATGTATGATATGCTGTGGTAATTCCAAACTCGATGTTGGGTTCTCTCAATTGCTGTCCAAAAAGAGAAATACATATCATCTAATTTAGCCTTCTTAGATCGGACATCTCTTTCCACAATATCAACACGTCGTGGGGCTTTTACCCATGCATCACTCATTCTCACTCGTTTAGTTGTTTCTTCTTTCAGCTCAGATTCCAGCTTTATCATCTTATACTCTGCCAAAGAGTGCTTCTGTTCAAGCATCACATATCGGGTAACATATACTTGAATTGTTGCATCCTTTTGCTCCATGACCGCCTGCCGTTCTTCAGCCTGCTCTTCTAACTCATGAATTCGATTTTGCAATTCTAAATTTCGATCATAAAATTCTTCTAATAAATTCTCCTCAAGTACCTCTTCTTCCTCACTCTCAGCTGCTACCTCTGTGACTATCTCGGGTGCAACTATCAATTATTCACTCACAATATGGATATCTGTAATTCCGTCCTTGCCTGTCATAACATTATCCTGGTTGGTGATTAGAGGTGTCTCCACGATCTCATTCACTCAATTGTTAACGTTCTCAGCTGCCATTCTTAAATATCGCGCCCATAAAACCGGGGTTAATTAAACAAATTAACATATCACATAATATCCTATATTATGACCATCAACCAACAAATAAGCTTAGATAGGACACCTTAATGAAGGATTTACTCATCTCTCCCTCCCGGTTGTTCCGCCAGAGACCATATCCTAAGCTTTGATACCAACTATGACGCCCCCAAAATAGGTATACAACACCCATTTTGAGTCGCCAAATACATGGTACAGAAAGCAAACTATAACTTCAATAATACAATTGTCGTGCAAAATATGACAACACATACTGTGAAAATACAAATATTGTCTTCTAGACAATATCAACACTCAAATAAGTCCTCATTACAATTATTCATACACTATTTTACAGAAATAGTGAGGACTACTAAAACATCTTTCTAGAACCATCACTCCATACCCCGACTCGATCCTGCTATGTTCTCACCTCCTAAGAAGAAAAATGGAACAAAAAGGAAAGGGTGAGCTCAACTAGCCCAGTAAAGAATATTATGACTAAGATAATATACAACAAATTATCATTAGTCTTCAACAGGAAAAAATCTAATAGAATACAATAGACAACAAATTTTAGATCAACAACTGCAGCAGAAACAACAATCCAATAGAAGAGTCACGTAGAGAATAAATTCTACTATCTTCTAAGATTTAAAAGTTCATCATCAATATTTTATCCCTGTAACAACAATCAATATACATCTTTAATCAAATAGTCATCTTTGCACTACAGGCCAACGATATTCATTTATATCACCAGTCAGTCATATTCATCTCAACACCTGTTCATCTTTGCACTACGGGCCAAAGATATTCATCAGTTAATCATTCATCTTTGCACCACAGGCCAAATATATTCAGTAATATCATCATTTAGGACTGAGGATGATGAAAACCATTTTAGAGAACGAATTCAGTGAGACAGAAGGACAAATATTAGGGATTCATGTCATAGTTTATCCAAGATCACTAATACTTCATAATAACCAATTCTGAAGCAGAATTCAAAAATTACGATCAAAACATGGATACAATCAAAGATAATAGCCAAAATAGACATCTTGGATAAAAAGGAAAATTTTTATTTTTTGGTGAATAGTGCCGTATACGTGAATAGTGCCGTGTACATGAATAGTAACCCCGACACAAAAAATTCCAAATTTGATTAAAAAGTTCACCAATATTTTAGCATAATGATATTAAAGAAAATAATATTATTTAACAAGAAAATAACATCCCTTACCTCAAAATAACGGTACTTCTGATCGGAATATCGGATATAAAGCTGAAGAAAATTTGTATCGAACAAAAACTCTCAAAGTATCAAAATACTCACAAAAATATGCTCGATAATCTAGAGAGAAAGAAAACTTATTTCTGGTGTGATTTTCAATTCTAACCTAAGCGTCTATTTATAGGAAAATGCTAGAACGCCAAAGGAGACTAAAATAATAAAATATTATTTTTCTTTTCTTCCATTCTACGTACACCTCAATTGAAACATCAAAGCCAGCCAAATCTGAAAATTCCCAGTAGCCCACATGTTTATAACACAAGTGGGTCCCACCCATAATTTAATAAAAATTATTTTATTTTCCGAAACTTCAGTAATTCATAAAAAATAGCTCGTTTATCAAAAAAATATGAATTTTATGTCCATTCCACACGAAATCGAATTCTCTTCAACTTCGTAGCTTTGAGTTTTTCCAAATTCCAAACAGAAAATATCCGAAATCCACAAACGGACGATTTTCAACACAGTTTCAACACCTTTTAAAATTCATAACAAATCATGCGTTAATTTTCAACGGTTCAAAATTTGAGGACATATACTCAACTCATATATATATAACATATCTTAAAATTACAACGATCCAACGATCAGATTAAAATTACAACTCACGAAATAAAGCTTTAAGAAAACCGATTTGAGTTTTTAATACCTCCAATCCGACAAAATACTGATAAAACACCTCAACATTAATTCCTTCATTTGTAACCACATAAATAAATCCATCATTTATATCCACATCAAATAAATATTTTCTTATCATATAAATTAATAATTAATTATTCACAAATAATATTCTGAGAATCACAATTATGACAACCAAAAGGTTCCCGTAAAGAGGGGCTTTCCAATAAGGATTTCTCCTTACTAGCGCGCAATTAGGTGACCAAACCTCTCCTTGATGAGAACTTTCTAGACATTGCCAACAATGCTATCTAATAATATTATTCAAATAATATGAATTATTGATCTGATAATGGAAAATATCTGTGCGATGACAATTATTGAAACAATAATAATATAAAATATCAACGCAGCAATTATTGAATCAATAAAATATTAAACATTAATTATCGTAACAATTATTGAGTAGTGCCTTCTTTACGTATGAATCAATAATTCAACAATACTGCGGTAATCTGGTGTGCTACGGTGCGAGTGGCACGCCAGACATCGTATTTTAACCACCGTATTCCAACAAAGTGTTAAGCAGAATAACTACTACCGTTATTTATAAAACTCAAACTTGTCATTTTCTTCATTCGATGAGCTTATTCTATTATGGGGCCCTAAATGATCAAGGCCGTCAGTAAATGGATATTCCTGATAAAAAAGAATATTCCATGACCAAACGAATATTCCCCAACAGAAATGAATATTTTACAACCACTTGCTTATTTTGTAAAATTTGCACATTTTACCCATAACCAAAACATTATATCAAATTAACTCCTTATTATTTCAAGATAATGAATAGAGAAAATTCAATTTTATTTATAAAAAGCTGGGGTCTTACAAATGGCATGACCTAAAAACTGCACCTTCTCTAACCAAAATTCACACTTAGTGAACTTCGCATACAATTTCTCCTTCCTAAGTGTCTCCAACACTAATCTTAGGTGTTTAGCATGATCTTCTGGCGTCTTAGAATAGACTAGAATATCATCTATAAACACCACGACGAACTTGTCCAAATATTGTTTGAACACTCTGTTCATCATATCCATAAATGTAGCTGGTGCATTTGTCAATCCAACGACATCACCAGGAGCTCATAATGACCATAACGAGTCCTGAATGCTGTCTTTGGCACATCCTCCTTCCTAACCTTCAACTGATGATACCCCGTTCTTAAATCTATTTTTGAAAAATACTTAGCCCCTTTCAACTGATCAAAGAGATCATCGATCCTAGGCAATGGGTATTTATTCTTTATCGTTAACTTGTTCAACTCTCGATAGTCGATACACGGTCTTAACGACGAGCCCTTCTTTTTTTGACAAAAAGCACTTGCAGGTGCTCCCTGCGGTGAAACACTTTCGGTTGAATGTACTTCCTATTCAACAGCTTCTTTGCAATCGCACCATCAACTCCTTCATCTCATCGGCGCCCATACGACACGGTGCCTCGAAGCTGGGTGTCAGCTCAGGAATAATATCTATCACAAACTCGCTTTCCTATCCCGTGAAAAGACCCTAAGAATTCACTCGAAAATACATCAGCGAATTCTCTAACTATAGGTATTTGTTCCATGGTTGCTACCACTCTCTGGGTATCAAGAACATGACACAGATAACCTACGCATCCCTTTCTCAGTAATTTCCTAGTTTGTGTCATTGTTAGACAACACGAACGTCCCAGCGATCTATTACTGTAAAATACTACCCGAGGTTATTCTAACATCTTAATATTCACACATTTATTTTGACAATCTATAATTGCCCCATGGTTTACTAACCAATCCATTCCGAGAATTACATTGAATTCTCCTAACTTTATTTCAGTGAATAAATCTCTACCGATAATTTACAACCTCGTATATCTACACAACAACTCTTATGAACATCTTCAACAGGAATTATTTCTTCGTTTGCTACCTTAATATTTAAAGGTATAGTCAACTTTTCGGGAAGTAATCGTCTAGCAAAATCGCATGCTATAAACGAACAAGTAGCACCCGAATCAAACAGCATATACGCATTGATATCGTTGATCGGAATAATACATGCGACGATGTCCCCTGATGCGACTGCATCTTCGATTGTCATGTTAAAGGTACGACCCATCGGCCTACTCCTATTCATATTTGGTCCACTAATAGCTAACTTACCGCTTATTAATGCCCTTGTTCCGTCCAGTCCCTTTTTCGGGTAGTTCTTTGCCATGTGGTCAGTTAATCCACACACAAAGCATCCATGGTTCTTCTTCAGACTCGGACAGTTAGGTGCAATGTGCCCCTCCTATCCACAGTTATAACAGACGACCTTCCCCTTGAGACAGACTCCTAAGTGAGTATCGCCTCGGCGATTATCGCCTTCTCTAAAATGGTCCCAAAAGAAGCACTTTGGAACACTGATATGCGGTTATAGAGCCAGGGTTTCAAGCCCTGCTCGAACAGTCACGCCTTCCTCACCTCAGTATCTACTTGATGTGGAGCGAACCTTGCCAGTGCATTAAACTTGGCAGCGTATTAGGGAACCGTCATGTCCCCTTGTTTCAACTCCAGAAACCGCATCTCCATCCTCCCTTGCTTGCTCATGGAAAAGTAGTTCTCGAAGATTATCGCCTTGAACCTATCCCATGTCGATTTGCTATCCCAACCCTAGCCGATTGGCTTCCCACCAAAGTTGGCCTCTCCTTCATCATATAGGCCTGAAGGCAACCTTTTTGGGGCCTCGTCGACATTTTCTATTACAAATGCCTTCTCTATCTCTTTAACCCACGTTTGGGCTTCAATAGGGTCCATAGTTCCTTTGAACTCCGGCGGACCCACGATCTTGAAATCCTTAAAGGTAGTAGCTCGTACTTCTCGGATTTACTGGGGATATTAGCCCTGTTTCTATTAAAGGCAATTTGTTATCGATTAACAAACTCTCCGATTGGATTAACCGAACCTCCCTCCGGTTGATTTACGCTCGCACCTTGATTATATTGCACTCTTCTCGGTAGCATTTTGCTGATACAATAAACACATTTCGTTATTATTCCTTTCTTTATTAGTTATCATTAATATTAACAATAACTCCAACATCCATAACTCATTGCTTTCCATAAAAAGGACGTATATTCATTCTTCGTACTATAATACTACATTGGTTACATACACAGCCTAAGCTGATTACATTACTTTTTCGCTATCGCTTTCCAAAAATTGGGATTTACAAAACACTACCCCTTACTTTACAAAAAAGGCTTTACATCACTACTACTTACAAAATATTTACATACTACTCTAACTACTACTAGTCTACATCTGCCTCAAGGCATTCTCGAAATCTGCCTTGGCAAGATCGGCAATGATATCACGGCTAATAATATGTCGTGTTTGCTCCACCTCCACAGGATATCCAGCTACCTGCTGCTGGAAATCTGTATGAGAACTCCTATAGATATAGGACATCCTCCCTATCTTCTGCACCTTGGTCTTTAGCTCCTCCTTGAGCTCAAAGACCTCGTGCTTTAAATCGTGGACTTGGTCCTTAGCCAAAATCCTCTAGTCATATTCTTGCTCCCACATGGACTCGACATTAGTCTTGTCCTCTATAACCATTTGGAGCTCTGCTTTCAGCTCCTTGACCTCCTGACAGTAATGGATATTTCTATTCAACACTGACATAAACAGAGACATCATTGACCCTCCAGGAGCTATCTCCACTGCTATAGCCACTAGATTAAAGGAGACTATCTCTACTTCGTCCTCTATCATCCCGTCGAACACTGACATGTAGTCAGCTTCATCTGAGTCTCCAGACTCAATAAACACTACATCTGGCTCTGCTGCTATAGGGTTCGGTATAACCTCTACTTGGTTCACCGATTCTTCACTAATGGCTTGACCATCTACAAACATTCCGTTTACTCATGACATCTACACAAAACAATTAAGTTGATTAATACACATCAGTAGAATAATAAAAACACATAACATAATCATAATGCATTTTTATAAGGTTATTTTCTTCTTTTTACTTCTTTGACTTCTCTTAAGGTTATGACTTAAGGTTTTAATCCCCTTAAGTTTTATAACCTATTGCTTTGATACCAACTTTGTGGCGCCCCCCCAAATCGGGTCTCTTCCAACCCAGACAGATGGTGCTTTACTGCATTACCATTCATTCATTCATTCAATTGAATAGTCTCAAAAGGACTAATATAACTTATATATATCCAAAATATTATTACATTTCCCAGGTTCTTTGTAACCCATTCATTTGTTCTTGTCATAATATCAAATATATTACAATCGTTCACCTATACTATTACATAAGTAATCTAAGGGTTTATCTTTGCCTTGCCCTTGTCCTTGCCCGAACCTTCAGTCCGCTCGATCTTGGCTGTGTTCATATGGTTCAAGCAAGAGTGAGCATGACTAGCTCAACAAGTACTACAATTCTAATAAACAACATGCTTGAAACATAGAACTCATATATCTTCAGTAACTGAACAATAGTTACGAAGTACTATCGATAATTCAAAATAGCACATATCAACTAAGCTCAAGACTATGAGCAGTTCATAATTTCTTTTGAAAAGGACAACCCGACACTAAGTCCGTAAGTCCGGCATAGCTTACGAGCACTTCTGGGTGATCAGCCCATAGTACTCTATGTTGATCAACACTACATCCATTAAACGTATGTATGTTTAAGTTGTGGCAGCCTCACGTGCCTATCATTAAACGACAAAAACATTTTAGCATACTTGGTCTTCGATTGAAAACCATACCAATATAACTCGGTAAACATAAATCATGCTTGCCAGAATCATAATATAAGTCTAGCCGAAAGAGTTGGCTCTAGACTTCATCATTCAAGACTTCATGTGAAAGAATACATGAATTACAAAACTTATCCAGACTGAACTGGAACAAGGGTTAGAATGCTTGCCTTCAATGTTTGCTTACTGATTATCACACGTACACTTTAAGTCTCTACGTTTCTACAATACATGATCATATAACGTACCACATTAGGTCTTATATAATCAAGTAGGTATATTATTATATCTTACCCTTCATCTCAATCTAAATCCTGACTTAGATCTGTTATTATGGTTTTCGGATTTTCATTACGTCATTCACATTACGTTCACATTCAATTGATTATTAATCTCTAATCATCATACATTAAGTGTATAACAATGCCTTAACAATGTTATATTAACACCTTAGTTCATTACCAAAGAGTTCTCTTTCATTCTATACTTGTAAACATTCTTGTCCAACAAAACTCTAGGACTGGCACCGCGGCGCCACACTTAACTCTGCATCTCGCGCCACGACACGAGTTAGCGGTGATGCAGTTGCTCCAAATTGCGTTGCGGACGCGGACTTTAAAGGTCGTGAGTCGTCGCGACGTGACGCAAACTCGCGGCTTTCGCGGTTTGCAAAATTTTAAAAATTTCACTTTAAACTCCCGGACGATAACTTCTTCGTTATAAGTCCGAATTGGTCCATTCAAAAGCCTACGGTTCACAAATTACATACTCTATGCGTTCATGCAAGAATTTTATCTATTTGACTTCTTTTGCTAAAATTTCACCTATGAGTTCATTTTTAACGAAAACGATAAACGTTCGTGAACGTTCAACGCTCGTTTCTTCGTTCTAAGTCGGAATTCGGTCATTTTCGATTCCGCAACTCTATAATGCATCTATTCCTTGAGAAACCTTGGGAAGACCAGTAACAAAATCCATGGTAATGTGCTCCCACTTCCATTCTGGAATTTCAAGTGGTTGCAATGGACCTTTTGGTACTTGATGCTCCGCCTTGACTCGTTGACAAGTTAGACACCTTAAGATAAACAGTGATGTCTCTCTCTTTATAGTACTCCACCAAAATGTATGATGAAGATCACGAAATATTTTGGTACTCCCAAGATGGATTGCAAACGGTGTGTTGTGCGCCTCCATTATGATTTTATACTTTAAATCAGGGTCGTTAGGAACATTAAAGTCTGAGTTGACTCAAGTATTCCTTCTTCATCGATTTTTGCTTCCTAGAGATAGCACCTTCTTGCACTTTCTTCCTCATACGCGACGAGACTCCAGATCCAACAGAATCGAAAGCGACTTTAACTTTATCAATTAAACTCGGTTCTACTCGTATATTCCCCATCATCACATGGGTCCCTAGAGTCTTTAACTCTATTTCTATCCTTTGCAAGTCACACAAAATGGGCCTTTGCGTTGTCAATATCGTACTCATATCCGCATATTATCTTCTACTCAATGCGTCAGCTACCACGTTCGCTTTTCCAGGATGGTATTGGATGGTATGATTTTAATCATTCAACAGTTCAAGCCAACGTCATTGTCGCATGTTGAGTTCCTTTTGAGTGAAGAAATATTTGAGGCTTTTATGATCCGTAAAGATCTCCACTTTCTCCCCATATAAGTAATGCCTCCAAATTTTAAGTGCGAAAACAATAGCTGCCAACTCTAGATCATGAGTAGGATAATTCCTCTTATATTCTTTGAGTTGTCGAGAGGCATAGGCTATGACTTTCCCAAGTTGCATGAGAACACATCCTAACCCTTTGCCCGAAGCATCACTGTAGATGACAAATCCCTCCGAGCCAGATGGTATTGCCGAGCAGTCTTTGAAATGAGTCTCCTCTTGAGTTCTTGAAAACTCTTCTCACATTCCTCGCTCCAACCGAATTTTGTATCTTTCCGAGTCAGCTGAGTTAATGGAGTAGCGATTCGAGAAAATCCTTCCACGAATATCCGATAATAACCAGCTAAGCCGAGAAAGCTACGTACTTCGGTCACTGATTTGGGTTGCTCCCAGCTTTGAATAGCTTCAATCTTTGTTCGGTCAACTAATATTCCATGACTTGACACTACGTGCCCAAGGACTTGGCATAAAGCTTGTTTTCACGAAGCTTTTGGAGTATCAGCCTCAAGTGTTACTCATGATCTTCATGGCTTTTGGAAAAAATAAGGATGTCATCAATAAAGACGACCACAAAGTGATCCAAATATTCCTTGAATACTCGGTTCATCATATTCATGAAGGCAGCAGGAGCATTAGTCAATCCAAAAGACATGACTAAGAATTCATAAAGCTCGTACCGAGTTCTGAAAGCCGTCTTTGGAATGTCATCGGTTCTAATCTTCAATTGGTGATATCCGGAACAAAGATCAATCTTTAAAAAGAATTTGGCTCCTTGTAACAGTTCAAACAGGTCATCAATACGTGGAAATGGGTACCTATTTTTGATGGTGACATAATTCAACTCCCGATAATCAATACAAAGTCGCATACTCCCGTCTTTCTTTTTCACGACTAGAACAGGAGCACCCCAAGGAGAAGTACTAGGACGAATAAAGCCAATTTCTAACAATTCCTGTAGTTGGATCTTTAACTCCTGAAGTTCAATGGAGCCATTCGATATGGGGCTTTAGAAATGGGTTTTGTACCAGGTTCAAGGTCGACACAAAATTCAATTTCACCCTCTGGGTGTAGGCCAAGAAGTTCTTTAGGGAATATGTCAGGAAATTTATTAACAATAGAAATATCATTCAAAACTGACGTATTTTTGTTTAGATCCGTGACATGAGCTAAGAAAGCTTGACATCCATTTTTCAATAAACGAATAGCTTTATGGCTTGAGATGACAGTGATTGATTTTAATGGTTTGGTTGCTTGAATTCGCATAATAGGTTGGTTAGGAATATGAAAGCTAACAACCTTACGAAAATAATCAATTTTTGCATGATGAGTTGTTAACCAATCAATCCCTAGAATCACATCAAATGCAAGTATTTTAAAAAGAAATAAGATTGACAGGTAACTTGCGGGTACCGATTTGAATCAAACAAGAGTTATAAACCGTGGATGTAATGAATGTTTCTCCCAACGGAGTTTAAACAGATAAGTCAAAGTCTAATTTCTCTGGAGTCAAATTTAAACGTTGAGCGCAAGTAGGAGAAATAAAGGAATGGGTAGAACCGGTATCAAATAAGGTATATACTTTGCTAGAGTTTATGATAAGCTTACCCGTGATGACCTTGTTCAGGTTCTTTGCTTTCTGGGAGGTCACGACAAACACTCTCCTTTGAACTACCAGTTTTGTCTTGTCTGGGATGACCTTTGATGCCTCCATCCCAGCTGGACTTGACTTTAGTGCACGACAAAATCGGGCTAGGTGACCTTCTCTTCCATAATTATAGCATGCTTTGGATGGCATCGCGCAATTTGGACTGATGTTTCCCTCCCCTCCACATTTGAAGAATATGATAGGTGGTTGTTGACCTTCCTTAACGACAGGTGCTGATGCTGACATTTTTCCATCATTGTTGAATCTCTTCTTCTTGAAATGTCCATTCTTATTGTTTTGACCATGATTACCAGCGAAGTGGTTACCATTTCTGGCATGTTGATTCCCTGCACGCTTGTTGTCACTGGTATTATCATTTTGATGGCTGCTCTCTTTTGGTTAGGTTGACTCATTATCGTGCTCCAATAACTGAGCCCTATTAACAACATCTGAATACAAACATAGTTTATGAGAGATAAGATATTGACGTATCTCAGGTTTCAAACCTCTTAGAAACATTCGCGTCATTCTCTCATCATTATCAACCAAATGGGACGCAAACCGGGACAACTCGGTAAACTTGGCTTCGTACTACTACATGGTCATGTTGTTTTGCTCCATCTTGGTGAACTCTACCTCTTTCATGTGACGAATACTTTTGGGAAAGTACTTGTCGTTAAACAGTTCTTGGAACTTCTCCCAAGACATCTTCAGTGCGGGAGGTTGAGTACGCTTTACAGATTCCCACCAGTAATCTGCCTCTGCCCGAAACATGAAGGTGGCAAAGGGAACCTTTTGCTCCTTGGAGCATCCCAAGACATCAAATATCTTGTTGATTTGCTTAATCCACGTCTCCGCCTTAAGTGGTTTTGGCTCTCCAAAAAACTCCGATGGTCCCAGTTCCTTGAACTGCTTAGCGGTGACCGTCCGAGAGTTGCCAGTGTTTCCACCCGTATTTTGGACAGGAGCCGCTCTTGCCTGATGTTGCATGAATTGCATAAAGCCTCTGAACATTCCATCGTTCATCATCTGGTCCGTGTTGTTGTTTGCCTGAGGATTGTCGCCTTCACGATGCACATTATCCACGATTATTGATCTGTGGAGACTCAACGGCTCTCGTGCTCCATTGATGTTCTCAACATTCTTGGATGTCATTTTCAAATACTGCCATAAAACAAGGGTTAATTAACATATCACATATTATCCCTATACCCTGACCGACCAATTAAATACCAAATAAACTTAGGTAGGTCATACTAGCGAAGGAATTCCCCGCTCTCCCTCCTAGTTCTTATCTCACACATCTCAACGGGGATCATATCCCTAAGCTTTGATACCAACCTGTGACGCCCAAAATAGGTATACATCACCTATTCTCGACTCGCCAAATACATGATACAGAATACAAACACAATCTTAAATATACAACATGAGCTGTGAGTTTTAATAAAAATATTGTCTTCTAGACAGTATTAAAACTCAAAATAAGTTCTCAAAACATTTATTAACACACTATTTCATAGAATAGTGAGGACTACTAATGCTATCGTCTCGGACCGTCACTCCGCGTTCCCGACTAGTCCCCTCGCTACGCTCTCATTTTTCAAGAGAACAATGAAAGTAAAAGGGTGAGCTCAACTAGCCCAGTAAGAAATATTATGACTAGGATAATGCAGAATAAATTATCATTAGCCTTCAACAATGTTAAACTGATAAAATATAATAGACATCAAGTTTAACTGCAACGGAACAAGAAATCCATTAAAAGAGTCAAGTAGAGAATAAAATCTACTATCTTTTATGATTTAAAAGGTTTTTCATCACTTTTATCGCTGAGACTCAGTTTAATAAATAATCCACATCATCCCTGCACTACGCCAAGGATATTCATTAGTATCATAACCACAAATTATCCATGCACTACAGGCCAAGGATATTCGTGTATTCATCAATGGTCATGATCATGCCAACAACTGTCTATCAATGCACTATGGGCCAATGAGGACTTTTACCACATTATTTGTAACATTACGGTCATGATTATACCGATTAATCCCTGGTCATAATCATACCAAGTCCATCTATGCACTACTGTGCCATGAGATGACTTTCAACATAATATAAACATGAGGATGATGACAATGATATAAGAATTCAATAAAACAAGTTTAAGAATTAATTTATCCAGAACTAATAACGCCCAAATTGTCAACATGATACTTCTTTGTAGAGTAAAATTCAAGAATGCTTAGAAGAATATTTCCATGAAAAGATCTTTGGATAAAGCGCAAATATCAAGGATATTCCACTAATTTCATGGAGTATAGAAGTCAAAACTTTAACCAACTAAGTATAATAAAGAATGGAATAACAAAAGAAATCACCGGACATGTGATGAGACTTACGATGCAGGATATTCCAATGTAATAATAAATAATGGAACCGGTCATGCGAAGCGTGCATTGATGAGGATATTCCAATGAATAATAAACAACGGATTCCGGTCATGCGAAACGCACGCATGCAGGATATTCCAAAAGAATAATAAACAACGAAACCAGGTCATGCGTAAACGCAGAGATAGGATATTCCAACAGAATAATAAACAACGGAACCAAGTTATGCGTAAATGCACAGACAGGATGTTCCACCAGAATAATAAATAACGAAACCATGTCATGCGTAACGCACAGACAAGATGTTCCAACAGAATAATAAAGAATGAAATAACAGAAGAATTTCACCATGTATGCGGTACTTCGCATAGACAGGTTATTCCAACATAATAATAAATAATGGAATAACAGAAGTTCTCTTCATGAAGACGAAAGAAAGAAATAATACCCCTTATGAGTACAACAAATAATATCCCTTACCGTAAAAGAAGAGTATTCCGACTGGTAGGGCGAGGATATTCTTGAAGAAAACTTGCACTATGCTCAAAGCTTCTTAAAACTCTAAAGAAATACGCTCAAGATTATATAAGAATTCTCTGAACTTCTGGTATGGTTTTCCATTCTAACTAAGCATCCTATAATAGAAAGGATATTATGTTACACTATGCAATAAATTATAATATATTCTATATATATATATATATTATTTAAAATCTAATAAAATAAATAACTTTATAAAAGTATTCTATTTATATAAAAAGATTTTACTATGCAAAATACAATGCAGAACTATTAACACTATGCATAATAAAATATAATATATTCTAATTATTGTCTAATAAAACAAATAAATTTATAAAAGTATTCTATTTTATATAAAAGATTGTACTATGCAAAATAGTATGCATAATGGAATATTATATATTCTATTTATAGTCTAATAAAACGAATAACTTTATAAAAGTATTCATTTTTATATAAAAAGCTTTTCTATTTTATTACATTAATAATACTAATAAAACAAAACTCATCATCATTATTATAATTCACACTATTAATCGACTGTGTCGTTCCTGTGAAAGAGGGGCTTTCAATAAGGATTTCTCTCTATCGACGCGCAATTAGGTGACCAAACCTCTCCTTGACAGAACTTCTAGACATCGTTAATATTGCAAATAATAATATTAATAACTTTGTCATCTCAATATATAAAATATCGACAATAATTGAATACAACTGAGTGACTTCTCACGTAAGCATCAATAATCAATACAGTGTGCTACTATGCAACAACACGTATTATTGTACTTTTAACACCGGGTGTTTAAAAAGTTAACGGTAAAACTTCCGCCGTTATTTTCATAAAATATTTTTTTCGTTTTCTCAATCCGATAATAATTCCGTTGTGGGGAACACCAATGATTGTGTCGTTGTACGAATATTCCCTGTTAAAACGAATATTACCAGACCAATCGAATATTATATAACAACTTGTGTCCTTTGCAAAATTTATAAATATTACCCACAACTATAACATTATATCAAATTCATTCCATAATATTCAAAAATGATATTTATAGAAAAATCATCTTTATTAAAAAAAGTTGGGGTCTTACATTAGTAGCATTGAATTTGCATTTATTTAGGATTTAATAAAAGTGCTTCTATTGTGGGTTTACAGGTTATTCAAGTCAAATTCAAGAGTGGTGCCTAATTTGTTCCATGTGTCTAGCCTATTCTCCAAACTTAGCGGACAAGGAGGAAGATTGCTATATTTTCAAGGAAGTCCTCTACTTTACTTTTTCCTATTTCAGCCATTGAGGACATTGTCTAGTTTAAGTTTGGAGGCATTTTAGTGTCGTATTGCATATGGTCAGTTATTTGCATTGTAGTTCGTTATTTTTACGTGTTAGCATTGTGTTTTTGCATTTAGTGTGCATATAATACATGGTAGTTAATTGCATATTCATATATGTGTTGCATTAGTATGTGTTCATGAAGTATAATTGCATTTTTTTGGCATGAATTTGTGTGATCGGTTGGTGTGCTCTTAGCTCAGCCTATGATATGATTGGTTTTGCATGTTATCTTGAACAGGGTTGATAATTAATGATGAGTTCTAATTTTAAACATGAAGAAAATATGAGCCTGTCTGAAACTTATATAACCGGTTAGCACTTA
This sequence comes from Panax ginseng, assembly GCA_020205605.1. Classification (NCBI taxonomy): domain Eukaryota; kingdom Viridiplantae; phylum Streptophyta; class Magnoliopsida; order Apiales; family Araliaceae; genus Panax; species Panax ginseng. The sequence continues at coordinate 109,656,265 of CM035130.1, read as the reverse complement.
AAGTTTAACTGTTTTAATCCAATTGGTTCAAGGGTTTCATAATTTATTTATGGGGGGAAATCTCAGTTAAAATTAAAGGAAATTAGTTAACTGATAGTAAAGGTTAGAATGACGTAAAATCTTGAGTTTGGGGGAATCTATGGGGTATATATATTAAAAAATGAAAAAAAAGAAAATCTAGAAAAAGAAAAAAATATATAAATAAATACATGGACTAGTTTTGTTCTGTGGCCTTTGTTACTTGATTAAGTATGCCCGAGGGGATGTCTCTACACCTAGCGCCCTAAAGCCTGACAGTTTGGGAGTCGTTGGTCGAAAGTTCGCTAATGGGTAGCACTAAAAAGCCTAAGAGAACTAGACATTGCACAGTCAATTGTAAAAAAAACACGAGAAAGAACAAAAATGCCCTCGTGGTTGAATAAAGGTAGAAATAAATTCTGTATTTACCCTTAGACTTGGTAATTGCTTAGTTTTAACCAGAGTTGTCATGTTCACAGAAGTAATTGAATTGGAACTAAAATTTTCCCTCTAAGAAGTTTGTTATGTGATTATCTTGAACTATGGTTAGTTAGAATGGTTAACAAGCACACACACACACACATACAACATGGGTGATGATAGGTTTGAATTGACTGACTAGTTAGAGTTATGGACTTTGACTTGATTGGATATATTGTTTGAGTATCATTGGTATCTTTGAGGCCTGTTGCTATATATCATATTAATTTATTACTGGATTCGTAGGTATATTAGGAAGTAGATCATGCATATGCATTCATGTAGTTGAGTTAGTTTGTTTATTTTTAGTTCTTTTGTGTTTTTGCTTGAGGACAAGCAAATGTTTAAGTTTGGGGGTATTTGATGAATGAGTTTTGTACCCATGAATTGAGTGCGTTTGAGTTTAATCTTTTGGAAGTTTTTAAGTATTTGTATCTATTCATGCATGTTTTACGTTTTTTTTCTAGGAATTGAGACAAAAGTTACTTTGATCGACGTTTGGGGTTGCTAGATTCACATTTTCGGCTTGCCATGTACATAGCAGTCACTTCAGGGCCAATTTCAGCATTGCTCTATCCCTTATTTCGGAACACTCAAAGAATGAAAGTTTTAGATCTACGTCTCCTCTTTCCGGAACATCTTGAATCATCGAAATCAAACTTTGGACGAAGAAGTTATGACCATTTTCCCAAAGGACGTCGAGCGAGAGAAAATTTACGAAAAAGAGCCTGTTACGGGGCGCCTCATTTCTAGTACATTTACAAATCATTAGCACTGGAGGCGAGATATCCAAGATCAATTTGCTGGGTCGGGTCAGATCAAGTTGGGTCGCATTTTGGGGTGAATTTTGATACTTCTTTGACTCCAAATTGGATTGGGTTTCCTCCTAAGCTAGAAATTGGACTTGTAGCCTATAAATAAATGTTGTGAGGCATAGAATAAGGGGGATTAGAGATAGATTAGATTAGATAAAACACTCCATTATATTATAACATAAACCTTAGTTTATATTAGATTGTTAGAGATTGAAGCAACTTGGAGATCATTGAAGATCAAGAGCAGGAGCAAGAGGGGAGCATCAGATTTGCAGACAACATATTTTATTCTCTACTCTACTTCTATTCTTCTCTTTTAATGCTTACTCAATTGTGAATTCTAGACTTTAATTCAATAACAATGGAATAAATTCTTGTTTAAGGTTGCAATGGATCTTATTGCATAGCTTATTTTAGTATGCTTCTCTGTTAATTACTGTGATCTATTCTATGGATTGTCTATTATGATTGTGTATAATTGTTTAATTGTCTAGCTAATAATTACTGTGACAATTTATATGAATTCGGGAGATGAAATATAGATTTAGATCTGATCATAATAGTATATGATTGTGTTTTTTACATGGTGTTGGAATTCATGATTTGTGTTTAGGATAGGGATATGTCTTTACGCCGCATGTAATCTAATAAGGAAACATGTTCTTTAAATCCTTTTTAATTGTAATTCACATAGGAATATAGTAAATTAGTTAATTAGGGTGTTTGATTCAATTCTATCCACTGTGGATTTGGATTAATATATTTGTGATGCATCGGAAAGTGGTTATAAATACTAATAAGTTCCTGATTAACAATCCATAATAGTGAGCATAATTAATAAGAAGTATTTTAATATAAGTGAAACAATAAGTGAAGTTGTGATCTTAAATCTTCATAACCTGATTTTCAACTAGTGGTGGTAGTAGTAGTAGTAGTAGTAGTAGTTTTATTATATATTTTAATTCACAACATTAAATCGATTGTTTAAATAAAATTAGTTTGATTAATAACTAGTACTTGGTGATTTTTATTAAATAATTTCTCGTGGAAACGATACTCTACTTTTACTTTATTACTTGTTGATTGTGTATACTTGCACGTATGTTTTGATTGTGAAATCGATCAACAGAAATCCTAGAATGGAAGTGGGAAAATATCACGATGGATTTTGTGGTTGGCCTTCCGATAACTCAGAAAGGCTATGACGCAGTATGGGTTATTGTTGACCGATTGACAAAATTCGCACACTTCAGCGTTGTGGTTCCTCCAAATTAACTTAACGAAAGGTATTACTTTCTTTCTGAGAACTTGGTCTTTTTTTGGGTCATAACTCAGTATGGGTTATTGTTGACCGATTATCCTCATTTATTTTCTTAATTATATGTGTAGCGATTCTGAGGACTGAATCTTTGTAGGGGGGGGGGGGAATGTAACGGGACAATTTGATTGAGTCGTGATTCTAGGGACAGAATCCTTTTAAAGGGGAAAAGATGTGACGAACAAGATTTTTGTAATTTAATTTGAATATTTATTGAATTAAATAAATATTTTTTGATGATTTAATTATTGGGCTAAATAATTAATTGAGAAATTTATGGTAGATTAATTTAATTATATGTGTTACATTGATTTAATTAATGTTTAGAATTTATTATTCAAAGTATTTATTTAATTGAGCTTATTTGATTAAATGAATTATTTAATAAGCATAATGTTATTTTAATTAAATTAATAATTAATTAGAGATTTAATGATTTGGCATAATTAATATAAGAAATTAATTATGTGACTGTGATTTAATGTGGAATCATTATATATTTTATTTAGTTGAATTAAATAAGATATTTAATTAATTGCTTAAATGGGTGTGACATTATTAAACTATAAAACTATATAATAAGAGTTAAATTAAGTGGGAAAGATCATTTTTTTTAGGCTAGCCAAACATGGCCTTAGGAGGAGTTGGCCAGTTAACCCACTAAGGGATTAAACGACCATGACAATGCCAGTTATCAGTGCGCATACATCAGTCTTATTTTTATACTTGCGTATTTTACTTTCTAAAACCTAAACTTTGAGAAAACAGAGAGTTTAGAGAGAAAATTTGAGAGAATTGTGAGATTGAAAAATCAAAGGAGTTGTTATCATCTCCTACTGATCTAAACAAAAAATCAAGGGTATCTTATATTCAAGCTTTAATTTACATTCTTGAATTTTCTCCATGAAAGTTATTTTAATTATCTATAAAGTGAATTTGATGGCCAATTTGTTGTGAAATTGATTATATATGTTTATTAGCATGTATAATCCAATTCTATATGATTTGTATGTAATGTAGAGTAATCAAATCTGTTAAAGCATGAAGAACTTGGGTTTGGATGATAAATATGCAACATATGTGATTTTGGTGTTAAAATTAGGGTTTTGGTTTATGAATTGATTCGATAAGTTGTTATATATGTTGACATGTATATATAATCTATTATATGTGAATTAGAAACATTTTTCAGAAGTTAAATTTGTATGAAATATGTTTTCAAGTAAAGATTTGGGTTTTGTTATAAAAAGTGCAAAAAGGCTGATTTTAGAACCAAAATTAGTGTTCAATTCTTATTGTAATATGTAAATTGATTTCATAATATGTTAGTATGTTGAATTACGAAAAGAATGCAACTGAAATGGCTTAATTTGGTTAAGAAACGAAGATTTGGTGGTTGATTTTGCTAAATATGTTGAAATTTGAAGAAAAGTAGTAAAAACATGGTTTTAATCCTTTAAAATTAGTTATGTAAGATGTTTATATTGTTAGAATCTTGATGTACATGCTTGGTGTTGTTGTAAGTTAGTATATAGCCTCTAGGATTGTGAATTTCTGCTTTATTAGAGAAAAATTGGGTTGCTTGGAGTAAACTGTGAAGCTGGGTACGAATCGCAGCTTTTCAGATATCAACGTATCTTTGGCAGCATTTAAAGATGTAAATGACGAGTCATAATTTATTGATTAGTATATCGAGTATTGAGCACCAACACAGCTGCACCGGTGCTAAGGCTTAGGGTGTCGCAGTTGTGCCCTCCCATGAGCAGAAGCAGTTTGTTTTCTTTTAGTTTTCAGACCATGACATGTTGGCCTAACCTAGTCTAAGGTGCATGATAGTATGTTAAACATGTAATGAGGTTTATAATTAATTGTAAGCATGTGTTTAATGATTTCAAATTATGCAGTTAATAAGTTGTGAAAAGCTTCAATTTGCTAATTATTTAAGTCTTGAGATGTGTTTAAAGGTTACATTACTATAACAGCCTTATGATTTCAGATTGATGACGTAATGTTAATTCAAAAGTCAAAATTTGAATTGTGTTAACAAATTGGATTTAAATGAGAACTAAAACATGTTGGGCTAATGTTAGTGTAACTAATCGGTACTGCGATTCTAATGATATATGTAAGGTTTTGACGAAGTGTGTTATAGTTGTATAACTTACGCACGAGGCAAGTTTCTGAACCCTACACTTATGTTGAGCAAGTTTTTTTCTAATCCCTAGACTTTTTTTGAGCAAATTCCTTATCTCTAACTTTATTATGGTTGTACAAGATTTTCAAACTCTACTTTATTGAGCAAGTTTAACCTCAAATTATTATTATTCAAGCAAAGTTCCTTATACTATTCAATGCCTATACTTTGGTTAAGCTTACTATTCCTTTACGAAAGCATGACTTTGATATATGATTCTTATCCACTTATGATTCAACGGTATTCTATCATTGCTATTGTATTCCTTTATATTGTTACATTGTTAATGAACTCGTGAATGATTATTAAACTTTATTGACTCAACTAATCCTTAGTTGATGATTATTTAACTTTAAATTATCCTTGAGCTTATCCAAACTAAACTTCTTTTGGTACGGACTCCAATGTCAAACCGAGATGAACAACCTAGTTATAGGTGATTAATGATGCTTTAGCGTTAAGATATTGTGCACAGTATGATATTAAGGGCTGATCCCCCTAAGTACGAGAAGAAGATTCCATAGTCTTATGATTGTTAAAGGTTTCGAGTATAAATTCTTGACAACCTAGGACCTAGTTTAAGGTCTTATGACCCTTAGAAGTTATTTTGATTCTTGTTATTCATTGTTGATTTAAAAGCAAAGTTTTCTTATTTCTGAAGTCTTTAATTCATTCGTATGTTGTTATATTATTGTATTTATGGGCAATCGTGCTCACTCTTGCGTAATAATAACATTGCAGTTAAGAACAAAAGGTTCGATGAGCCTTCTACTAGCAAAGGCAAGGGCAAAGTTAACAAGTGATGAAGACTTGTTGTTTATTTGTTATATTATGTTTCAGACTTTTGTTTAAGTTGTGTAAGACTTATTATTTATTTTTGCATTTGAGATTTAAGGTTAGTATGACCTGGGACTGATGTATTTACATTTAGATGTTGTAACTCCATAAGGAGAGGATTTATTTCCAACTATTTTATGGTTATCATTTTTTATGGGTAGATAGACACATGATGTTTTTATAGTGAACATCAAATCGCGTGGGAATTGAAGTACCCAAATTTAGGGGTATCACACTTTGTGGGCCCAACAAAGGCTCAGCCGGCTCCGCCCAGGCGATAGTTGTTCTTCGCAAGTCATAGGACTTCTAGTTCCCACATTTGCATCAAGGACAATCGGTCCCGGACATACACACATCAGGAAAAAGATTGGGGCATGACAGTCTGGACAAACGTGAGTTGATTTAGTATCGTAATATTCAATAGACCAAGGATGTCGTGGAAGCTCTGCATCTCTAACAAATGGAGTTAGATGATCAAGAGGTTACTTCACAAAACAATCCATGACATATCGTTCAGATGGTTCTCGGTAAGATAGGGGTCGGCGTAGATCGCGTTCTAGAGGCAATGACAAAGAGCATTCAAGGTCCAGAGGACGACAAAGAATAGTCTCTCCGGACCCCATGATGGATAGGTGCAAGTCATCCCCCTATGACACACTCAAATCTGGGTACCTTCAAACCGTTGATAAGGTGAAACACGGTACTACAACATTCATACAAGTCTAGCTATACATTAGCTTAAATGACTTAAAAGTAATTACTACACTATTACATCCTAACTATTCTATCCCAGTATCTATAAGCATTACATTATCATTAAGTTATAATATAATACATTATACAAAAATATTATATCATTACAATAATTCTTCTGCTCGTTCATTTTCAGCTTTCCCTTATCCTTACCAGAACCTTCAACGCGTTAGATCTTAGCTGAAATCATATAATTTAAGTAAGAATGAGCACTAAATTTCTCAGCAAGTAAAATAGTCTAATAATAACAAAATCAAAGATTATATTATCATTATTCAACAACTGAGCCAATAGTTGTGAAGTATTACAAATAACCAAAATAATATCTTTTAATTTCTTTAAAACATTTTTTTGAAACGACTTACTGGTCATTTCCATTGAAAAGGTCAAGAGACCAAATTTCATTTCAAAAAGGATAACCCGGTAGTAAAACCGTAAATCTGATATCACTTACAAGCACGTCTAGGTGATCAGCTTATAGTGCTCTATGTTGTACAACACTCATCCTGGTGAACGACTGTGCGTTCAATTTTATGGACACCTTGTGCGTTAGCCGATAAATTCGACCAAATATATTTAATAGTTCAACCTTGTGTATACATTTGAATTCGTACAAAAACAATTTAGTTTGGACAACTCTACTTAACAATAATAATATTTCAAAGATGCAGTATCAGTGCAATAAAATATTCCAACAAGTGTCTACCGAACAAAAGACTTTGACATTTCTTTAAAAAATTCCATATCATAGAATAGCTTAAATACTTGTACAAATATTAAAAGATTTGCATAAGTATAGATTTCACACAATCATGCAAAATTTGTGTACATTTGACAATAAAATATATCATATAGGCTTCATAAGAATTAAATCAAATGAAGTAAGAAACCTTGCCTTATGATACACTTTACTCTAACTCGTTCTTTATATATCCTACACGATTGATCATAACGACATACCAATTAGTCACAAATAGACTACACATATGCTTTACACTAACTTCCCCCTTTATCTTTCATTATCTGATTAATTAATTAACCTCATATGTCTTTTACGTTATTTAAAATTCATAAAACTTTTTAATCTTTTATTAGGGCTTCTCGATATTTACACATCTCATACCGTCTTTGATATGATAACATCCATGTAATACACTTGTGTGTATACCATGCATGATCATTTTACACGTATAATAAACATTTACGGTGTTTTAAAAGATTTTACAATTATGTTTCATTTACTTTTTCTTTTTAATTAATTAATTCCCAACCTTTACTTAATGTCTCTGATCATGTGTTAACATGATATCTTACTTAAATATTTACGTGTTTAAATATTCTTTACATTCCCTTCTTTCTATATTTAAAAATAAAAGTTTTTGCTTATGAGACGGACCCGAGCATTGATCAAGCTTTGGTTTAGCATTGGTCAGCGTTCTTTGCACTGTAAGCATGGGAGCTAATGCAAAGTTGCACTGCAGCGCTTCTTTTGTGCTTGGGAGTCGGTGATGCTGCGCCGGTCTGAGAAAAATGTTGCCTAATTTAATTTTAAAAAATTCTTAACTTCCTCATCCGAAGTTAGAATGAGTCAGTTCTTGAGCCTACGACTCTATTTTATTCATGTCTACGTTTCCCCATAAAAAATTCATTATTCCAAATCATTAGTTATCGTTAGTACTTCATTCATAGATTGTATTAAAAAATATTATTAAAATTTCGCCATAACTTCATTATAGCTCGTTTTTAATTCATTCCTCGTGGAACTATCATATATTTTAATATAGCATAATATTATACTTTCGAATTTCATTATTTAAGCTACGAACAACAAATAAAATAGCTTGACTATATGTTTTTATTCACTCTTAATTTTTAACAATTATTTCTCGTCTTTTAAAAGTTAACAGTGATTTATAATTAATTAATTCAGCTTCCTTATACTACAAAAATTTAAATAATTAAAAGGATTGAATTTTGTTCTTACCTATTTGGAATCTCCTTTTTCTGAGATAACTGACGACTTCGGTAGAGTTTCCTTGCCTTTCCTCATACAAAACCCGAGCTCTCACTTCCTCTCGTGTATAATCTAGAGTTTCTCCTCAAAGCTTGGTGAATTGGTGAAGAAAATGAGAAGGAATGCTTGGTATTTATAGGGGTTTAAGAGTGGGGGGTAAAATAGGCCTTTCTCTAGCTTTTTGTTAGATAATTACCAATAGCCCCCCCCTAATGGCATATATTTAGGGGCATGGCTTATTACACTTTTCCCCCTATGGCATATAATTGGTGGCATGGTTTATAACACTTAGTCCCCTATGCATATAATTGGTGGCATGCTCTAATAATTGGTGACATTTAGCTCATATAAATAATGGCTTTGATTCGCGTATTATTCTTCTGGTTTATCTTTCATTCACCTTTCAGAATCCATTACACAGTTATAAAAATTTGTTTTACGTTTTTAAAAATAAAATTCCCATTTTAACACATCTCAACAGGGTAAAACCCATAAAATCTTATTTTATTCAATAATATTCAGATATTAACTATCGACGTCGAGATTTTTAGATGTACTTTTTCGTTACTTATTCTTTGGTGTTCTCATGTTAATGTGAGTTTTGTTTGAAAAAATAAGTGAAAAAGGTCCGACATGTGTAATATCGACGATTTGACTTTAAGAGTCACCAGTTGGTGTTTTTAACTGGTTGCACCAACGCAACTGAAAAGGTTTGCACATTGATTGATGTGACAACTTTGCTGATGTGAAACCAAGAGATTCATTTGGTTCGGGGCTTGATTATGCGGAGGGAAGGTGTTAGGCACCCCCCGACATCCGTGTTACCTTGGTGACCGCCACTTCTCAAAGAAACTATTATATGAATGTGTGTGTATGTGTGAGTCAATGTGCAGTTATTTGAAAGTAGTGCGAGGCCTCGTTCGCACCTATATACACAAGGTTTGAATTTATAGAAAAATTCAGTTTTAACCAAGATATAGCAATGAAGTTTTGTAAAAAGAGGTTTTTCAAACCATGTGCTCAATAGGAATTGAGACCTTTTCATACTTCCATTTTATTATTATTATGTTTGAGCTTGTTTGCTTTTATTTTTGAGATGCGAGGCATCTTGAGAAAATAATATCAAGCGATGTCGAACTCCTCATAAACATGACAACCATCTAAGGAAATTCATGATACTTTGTAAATAATGTACAAAACGACAATTTGAAAAAGTCCATCACGAGGCAGAATCTAGATTGAGTAAATTTGAATCTATGATCACATGATTCCTAGGCTCACATGATCTGCAGTTTGTATGGAAAGCGATGTGATTGATTATATATATAAAAAGTATATATATATATATATATATATATATATACAACTATGTGTGTGAAATGTGTAAATGTGTGTGTGTGTGTAAGGACTTGAATGTAAATGTATGTGTAAACATGATCAACCACCACAAAGCAACTCCATGGGGATATAAATGTAAATAAAGTAGTAAATGTTATCAACCGCATACGAAGTAAACTCCATAGCGAGGACTTAAATGTAAATAAAGTTGTAAAAGCGATCAATATACGAAGTAAACTCCAAAGCGGGACGAAATATATATATAGCGTAAAAGGCGCTTAAAGTAAACTATTGGCGACATAAATATAATATATATATATATATATATAAATAGTAAATGCATCGGATGTAAAATCGGGCTCATCGGATATATATATACAATATATATATATATATATATATATATATAAAAGCAATAAGCGCTCAGGATGTAAAATCCGGGCTCATCGAGATATATCCGACAACAATTATATATATAAGTATATATATATATATATATATATATATATATAATATATAAGTAAACGCGCTCCAGACATAAGTCTCAGGCTCAATCGAGGCATAACTTCGATAATGTTAGTCCATATATAAAAAATATATACATATATAAGTATATACATATATAAATGAAAACCATGGATAGAAGTTAAAGGCGTACTTGTAACGACTCTCGATGTGTAGAATAGTGTGTGCAAATATGAAGAGAAAGGCTTTATATAGAGTATAAGAAGGCTTACGTGTTGAACTACCAATGTAGGCTTCTATAACTCTAAATGGATAAACACTCAGCTCCTGTCGATAAATATATAACTGTATGTGGGCTAACAGGTGTTTAAAATAATGAAACACTCAATACAGGGTGTGTACAAAGAAAATTGGACAGGGCTTCCTCGCCTTTTTTCTTACAAATATGGCCACCCAAGCCCTCTATTTATAAAGGGGAAATGCAGTGTATACTGTGGGAGCTAAAGTATATACTGCGCTGTTTGGTCAGGATTCCCCGGACTCTCATGGGTCCCGTCGTCTTGAAGTACGTGCATTCGTGCTTTATAATGTCGCTCGAACTTACAGAACTTTAATCAGAGCATCAGAATGAGGCGTATAAGACCTTCTTTTGGACGCTTTTGTCGAGAGTTATGCAATGACATAGGATTTGCCCTTTTTGATTCAGGAAGATGGGTCCATGAATGAAATAGCATTTCGGGTCTCCGTCGAGCAATTCGGTAAAGCTATTTTGCGTAGTTTGCGCTCTCGAAGTTAAGATATGGTTCTTGTGGGACTTCTTTTGAAGAATTTGAGTTGAAATGAGTGTATTTGATTTGAAGTGAAGTTGAGTTGGCAAAATGACCATTTGCCCCTCCGGGGAGTTATCTTGGTTTTTTCACCACGATTGTAGCGGGTTTTTCTAGGGGGTTATCTTTGAGGTTGTCATGTTGTTGACTTTGAATATCCTCGGGGTTTCTACGAGGTTGGAATTGATGTTGTGGTCCTCGAGGTTATCTTTGGAGTGTGAAAAAGATGCTTTTGCCCTCTGCATAGTTAGTAATGAGGGAAAGAAAATTTTGAGTGTCTATAGATGCCCCTCTTTATCATGTTCATGCAATGCGATGGAATGGACATGATAAAGATTAATGAGTTTACTGAAATATGACAAGGTATTTTTAATGATGCAAAATGTAGTGAATGTGATGATGAATGTTAAAATGTTTTTGCAAATAAATGATTCATAAATCGCATTTCGCATTTCGCCTTTTTTTCGCTTTTGCCGATCGCACTTTAACTTCGCAACTCACACATCGCATTTCGCAAATCACAAATCTCAATGTAATGAATGTTATGATGCATGTTTAAAATGTTTTTTGCAAATCGCTTTACCTTTCTGGGGATTCTTGATGCCTATCTTTGGTGTTGACTACAACGGTTTGGCTTTTTTTGTCGATGTCGCTAATGCTATTTGATGAAGAGAAATTGAGATATCGTCCCCGATGCATCTAATTGGTAGTTTACAATGGTGGTGCCTACCACGATGGTAGTTTGACAACAGATCCTACCTATTTGGTAGTTGAATCTGTTGACATTGCCTTACTATTTTGGTTTCCCACTCGAGCGGTGGTATACAAAGCTTTCATCATTTGAACTGTCTTGATGTTCTTGTTGAATTGATGCCAATGGTTTTGAATACCGGATCTCCGATACCTTATTTGAAGTAATATTTAAAAGTTTTTGCTTGCTAGACTACTTACTTTGATGTTACCTTTGGATAGAGATGTACGTTGATGTAGCGCCTCACCCTTTTTGAGGTGATTTGTAGTTTCCTTTTTTGTTGAGTGCTTGTGCCCCATTTCCTTGAACATTTGATTCATAATAAAATTTGAGTGATGACTGAATATTGTTGATATCCTGGAGGGTGCATTTCATTCTTTTCTTTGTCGAACTTTTGAACTTCAGTATAGAGGCCTCAATTTATGAGGATTTGATGCGAATTAACACGTTTAACGGTGTAGATTTCATTCGCCAGACTTTTTGTCGTTGGCCTTGAGTTAAGAACTTTTGAGAATTTTCCCCTTCTTTTCGTGGGGCGCGCTTATGTCGCCATGATTTCTTTGGGAGTTTTCTTTCTTTTGATGAGAGGCTGATCGCCTTAAAATCCTTCGCTTTCTGGAATCGGAAAAATGCCCCGATCCTTTTCGCATGTTGTTCTTGGGGATTCATACGAGAAAGTCTCTTTGTTGACCAAATCGCGAGTGAACAATATCGAATCGCCCGGTGAGATAATATGAGGAAGCTCTCGATGATGATGGACCATCTTGATGGTGTTGGTGGTGCATTTTCCTCCTTAGGATGGTTGATAAATGCCCCAGTGTTGAGTTGTCATTTGTTTTACGAGATTGCCCCAATCTTGTTGTAAGGGTCCTAATATCAAGTTGTCGCCGATTTTGAAATTACCCCAGCCTTGCTTGTTATGCAGGATAGTTGCTTTAAAAGATGGGGTGATAAGATCTGGAGATCTCACAAGAGGCTTTTACCTCCGTGCGGATGGTGAGCGGGTAGTGGATTTAGGCTTGGATGTCCTCAATCATTGTTCTGACTTGTTCTCATAATCGGCTTTGATGGTTTTATGAAGACTTGTTGATTGAGGGTGTCGGCTCTTTGAAGGTCCTCATTCTTTGGTTGTCTTGGCGTATCGTTGTTTCTTCCTTTCTGGGATTTGTGCGGTTGATGGAATGACATTGAAGTGTTGTTGGGTCTTCTCCCATGGGTGTTGACTTGGAGGTTTTTTGGGTTTGGATATTTCTTTTGAGGATGAGGTGCACTGCTTGATGGTTGCCTCGTACTCTTGTATGTGAGGGAGATCGGTCTGCGTAGTTTAGCTTGATAAGATAAGCGGTTTGACAAGTGTTTGTTTGAAGTGTTTTTTTGGGTTTTGGGTTTTTTTTGTTTGTGCCGCACCATAAATGGCTGCCTCGTACTCCCATTGATGGGGAGATCAGTCTTTCGTAGTTGAACTGGTGTAAGAGGTTCAGAGCTTGAATGTGAAAGGCGAGATGGGTGTAGAAGCTTTATTGATGAAGAAGGGTGTAGAAGTTTTTTGTGGTTTTTGTTTTTTAGAGAAAGGGTAGAAAATTTTTTTGTTTTTTTTTTATTCTTGTGGGCCATATATAAATATTTGCCTACGTACTCCGTGTATCGAGGAGATCGGTCGGCGTAGTTCTATTTGAAACACAGAAATGACTTGATTTTGATTTTTTTTTTTCTTTTTTTTTTTTTTTTTTCTTTTTTTCTTTTTTTTTTTTTTTTTTTTTTTCTTTTTTTTTTTTCAATTTTCAATACGCATGGAAAATAAAAGGCATACTACTGAAGAAATTGATATTGTCCAACATCTTACGGAACTTCATGACTTTATCCCTGGATCTACATCTTTTTGGCTAGTTGAGGCTGATAGTCCAGTTGTCGATGGTTATGTTGCCTTGAGGCTCATGACGAGAGGGTTACTTCTTGGTTTTGAATGTCTTCACTTATGGCCATAACTTGATCGCTTCTGGTTCGATACATTCCTCGGGGATGCTTGAAATTTGGACCCATCGCAAAAAAGTATGAACTCTTGATTCTTTGATGGGTTGGTTTCCCGACAACCTCACCACCTTTTCCTTCATACATTCCTTCACGCTTTTCTTGGGCTTGAGAGGATTCGACCATGAAATCTCCCTCGAACTGTTGTTGCATTTCTTGCGAGGAACTTTCCTTTTTGCTTTTTCTTCCTTGGAAAGGATCGAGTATTTCCTCGCATCATCCAAGGTTATAAGATTAGGAATGTGGTTGTCATCTTTGGACCACGGGATGTTGGATGTTGGCGGAGGAATCTCCTTTGGGGATTCCTTGTCTCTCTGTCATTTCTGCATTAGGATCATTCCATCTTGTGTTTACGCCGGGATTATCGCTCATAGCCTTCACCTCATTTGAAATTTACTTTGTCTCAAGTGGACATCTTAAGCTTTTATTTCCTTTTTGCCTTTTTTGGTCATGGGAAATTCTATCTCCGACTCTCCATTTTCAATGAGATCTTGGATTTTTATGTCATAAAGACCAACATTCCTCGGTCGTATGTCCAAGTGAGTTAGAATGGTAGAGACATATCTTGGTGGAATCATAACTCTTTATCTTGGGATTTATAGGAGGCGAGCAACTCAGTAATCCTTCCTTCGCTTATCAGAAGGTGTAGCATTTCTTCATTGGATTTGCTTAGAGGGGTGAATTTTTGGACTCTTGTGGAGGTTGTTTGATCTTTCTTCTTTGAGAATTTGCATTCCCCCGAGCGATTTTTCCGTTGGCGAGATCTTCTAGCAATTTTATCATCCCCCTTTTCTTGGCCTTCTGATAGTTGAGTGAAAAACTGCCTCGTATCACGATGTTGGCGCCTTTTATCGACTTAGCTATGATTGACTTGATTTTGGATTGTCTCTAACTTTTGCATTACTATGATACCCTCTCCAGAGTTTTCCCACTTTAGGACATTTGATACATGCCTTTGGGGGTCCTCTATCCTTCGTATCTTATGAATTGGATATATTTAGCGCTTTTACGACCCGATCATGTTTACTTCCCTCGTATCATGCTGCAACGGAAGGTTGGTGTTGACATTCTGTTGATCAGGTTGTTGAACCACAATACTGCCACTTTCAATCAGATTTTGAATTTTATGCTTTAAGGACCAACAATCTTCTGTATCGTGTCCTGGAGACCCTGAGTGGTAAGCACATCTTCTGGCTTGGATTGTATCTTTTGCTCCCTGGTTCCAGAGGTGGAGCCAGTTCGGTAATTTTCTTGTGATCCATTAATATCGCCAACACATTTTCAAGGGAATCGTCTAGTGGAGTGAACACCCAATTTTCCATTCTTTCAAATTTTCTTTTCCTATCTGGGTATTAGTTGAATGCAGCATGTTGTTGAGATGGAAGATTGTCTTGCATTTTCTAAATGGGGGGACTATAAGTTGGTCTCCTAGCTTGCCCCTTTACAACAAGGGATACATCTTCACTGCCTTTATCGGGTACACCCTTGGGATCGGTCGCATACTTACCAGTCTGTATATTCTTGGCGACTACTTCTAAGGCAGTGAAGTCTTTAATCTTACCTGCCTTCAGGCCCATCTCTGCCATTTCACCGTGTTTGATCGTTTCCAAGAATGGCTTTCCTATACCTGCTAGGATCCTTTTAGTAATCTGAGCCTCTTGGATATCAATAAACGTTATTACCATCTCAGTTTCTATCATTGATGGAATGACTTGCGACTGCTGGATGTCTCCACCTTTGGGCATATTCTCGGAAAGATTAGTACTTTGCTTTTTGACTTTAGTCACTTGGTATCGATCCGGTGCCATTTGTATTTGAAAAGCTATCTTGATTTAGAAAGGCGTGGGCAATTCTTCGAGTTGTGGATTTTGGCATTGTCAAGTCGGGCGTACCGGGCTTTAGCCTCTCGGTGAGACTCTTTTGAAAAATTTGCATTACGAGGCTTTCATCTTGACATAAGATCCGAGTTCGCTAATGTACACTTCGGTGCGTATAGGGATCGCCTTCCCCATTGTACTTTTCAAACTCTAGGACTTTGAATTTGGCGGGATAAGCGAGCCCCACAGGAATATGCAAAGAGATGAATAGGTGACACTCCCATAGTTTCAGTCCTTTGATTGGCCGGATGGTCTCTTCCATTTGTTGGACTTTCTTTCTTATATCCCCAGTTTCTCGATCATCCCTGAGATTTGTGATTTCTTTATTGGAATGAGGTTTAGGTATCTGGGTTTCCATCTTTTTGCCAATACCCTGACTGCCCCCTAGTATGGATGACTCTGGTTGAGTGGGCATTGTTTGGCCTTGGATTCCTCCATGTGCAGAGGATTCTGTGTGGATGGGTATTTGTGGACCCTGAGTAGATTGGTGTAGTTCTTTGAGCATAACAGCCAACTCCATAATTTGATAGCTTAATCTTTTCGAACTCTTTGCGAGAGAGGCAGAGTAGGATGGTGGGCACTTTTATCCATATTGCATTTGTGGGCTTAATGCCCTTTTGGACTTTGAGCGGAAATAGGATCAATTGCTTCCCTACAAAAGACTTATGTAGTTTAGTCTTAGGGAGGGATAATGTAAATGTTATCATAATGTGTCCATTTTAGGAATATTATCTGCAAAAATGGGTTGTTAATTGATAACATGCATGCACAAATATTCTTCATATTTTCCATTACATAAGATGAACATGGAATAAAATTACAAGTAAATGCTTTTACAAGTAATTGAAAATGGAAAGCATGAAGAGACTTTCCTCGCGTTTGGTTTATCGAGAGGTTGACCTATCTTAGGGTTACTCTCATGGCTTTTTTGGCATGAAGGTTCCCAGATCATCATAATCTACTTGACGGGAAGTTAATCCAGGTCTTTCAATTTGGGCGAATCTGGGTGGTGCCTTTCACGAGCCTCGTTGGAATTAGTCTTCCTCTGAGTCCGATAATCAAAACAAGAGGATAGCCTCTGATGGAGGAGGAACCACAACATACATTCACATACAAGCGTGTCTCACCGTTTATGAAAATGATGACATATCTGAAGCACTAATATCCTGAGATAGATATTTAGCGGTGCGATAAGTAAAATGCATTCGTACACATTCATCATAAATGTAAATGCAACATTCACACACAAGCATATAATGATTTTGAAAAGCTTGTAATAGCGGCTTAAGCCCTCTTCTTTGGAGTCCCCCAGATGAGTCGCCACCTGTCGACGTCGGGATTTTTATTTGTCCTTTTTCGTTACTTGTTCTTTGGTGTTCTCATGTTAATGTGAGATTTGTTTGAAAAAACAAGTGAAAAAGGTCCGACATGTGTAATGTCGACGATTTGACTTTAAGAGTCGCCAGTTGGTGTTTTTAACTGGTTGCACCAGCGCAATAGAAAAGTTTTGCACATTGACCCGGTGATGTGACAACGCTAAGCAAGGTACGTGTGAAAGAGATTCATTTGGGTTGGGGGCTTGATTATGCGGAGGGAAGGTGTTAGGCACCCCCCGACATCCGTGTTACCACGGTGACCGCCACTTCTCAAAAAAACTGTTATATATGAATGTGTGTGTGTGTGTGGATCAATGTGCAATTATTTGAAAGTAGTGCGAGGCCTCGTTCGCACCTATATATACAAGGTTTGAATTTATAGAAAAATTTAGTTTTAACCAAGATATAGCAATGAAGTTTTGTAAAAGAGGTTTTTCAAACCCTGTGCTCAATAGGAATTGAGACATTTTCATACTTCCATTTTATTATTAAATGTTAAACTTGTTTGCTTTTATTTTTGAGATCTGAGGCATCTTGAGAAAATAATATCTGATGATCTTGAACTCCTTATGGGCATAATGACCATCAAGGAAATTGTGACACTTGTAAATAATGTACAAAAGTTGCTTTACGGTGAAAAAAGTCCATCACGGGGCGAATCTAGATTGATAAATTTGAATCTGTGATCACATGATTCTAGGCTCACATAATCTGCGGTTTGTATGGAAAGCGATAGTAGTGAGTTATATATATATAAATATATATATATATATATATATATATATATATATATATATATATATGTGTGTGTGTGTGTGTGTGTGTGTGTGTGCATGATCAACCACCACGAAGCAACTCTATGGGGATCGAGAAATGTAAATATAAAGCGATAAATGCTATCAATCGCCACGAAAGTAAACTCCGGTGGGACTTAAATGTAAATAAAGTTATAAAAGCGATCAAGCCCTTACAAAGTAAACTCCAAGCGAGACGAAATGTAAATAAAATTGTAAAAGGCCTCGAAGTAAACTAGGCACAGCAATAAATGTAAATATATATATATATATATAAAAGCGATAAGCGCACCGGATATAAAATCCGGGCTCATCGGATATGTCCGACAACAATTATATATATATATATATATATATATATAAAGCAAATAAATGCTCGGATATAAAATCCGGGCTCATATAGATACAATACTAACAACATATATATATATATATATATATATATATATATATATATATATATATATATAAACAAATAAGCATATAGGATATAAAATTTAGGCTCATCGAGATATATCGACGACAATTATATATATATATATATATATATATATATATATATATATATATAAATAAACGCTCTAGAGATAAGTCTAGGCTCAATCGAGGCATAACTCGATAATGTTAGTCCATATATATATATATATATATATATATATAAGTATATATATCTGAGACAAAAATGAAAACCACAGATGGAAGTTTGGGCATAGCACACAACACGACTCTCGAATGATGTGTAGAATAGTGTGTACAAATATGAAGAGAAAGGCTTTATAGAGTATAAGAAGGCTTACATTGGTTTGCCAATGTAGGCTTCTATAACTCTAAATGGATAAACACTCAGCTCCAGCCGGTAAATATATAACTGTATGTGGGCTAATAGGTGTTTAAAATAAGGAAACACTCAATATAGGGTGTGTACAGAGCAAATTGGATAGGGCTTCCTCGCCTCTTTGCTTACAAATATGGCCACCCCAAGCTTTCTATTTATAGAGGGGGGAGCCGCAGGGGTACCTCACGATGGCCATGAGATGCACTGCGGTGGTGAGGGGTCCCCCGAGCTCCATGGTCCCATCATCTTGAAGTACGTGCACTCGTGCACTGTAATGTCTGCTCGAACTTGCGAAACTTTAATTCGAGCATCCGAATGAGGTATATAAGACCTTCTTTGGACTGCTTTTGTCAAGAGTTATGCAATGACATGGGATTTGCCCTTTTTGATTCTAGGAAGATGGGTTCATTACCGAAATAGCATTCCTTGGTCTCCGTCAGGTAATTCAGTAAGCTATTTTGCGTAGTTCGCGCTCTAAAGTTAATATATGGTTCTTGTGGGACTTCTTTTGAAGAGATTTGAGTTAAAATGAGTGTATTTGACTTGAAGTTAAGTTGAGTCGTCAAAATGACCATTTTGCCCCTCCCGGGGTTATCTCCGATTTTCGCACAGTTGTAACGGGTTTTTCCTAGGGTTATCTTTGAGATTGACATGTTGTTGACTTTGAATGTACTCAGGGATATCTTTGATGTTGGAATTGATGTTGTGGTCCTCTAGGATTACCTCTGGAGTGTGAAAAAGATGTTTTTGCCCTCTTGCATAGTTAGTAACAAGAAAAGAGAAAAATTTCGAGTGTCTACATTAATAATTATAATCTAATAAAATTTCTTGGTCGTTACATTCTTCCCTCCTTATAAAGATTATGTCCCCAGAATCTCGACTCTACTTACACAAACAGTTGGGGATAATTTATTTTCATTTTATCTTTAAGTTCCCATGTGTAAAGCCCCCAAATCCGGGTACTTGAAACCCAAACTCGGTGCTTCACGATACCATTTCTATGAGCAGAATAATACTAATAATAATAACAATAACATAATTATCAAACTTAATTTACATAATTATCAGAGTCTAGCTCCCAAGTACGTAACCTTTAATCATTCATTACAATACATGATGAATAATATATATCATCCTTCTCTAATAAAGTCAGACTATTACATATGATAGCATAGAATTTATTCTACAACCTTCCCTTTTCCCTTGTTCTTAGCAGAGCCTTCAGGTTGTTCACATTTAGCTGAAAACATTTAAGTTAAGCAAGGATGAGCATTTGAGTGCCTAGCAAGTAATAACAATTATAAATATTAGCTGAAAGGATTAAATGTTTTCTTTGTACTACCCTTCTACAACAAATCAAAAGTTGTGAAGTAATCTGAACCGATAATAATAACATAACAACTCTCTATCAAAATTTGAAACTACGTACTGACTATAAATAGGGTTAAGGTGACATACTATGAACATTGTTTTTAATTTTTGAATAGGTTTAGCAGAACTTCATCCGCAAACCGTCATAACTTACGGGAACGGGGGTGATCAGCCCGTTATGCCCTGTATTGATCAATACTACATGCAAGAACGATGGTATCGTTCACTCTGTCCGCCTTGGGCGCATAAAAGTTTTCCCATGTTCGGGATGTTCATACTTAGTCGGGAATCCAAACCAAAATAATTTGATTGGATACAAAAAGGTTTTATCATATTCAACGATATTTCTAAATCTGTCTAAATTGGTCAAATAAAGATAGACGACTTTTACTTATTGTATACATATATCGAGATTATATATATATATATATATATATATATATATATATATATCAACATATGATTAAATATAATGATTATCCAAGTGGGGACATCAGTATAACCATATATAGAAATTAACGAACATAATATATATCTCAATTATATAATATAATATAATGTTGATAGTCAATGATCAATTATAATATATATAATAATAGGGTTAATATTCTGGTACAATAATAATATAATTCTAAAACTTTCTTACTTCTGTCCATTGCATAAAGGAAATGCAAAGGTAGGAGACTTTCCTGGTCTGCTGCTTACATTTATGCAACTTAGTTTTATCTTTTATATACCAACCTACCAGTAATAAGATCATTTTACTAATTAAAATCATATCGTAACACATAATATCGCTTATTGCAGTCAACACATAATCTAATCACATTGTCACACATATTCAACAGCCATTGAATCACAAACAAACATTAATACAGTCAAAATATCTAAGTCCATATCAATTTCTGAAATATGTCGGTGTACCGACAGCTTTATCAGGTATTTATCGAGTCTAAGACTCTATTCTAAAGTTCAATATCTATAAGTATCAGTCATATTATTTTTAAATGACTTATAATAAATTTAAAACATTTATTATAATTTTTCATGATTTTTCAAGTATCAGAATCATTATTAAATGATTTAAATATTAAACAATTCTATTACCATTAATATTAAACTATTAATGAAACCATTGCCAAAATGTTAAAGTTATTTATAATAACTCAAAATATTTTTAAAGTATTAATATTACTCTTAAATGATTTTTAAAATATTTAAAATCATTTTAAATAATTACCATTAATATTAATATATTATTTACCAAAATATTAAAAGTCATTAAGTATAACTAAAAATATTTTAATTCATTTATATCCTTTTTAAATGATTTTAAATTAATAAAATCATTTTTAAACTACTTATTTAATATAATTATTAAATAAGTTTAATATCATTAATGTTAAATTAATATCATTAATATTAAATTATTAATGAAATATTAAAAGTTATATTTTATAACTTAAAATATCTTTAAACACTTTATTTTCATTTAAAATAATTTTTATAATATTAAAATCATTTTTAAACTAAATTATTTAATATATTTATTAAATAACTTTAATATCATTAATAATAATTAATTAATGAAATTTACCTTTAAATATTGAAAGTTATATTTTATAAATAAAATATTTTTAAATACCATATTATTATTTAAAATTATTTTTAATATAATAAAATCATTTTTAATTTATTTATTTAATTCATTTATTAAATAACTAAATTATCATTAATATTAATTTATTAATGAATTTCATCATAAAATATTAAAAGTCATTAAAAATAACTTAAAATATTTTCTTATACCATAATATAATTTTAAATGATTTTTCAAGTATTAAAATCATTTTTAAATAATTTATTTAATATAATTATTAAATAAATTAAATACCTTTAATATTTCAAAATATTAATTATTTATGAAATATTTTAAAAATTATTAAAACTAATTTTAGACTTTAAAATAATTTTTAATAATTTATTTGGTATTTTTAATAATTAAAAACTAATTTTTCTATTTATTTAATACAAATAATTAATTTTTGAAATAAATCTGTCATGAAGATCGCCTATATAAATACGTAACTGTCGCTTATAGGTGTTCTTCATGTTCTTGGCCAAACCCAAAAAATCATGAGCAATTACCGAGCTACTAGGTTTGACCATTCTTATTTCTTACCTCATGATGTTTCTGGGAAAGCTAATCATCAGATCTTGTAGTACTAGTGCAGTACTACATTATTCAACAACAATCTTGATCATACAACATGTAATCTAAAGAGATCTCGAGTTTCTAAAGTGGTCATCATGAAATTCTTCATTTCTGGGTTTGCCCATAAATGAAGAACAGTGCGACATGCCCACTTTTGGCTTCCACAACTTGAGTTACACGTAATGTTTTAGTGATCTATCGAGTCCAGGTTGTAGACAATATACAAGTGAAGAGATCTACCACATAAAATACACATAACATCAACCGAATCAACTTCTAATCTCTAGTCAAACCATGTCAGAACACATGGCCATAGGTTTTCTGGGTTGCCCAAAAAACCGGATCCGTGATCATGCTACCTACTTTGACCAGCCACTAAAATTGATTCGTTTAATGTTAAGGAGATTTTAAGGCATAAACATGGAGTTCAAATATCATACTACAACTTAGATACAAGAACAAAACCAAAACATCAACACACTGACAGATCTAGTCAATCGAAAAGGTTGTCAGTTTGGTTTTTAGGCGCTGGGTTACCCGTAAACGCCTCAAATCATGGCTCAATCAACGACTTTTGACCACGATTATCTTACAATATGGACTCGATATAAGCCTGATTCTTGATCCAGATCAAAGAGCACATAACAGACTACAACTACAAACTTTCAAAACACAAAAATCATTAAAGATCACAGAGATATAAGGCCTGACATTCGTTGTAAGACAACACAAAAAAAATTTCTAGATTTTTTTAAAACTTGATTTTGAGCATATTAATGTTATGGATCTAGCATGTGCCAACCCAGATCACTAAAATAGACTACATATAACATGTTTAAACATTAAAACCTAAGATCTAACATGGAATAAAAACTCAAATTTCTTGGTTAGGGTTTATACCTTCTATGATCCAATTTTAATTCAAGGCTTTTGATTTGATAGTGGTGTTAGTGAGGCTTTGATTTGGGACTGATATGCTAAGAAATTTCGGAGGGTTGAGCTTGACAGAGTCAAGGATGAGAGTTAGGCAAAATGAGCTAGATAATGAATTATTTTCTCTCTCCAATCTATATATAGTGCTTTTATACAATGTATGTTGCTTATATAATTGATTGATTTTGCTGGATTTGTAGCACATGGCTAATCTATTAGGTGACCAACTCCTTATATTCGTAAGATCTACAAGTTATCTCATTAAAGAATGTCCAAAAGGGTAGTTTAGTCATTTTCCTAGCAATTTTAATGGCCCTTTTGTAATCTTGGCAAACCCTTAGGGTTTGACCCTTAGAGTTTAACCCTAAGGTTTAGCACATAGAATTTGTAGGATTTAACAATTAGGGTTTGAAAAATGTAAAATTTTAATTTCTAAAATAAAAAAAATAATTTCTAAAAATTACAAATTAGGATTTTCTTAATTAGGTTAGATTTCTAATTTCTTTATACATGAACATTAGGGTATTATTTATTTACTAATTATAATTAACCTTGCTAATTAAGTAATTAGGGTTTACAATTAGTAATTAGGTTTTAAAATTACTAATTAGGGTTACTAAATATAGAAATTAGGGTTTCTAACAATAATTAGGGATTTTCCTAATTAATTAAACTTACACAATAGGTTTTAAAATTTATTAATTATCGTTAAGCATGCCAAACTAACAGTTAGGGTTTATATTTTCAAAGTTAGGGTTCCTAATTTAAAAATTAGGGTTTACTAACTTGAATTATAATTCTAACACTTATTATAATCACATTAACACAATTTTTGACTGATCTTAAACTCTGGTTTGAGTTCAAATAACAATACTACTAGGTTTTCTACTGATATACCGTAATTGACCAACCATTATCAATACATACATACAGTACATATTTATTGCACTGAAAAATCAAAATATAATTAATTTTATATTATTATTCTCATTCCTTGATCAAAATCTAAAATTAGGGTTTAGATTCCATATCTGATTTATTTTTCATATATAACATTATTAATTAAGTTAAAAATAATAAACTTAATTAATCTAACCTAAATTCATATAATAAAATAAATAATTATTATAATAATTCTAAAATCATTTCATATATTATTTAAATAATATATAATTATATTTTCATGGAAAATAATTAATAAAAACAATTCTACTATAAAATTAATTATTATAAGAATATAATTTATAAAAATCAATAATTCTAAAATAAAATTATTTGTAAATATTCATGTAATAAATATATTTTTATTTATCACATAAATATATATACACGTTATCTTGGCACATATTCCCCATATTTATTTTAATAAATAAAACAAAATTTATACGCAAAATTTCTGATTTATTTGTATAGAAAATATTGGGTTGTTACATTCAGCCTCCCTTATAAAGATTTCGTCCCCGGAATCACCGTTTTAAAACCTATACATACAAGGGTATATAACATACACAATTATTGCAAGTAGATCTCGACCAACTTTGATTAAATTGATCTTTAACTATTCACATAAAGCTAGTCTATCTGATTCAACGGAAATTTGATTTCTAAAAGAACTCAAATTCCTCCTTCAAAATTTGTTTATAAAATACTTTACTCTATATATAGAAAAATCATAAATGAGAAAATAAAAGTTATACGAATAATACCTGGAGTTCCATTGCCAGCTGCCACCGTATCCTGGACCATCATGTTGAAGACCCTTATAGTAGATTTTGTTGGCTTGCTTGATGACGTAGGTCCCGTGATTGCCAGAGTCCCGCTACCCTTGCTAGTATTCACACTCCCTGCCTCCATCCTCCTATTCAGACAATCCTTCACCTTATGCACAGTCGACCCACATAGAAAACACCCACTGTTCATCCAAGGATTGGGGCAGTTGGGAGAGATATAGCCCTCCTGCCCGCACTTGTAGCATACAAACTTTCCCTTCAAACATTCCCTAGAGTGCTTCTTTCCACAAATCTTACATTGTACAGCTGGCTTCTTAACACCTTCTTATTTCACTTGGACATTGCCAAAATAGTTCCCCTTCCTCTTGCTAATACCACTTTTACTTCCATTATTAATTTCCGTCTTCCCAGCTCCTTCGACCTTACCTTTGTTCTTCCTCTCCTTGTTGTAGAGGCTCATGGCCTCACTCCCTCCCAAACTTATGATAGCCTTTTTTCCATGAGTGCCGCAAATGTAGGAATCTGCAACACCACCACCTTGTTATAGAGCCAGGGTTTTAATCCCAGCTCAAACCTTCTAGTTTTCCTAGCCTCCGTATCAACTTGATGCGGAGCAAACCTAGCCAACTCATTAAATTTTGCGGCGTATTCTGACACCGTCATGTTTTCCTGCTTTAACTCTAAAAATTTCACCTCCATCCTAGCCTACATACTGGACGAGAAATGGTTCTCGAAGAACAGTGTCTTAAACCTATCCCATGTAACTACACCTTCTCCTGCCCTTGCTTGATTTTCTTCCCACCAAAAGTTCGCCTCCCCCTTTATCATGTAGGTGGCAAAAGCGGTCTTTTGCCCCTTAGCTACCCTAGCTATCACGAATGCTTTTTCAATTTCTTTAACCCAAGACTGGGCTTCAACAGGGTCAGTTGTACCTATGAATTCCGGCGGTCCCACAGCCTTGCAATCTTTAAAGTTCATCAAGCGGTTATCTGGTTGGTTCCCTGCGACCGGCATTCCTTGCTGCATAGCTTGTGCTACCATGTTTGCAAAATGCTGCATCGGGTCAGCTTGTTGTTGTCCCTCAACGCTATTGACAAATTCTTGTGCCCTTTGATTTTGAGTTTGACGTCTTGACGACATTATCTGGTTAAGTAAAACCATAAATTATTCTTTACATTTTAAATCTTATCATATAAGTTTAATATATTAAACTTGTTTCATTACTCAAACATAGATTCATATTCATTTAGCGAATACTTTACATATTACATCACATATTGCTTTAAACATCATTTATCCCTTTGCGACTACAAAAGTAGGGATTTACAGCCTTGACCAACACAAAATTTGAGAATATTACATTACACAGACATGTTTATCATATATATTACATCAAACAGACCTACACAACAAAACCTATACTACCTATTCACTAAGCCTTTTTCTTAGACAACCTTTTGCCTGATGACCTTCTATCCCACAGATAAAACATGCACCTGGTTTATAGTCGGGACAATACAGAGTGGTATGACCCTCATAGCCGCAAAGGTAACATATTCTCTTCCCTTTCTTCTTATCGGATTTTCCTAAGTAACGGCCTTCTATCTTTCTTTTCCCCTTCTTGCTCGGAGCTGCACACGATGTGTTGCTTGTAGCTCCCATCTGATCAATTGGATTTTAAGTTTATCTTGTTCTTCCATTGTTTCTATTAACGCCTGATGCAGTTGACAATTTAACAACTTTTCTATTTCCCACAACCTTTCCAGAGAAGAAACCTTGTTCCTCAGATTATGCACTTCCATTAATGCTTGATCAGCTTCAACTTTAGTGTCCGAATCATTATCTGTTAACTCCACCATTTTCGGATTTGGTACTACGTTTTCCAAAATAACATCAGAGTTGTTTTCATCGTGAGCCTCTATTTCAGCTATTTGCTTTGATATTAGCTCGGGGGTATGGATTTGATCCTTCTTCATGCTATAATCATATAACAAGCCTTTTTCACCAGACATCTACACACATAAATTATCCTGATTAGCATATAGTATATACACACAGCAAATAATAGTTTTATATAAGTTATCTTTTATTTTGTTTGACAATGAATTTATCCAATTCATCTACTTTTAAACTCTATAGGAGTTATTTATATTTTTAATGTTTCCCTATGTTCTAAGGTTATAGGCTAAGGTCTATCCCACCTAAGGTTTCTAACCCTATATAAGCTCTGATACCAACCTGTAAAGCCCCCAAATTCGGGTACTTGAAACCCGAACTCGGTGCTTCACGATACCATTTCTATAAGCGGAATAATACTAATACTAATAACAATAACATAATTATCAAACTTAATTTACATAATTATCAGAGTCTAGCTACCAAGTACGTAACCTTTAATCATTCATTACAATACATGATAAATAATATATATCATCCTTCTCTAATAAAGTCAAACCATTACATATGATAACATATAATTTATTCTGCAACCTTCCCTTTTCCCTTGTTCTTAGTAGAGCCTTCAGGTTGTTCACATTTAGCTGAAAACATTTGAGTGCCCAGCAAGTAATAACAATTATAAATATTAGCTAAAAGGATTAAATGTTTTCTTTGTACTACCCTTCTACAACAAATCAATAGTTGTGAAGTAATCTGAATCGATAATAGTAACATAACAACTCTCTATCAAAATTTTGAAACTACGTACTGACTATAAATAGGGTTAAGGTGACATACTATGAACATTGTTTTCAATTTTCGAATAGGTTTAAGTAACTTCATCCAGAAACCGTCATAACTTACGACGCAGGGGTGATCAAATTTGTTATGCCTCGTATTGATCAATACTACATGCAAGACGATGGTATCGTTTCACCGTCGCCTTGAAGTATAAAAGTTTTCCCATGTTCGGGATGTTCATACTTAGTCGGGAATTCGAACCAAAATAATTTGATTGGATACAAAAAGGTTTTATCATATTCAACGTTATTTTAAAATCTGTGTCTAGCTGGTAAAATAGCTTAGACGACTTTTACTTACTGTATACATACTGGAGATTAATAGGTATATATATATATATATATATATATATATCATAGAAATGAACGTTTATGTTATTGATATTGATCATACAATATCATAGCAAAGAACTTTCTTCATCTTCTTTAGTGATTACATTAATTTGTTTATTGCAACACTTCTCATTGCAATTGTTAGCGCAAATAGTGACTTCGTCATTATCACTATCTGTTTCGTGGTTACTAGTTCTACTATTAGATGAATGAGGGATATCGTAACCTTCATCATTACGATATTGTTCTCATTCTCATTAATTCTAATAGTTGTTCAAAGATCTTCACTTGAGATGTTTAATTGAGATAATTTTTTCTTAATTTTGCATTCATTTTATAGTGTTCTTTCCGCCTACAATTGTGGGCAAACAATTTTACTTTTATCAATTTTTTAGATGATTTTTTATTATAAATTTTTCTTATGGGTTTGGGTTTAGTATAATATTCATCTTGATTTTTATCTTTTTTATTACTTTGTTTATGTTTATATAGCCTCTGTGACTCTTATGATGATCAATATGTTTACGCAAGTGCTTTCTTTCAGAGGGAGCAAATGTGGAGGTAAACCATATTGTTCATGTAATGTTCCTAATTCATACTTGGCTTTTTCCTTATCTTTACTAGCTTGTTTGCCTAATTTAAAATCAATACACATTTTTAATCCAATTTTTTAAATATAACTGATTATGTCACCATAAGTCAGGTTATCATACAATGGACCTATCCATTTTAATTGCTTTCCTGATTTCACATTAAGCCTAAGTGATCAACACTTATTAAAAACTTTGACATTAAACATTAAAATAGCTGGAGAAATTACTCATATGATTGAGGGTTCTCAGCCCATAGCTTTGATTTATAGGATTTAATATAAGACCATGAAAACAAATTTGAACGTTCATGCTCTTAATAAAAGTCCGGTGAAGAAGAACCTTCTTCTTCAATAAAATCCTTTTGAATATAACAAGGATGACTAGTTTGACCGTGATTAAGGATACCCTTTAATTTAATATCCCTAACAGAAGGGTTACTAAGTACTTCAGTGTCTCTTCGAGTGTGAACTGAAGGTGCTGAAGAACTAGTAAAATCTTCTATAATTACTGGTCTTCTAGTACGTTCAAAACTTATTTTGACCATTCCATCAGAAAATTGTTTAACATTCTCAACATTTAATAAATTATTAACTACAAGTTGTTGAGGAATTTCACTTGTATAAAGTCCATTGACTAGGTAACGTAATATCCTTCCAGAGGATGGTTCTCGGGATCTGAATATTAGCATTACTAGTTGAACTTTGAATTAATACAGTTTGATCTTTAGGACTTTTATTAAGAGCATGAACGTTCAAATTCATTTGGGGGCGGAAGCAAGAACAATTGAAAAGAACAGAGTGGTGCATATAAATAACACAATTTATTACTAAATAGAAATAATTTTTATTGATAACTGAAACTATTTACAAACAAACTAAAAATTAAAGTAACTTACAATTAAACTCAGAACATTTAAGAAGAAAGAGGAGGAGGGGTTAAGATGGGCTAAACAGTGGTAGAAACCAAAGATTCGTCTAAGAAGGAACTCAGAGTCTTTCTAAGTTTCGAAGTCTGTCTTTCTAACTTATTTCAGTTTCCTTTTATAGAATAAGGAAAGGAACTATTACAAAGTAACTATTATAAAATGAATCATTACAGATAAGCAACTGTAGATGAATAGTGCTAACAACTGTAGATGAATAGTGCTAACTTTTGACTAAATACATATGCTTTCGGCTACTTTAGACAAAGAGGCCAACAACTTTTGATTCAGCAGATGCTTTCGGTGGAAAAGAGAGAACATCTTTTGACTTTGAAGGTCACTGGGGCAAAAGTCTTGGCGTGATTGGAGCCGCTCAAGTAAAAAGAGATATGCAAGACGACCTTATTAACCGATTGAGTAATGCCACTATCTTGAAGAATTTGACCTTAAACTGGTTTTGGCAAGTTGCAATCCACCCGGATGATAGGTACAAAGCAACATTCACTACCCCATTTTGGTCATTTCTGAATGGAATGTCGAGCATTTGGCCTAAAATGCTCTCATGAATTTCGTAATATTCTCAATGATATTTTGAACCCTTGACCACTTTATTGTCGTCTACATTGATGATATTCTCATTTTTCCAATTCTATTGAAGAACACATTAAACATTTGAAATCGTTCTTCAAAACAGTTAAAGATAATGGACTTGTCCTTTCACCTTCCAAATGCATCTTGTTTCAAGCTAAAGTTCGGTTTCTTGGTTTAAATATTTATCGCGGACTCATACAGCCTATTGACAGAGCTATTCAATTTGCTGACAGATTCCTAGATAAAATTACCAATAAAACCCAACTACAGAGGTTTCTGGGCTCGCTCAATTATATTGGCAAGTTCTACAAAAACCTCAGGAAGATTTATAAACCTCTGTTTCAGCGTTTGAAGGACAATCCTCCTCCTTGGACTGACACTCACACTTCTGTCGTCCAACAAGTTAAAAAATATGTCAAGGCATTGCCCTGCCTTGGTATTTCCAATGATTCTGCATTTAAAATTGTTGAAACTGATGCCTCTGATATTGGATTCGGAGGAATTCTCAAGCAAAAACTTACTCTCGCCTTCCGTAACAAATTGTCTGTTTCCATTTTGGCAGGCATGGAATACTACGCTTAAATTACAAAAGACTATTAAAAAGGAAATACTTTCTTTAGTATTATGTATTAACAAATTTCAAAGTGACTTATTGAATTAAAAGTTTTAGTTCGTGATTGATTGTAAATCAGCAAAATATGTTTTAGAAAAAGATGTTGAAAACATAGCCTCTAAACATTCCTTTGCTAGATGGCAAGCCTTATTGAGTATCTTCGATTTTGAAATTGAATACATTAAAGGCAGTAACAATTCAATTCCTGATTTTCTCACTCGGGAATTTATTAATATAGTAATCGTTCGCTCATATCTTGAGTACTCGAGGAGCATCATCCTCTCGTGGTCCGGGTCGCCCTACTGGCCCAAGTAATCAACCAAAAGGAACCTTGGTTCCTCATCCATTAACTCCAATTTATCAAACCATCGGTAAATTTACCGGCCTTGTACAATACCCAAGCCATATGATTCAATTTTTACCTAGTAACCCAACCCTAGTTGACCCTTTTTTCAACCAATCAAAAGCCTCCAGTTCAAACCCCAGTCATCCTCCTTCTGAGTATATGCTCAAATGGACCACTCACCTATTTCATATTGAACCCCATATGAAACCTAAAGATGACCTAGTCAAATTGGTCGCCCAGTTCTTTCCTTCTGGTTGGCATTTCCAGCCCGCAACTCTTTATAGATCCCTTGTGTATTATAAGGACATCCTTGTTGAAACCGAGTCAATCTTTATTAAACCCATTTATGCTAATAATGATAAATCCAAAGTACTTTATCATTCATTGTATATTAAGCAATTCATTTCAATGTCAGATTGGGGAAAACATCCTTCTGACCTCATGCAGCTTTCTAATCAGGATAACTCTTATTGTTATTATGATTATATAGAAGATTGGTATAGAGTTATCCTTTTTCAAAATGAGTCAAATAGTCATACCTGGTTTTTCCAGTTCGATCACAAGTTCAAAAGCCAGTTCCCTCATTGGTTCTCTCATTGGTGGATAAGGTTTGGTTCCACTTATGATCTCCTTCCTGAACCATTGAAAGGTTAACTTAGTCACTTTTGTAACCAGAGTAAACACAATCCAAAGTATGATGGAGTCCCTGTCATTCTTCAATTTGTTAGTAAATATAAGATTCCCTGGATTCTTAAATGGCAGTATGACATTAAAACCCCAACTAAAGTAACCGATCCGTTTGGTCGAGATTTCATTCAGCGGAAGCTCTGTACTTTTGTGAACCATTCCTCTCTCTCTCTCGACAATTTTTCATCAAATGGTGGGATAAGTTTGATGTTAATAGGATTCTTAGTCATTTTCAATTGGAATTTCCCACCGTTCCTCTTAAGGTTCTTCCAGTTTCATCCAACGAACCTTCCAGTCAATTAAAAGAGTAAACACCCAAAGAGTCAAAAATCAGTCCTACTGGTTCGTCTTGTTCTCTTGACATTTCTGATTTCAAGAATTGTTCCAGTAAAGAATTAAAATTAATAGCCCAAGCACTTACCAAAAGAATCGATGAGTTACATGAAGAAGCTTCTGTTCATTCTTCTTCATCTTCTCAGAATGCTTCAGTCAGCCAATTTGCAGATGAGGATGGTCAGTATGATCCACATGGCACCATCGATCTATAGGATGCCCATGACCCATTTTCCTCGACTTCCATCCACATGCACACCGCAGCCCAATCAATTTGGGCCACACATGCACTGCACTGCACTAATCAGTCAAACTTACTATTTTCAAAATTTCTCTTTTATTCTTGTTCCAAAGTCACCTAACTTGCTGTAGTCCACCTAGTTCGCGTTTAACCTTTGTAAGTCTCTTGGGTGAGCAGAGTCAGGTTATAGAACATAGGTATGAGCCTACTTAGGGTAAGAGGGTATGAATGGAAGAATATTGAATAAAAATTTATTTTGAAAACTGTAATGATGAGTAGATTATTTAGGTCTAACTCTCCTCTCATAAGAACAATCATTAACTTTGCCTCCGTCCAGCATATAGTTAACCAAGAAACACATGATTTTTGAAAATATCACCAAGCTTTACACAATTGGAACATACCTAGGGTTTCCCCTAAAGAAATATACCAGTCAACCTTTATAGATAATTTTAAGACAGATTATAATGTAAAAACTGTTGAAATGGTTTATGCAATTAATAAAGAATATAAAAATTGTAGTCTTTTATCTCTTGATGTTATCAAAAAACATAGGAATAAATGTTACAATTTTATTCACATCGGTCTACTTGCTATTGCTTTCATTGTCTGTTTCAACATGATCAATGATTGTAATGGTGCCACTTGATTCAGGCTCAGTTTTTAATTTTTTAAATAACTTATCAATAGCTCTAGTGAGTTCACCGTCTTTGTTGGGTAAACCTAGTTTACTTCTATTTTCTGGTAATTTTAATAGAGGTTGTGTAATTTTTGAATCGGGTTTTTAATAGTTGTTTCCTCGAATTTTTCTTCAATCCTATCTAGCTGTCTTCCTACTATTGCTAGATATTGATTACTAAAATTTAACTGTTCAATTATTTTTTTATCATCTTTATTGCCATCTGAGATCTTAAAAGGACTGGCAACAACAGACGTATTTTTTACTGGAAGTAAAACAGGCTTTCTAGAGAGGATGACTTAAAAGAGACTTTTGACTTATCTTCTTTAATCCATTGGGTTTTAGTTATAACATTACATTTACCTTGATATTGATCATACTAATCGTAATTGATTACTAAATGGGGAACGCCTCTCTCCTTCTCTACTTCATTATTAACATAAAAGGCGGGACATGACCATGGGGATTTACTAGGCTTAATTAAACCTTTACTAAGAAGATCATTAATCTCCTTTTTACATAACTCCATTTGTTCGTGATTCATTTGTATAGGCCTAGCCTTAGTAGGAATCAGGTGCTCTTTGAATTCCTTAGCATAAGGAAGCCTTACTACATGCTTCTTCAGATGCCAAAAGGCATTAGGAGAATCAGAACAAAGGTTGGGGGCGGAAGCAAGAACAATTGAAAAGAACATAGTGGTGCATATAAATAACACAATTTATTACTAAATAGAAATAATTTTTTATTGATAACTGAAACTATTTACAATCAAACTAAAAATTAAAGTGACTTACAATTTAACTCAGAACATTTAAGAAGAAAGAGAAGGAGGGGTTAAGATGGGCTAAACAACGGTAGAAACCAAAGATTTGTCTGAGAAGGAACTCAGAGTCTTTCTAAGTTTTGAAGTCTGTCTTTCTAATTGAGTTCAGTTTCCTTTTATAGAATAAGGAAATGAACTATTACAAAGTAACTATTACAAAATGAATCATTACAGACAAGCAACTGTAGATGAATAGAGCTAACAACTGTAGATGAATAGTGCTAAGTTTTGACTAAATACATACGCTTTCGGCTACTTTAGACAAAGAGGCCAACAACTTTTGATTCAGTAGATGCTTTCGGTGGAAAAGAGAGAGCATCTTTTGACTTTGAAGGCTCTTTCGGGCAAAAGTGGCGTGATCGGAGCCGCTTTCAAATGGAAAAGTAGATTCTTTTGACTGATTGGCTGCAGGGGCAGGTGCATGTGACTGGAAAGTCAGGCAAATGGGTCCTGGGCATCCTGTAGATCGATGGTGCCATATGGATCATACTGACCATCATCATCTGCAAATTGGCTGTCTGAAGCATTCTGAGAAGATGAAGAAGAATGATATAAGCTTCTTCGTGTAACTCATCGATTCTTTTGTTAAGTGCATGGGCTATTAATTTTAATTCTTTACTAGAACAATTCTTAAAATCAGAAATGTCACGAGAACAAGACGAACCAGTAGGACTGATTTTTGACTCTTTGGGTTTTGACTCTTTGAATTGACTGGAAGGTTCTTTGGATGAAACTGGAAGAACCTTAAGAGGAATGGTGGGAAATTCTAATTGAACATGACTAACAATCCTATTAACTTCAAACTTATCCCACCATTTGATGAAAAATTGTTGAGAGAGAAGAGGGAATGGTTCACAAAGGGTACAGGCTTCCGCCAAATTAAAATCTCGACCAAACGGATCGGTTACTTTAGTTGGGGTTTTAATGTCATACTGCCATTTAAGAATCCAGGGAATCTTATATTTACTAACAAATTGAAGAATGACAGGGACTCCATCATACTTTGGATTGTGTTTACTGTGGTTACAAGAGTGACTAAGTTGAACTTTCAATGGTTCAGGAATGAGATCATAAGTGAAACCAAACCTCATCCACCAATGAGAGAACCAATGAGGGAACTGGCTTTTGAACTTGTGATCGAACTGGAAAAACCAGGAATAACTATTTGACTCATTTTGAAAAAGGATAACTCTATACCAAGCTTGCATATAATCATAATAACAATAAGAGTTTTCCTGATTAGAAAGCTGCATGAGGTCAGAAGGATGTTTTCCCCAATCAGACATTGAAATGAATTGCTTAATATACAATGAATGATAAAGTACTTTGGATTTATCATTATTAGCATAAATGGGTTTAACAAAGATTGACTCGGTTTCAACAAGGATGTCCTTATGATACACAAGGGATTTATAAGGAGCTGCGAGCTGGAAATGCCAACCAGAAGGAAAGAACTGGGCGACCAATTTGACTAGGTCATCTTTAGGTTTCATATGGGGTTCAATATGAAACAGGTGACTGGTCCATTTGAGCATATACTCAGAAGGAGGATGACTGGGGTTTGAACTGGAGGCTTTTGATTGGTTGGAAAAAGGGCCAACTGAGGTTGGGTTACTAGCTAAGGTTGAACTGTATGGCTTGGGTATTGTACCAAAACTGGTAAATTTGCCGGTGGTTTGATAAATTGGGTTAACTAGATGAGGAACCAAGGTTCCTTTTGGTTGATTACTTGGGCCAGTAGGGCGACCCGGACCACGAGAGGATGATGCTCCTCGAGTACTCATGATGAGCGGACAGTACCTGTATTAATAAATTCCCGAGTGAGAAAATAAAGAATCGAATTATTACTACCTTTAATGTATTCAATTTCAAAATCAAAGATATTCAATAAGGCTTGCCATCTAGCAAAGGAATGTTTAGAGGCTATGTTTTCAACATCTTTTTCTAAAACATATTTTGCTGATTTGCAATCAATGCGAACTAAAAACTTTTGATTCAATAAGTCACTTTGAAATTTGTTAATACATAATACTAAAGAAAGTATTTCCTTTTTAATAGTACCATAATTTAACTGTGTGGTATTCCATGCACCGGAATGGAAATGGAAAATTTGTTCTGGAGAACTGAGAGTAAGTTTTTGCTTGAGAATTCCTCCGAATCCAATATCAGAGGCATCAGTTTCAACAATTTTAAATGCAGAATCATTGGAAATACCAAGGTAAGGCAATGCTTTGACATATTTTTTACCTTGTTGGACGACAGAAGTGTGAGTGTCAGTCCAAGGAGGAGGATTGTCCTACAAACGCTGAAAAAGAGGTTTGCAAATCTTCTTGAGGTTTTTGTAGAACTTACCAATATAATTGAGCGAGCCCAGAAACCTCTGTAGTTGGATTTTATTGGTAATTTTTATGGGAATCACGGAAAATTGAATAGTTCATCAATAGGTCAGATGAGTCCGCGATAAATATTTAAACCAAGAAATCGAACTTTAGCTTCAAACAAGTCGATTTGGAAGGTGAAAGGACAAGTCCATTATCTTTAATCATTTTGAAAGAACGATTTCAAATGTTTAATGTGTTCTTCAATAGAATTGGAAAAAATGAGAATATCATCAATGTAGACGACAATAAAGTGACTGAAAGGGTTCAAAATATCATTGAGAATATTCTGAAATTCACTGAGAGCATTTTTTATGCCAAATGCATGGACATTCCATTCGTAATGACCAAATGGGGTAGTGAATGTTGTTTTGTGCCTATCATCTGGGTGGAATGCAACTTGCCAAAAACCAGATTTAAGGTCAAATTTACTGAAGATAGTGGCATTACTCAATCGATTAATAAGATCGTCTTTGTTAGGTAAAGGGTACCTAATCCACTCTAAGACTTTGTTCAATGGCTTGTAATTGATTACTAAATGGGGAACGCCTCTCTCCTTCTCTGCTTCATTATTAACATAAAAGGCGGGACATGACCATGGGGATTTACTAGGCTTAATTAAACCTTTACTAAGAAGATCATTAATCTCTTTTTTACATAACTCCATTTATTCGTGATTCATTTGTATAGGCCTAGCCTTAGTAGGAATCAGGTGCTCTTTGAATTCCTTAGCATAAGGAAGCCTTATTACATGCTTCTTCCGATGCCAAAAGGCATTAGGAGAATCAGAACAAAGGTTTTCTTTTAAATATATTTTTAACTCTTCAATTTTTTCTTGAACTTCTTTATTCTAAAGTTGTTCTTCAACACATTTGTACTTAATTTCTTCCTTTAAGAAATTTAAATGGGTAGATTTACAATTCAATAAATTTAATGATTTGGAAATGGATTCTTCTTGAATGAATTTTAAATCTCTTTCTTTAGGTTTAATAAGGAATTTAAATGTTATTCGTTTTCCTAAATGTTTACAGCTTAATCCTTCATTATTGGTAGTAAAAGGGTATAATAAATATATAAATGGTAACCCTAAGATGATATTATATGTAAGATTACGGATTAAAACATATGATGTTTTAAAGCACATATTATCTTGACAGATATGAACTTTAGGCAGTTTATATTTTATCTCCATTTGACTACCATTGGCTAAATTTAACTTTTCATTAGTTTTCTTATAATACTTAGTTGGGATTTGACCTTCCTGAATACAATTAAGATATGCGCCAGTATCAACTAGAGCGGGAAGTTGTATAGAAAAGGTTTTATGAACAACTAAGTTAATGGAGATATACCATTTTTGAATGGTGATATCTTTAATACGTTTAAGAGAAAGAACTTGAACAAAAAGATTTGGCTCTTCTTTTGTTCCCGATGATTCAGGCTCATCGTGATCTTCATCACTAGAGGAGGAATCATGGACTTGAAGATCAGATTTTTTGTCTCCAAACACTTTTCTTAAATTAGAGACTTCTAATTTTAGGTTAGAAATTTCCTTCTTCAGTTTATTGACTTCTTGATTCAACTCTGGAACGGTAACTTCCTTAACTGAGGTTTTAAATCTCTCAAGAGTTTTATTAAGACTAAATTCTGGTTTTTCTTTAGCTTTAATAATTTTATCCTTAACTCTATTGTCTTTAGTTAATAAATCTTTTAACTGTTTAGTGTATTGAGATTTTAACTCAGGATCAGAAATTTTACTAATTAGATCAATTAGCAAAGAACTTTCTTCATCTTCTTTAGTGATTACATTAATTTGTTTATTGCAACACTTCTCATTGCAATTGTTAGCGCAAATAGTGACTTCGTTATTATCACTATCTGTTTCGTGGTTACTAGTATTGCTATTAGATGAATGAGGGATATCATAACCTTCATCATTGCTGTTATTATTCTCTATTCTCATTAATTCTAATAGTTGTTCAGTATCTTCACTTGAGATGTTTAATTGAGATAATTTTTTCTAAATTTTGCACTCATTTTTATAGTGCCCTTTCTGCCCACAATTGTGGCAAACAATTTTACTTTTATCAAATTTTTTAGATGATTTTTTATTATAAATTTTTCTTGTGGGTTTGGGTTTAGTGTAATATTCATCTTGATTTTTATCTTTTTTATTACTTTGTTTATGTTTATAGCGTCTGTGACTCTTATGATGATCAATATGTTTACGCAAGTGCTTTCTTCTAGAGGGAGCAACAGGAGGTAAACCATATTGTTCACAGAATGTTCCTAACTCATACTTGGCTTTTTTCTTATCTTTACTAGCTTGTTTGGCTAATTTAAATTCAATACACATTTTTAATCCAATTTTTTGAATATAACTGATTATATCACCATAAGTCAGGTTATCATTATCAATATACCCTAAATTTTTACTTAGCTCTTCTCTGACCTTATGAGCGAATAATGAAGGTAAACCATTGACGAATTCTCTTTCCAGAATGGTTTATTGCTATCATTTCGCATCATAACTCGAGAGGTAAATACATCCTTGTACCATCTAAAATCACTTAGAGTGGGACAAGTGAGATTACTAAGGCGTCGATCGTGGATTCTCTCGGTTATATTCTTTGGAGTGCCAACAAAATGTTTTATTATGGTAAATATTAGAGTGTTAACTCCATCAAAGTGGACCAATCTGACATCTTCATCAAAGATGGGGTTGTCGTAAATCATCTAACCTGGATAGCATGAATTATTGATAGTCTAGTATCTTTCGTGAGATGTTTTTCCCACCAAGATCTAAGAATACCAAAGTGAATCCACTGGCTAATAACTCAACAATATCCGGTGAGTCGATTGTTGAATTTAGTTATATAGCTATTTTGCTACCATAGACACGTGATTTAACTTTTTTAAAATCTCTTATTCACTGAAACCATCAATGTTCCATTCATAAATTTTATTGGATGAAACAGAGAATTGCTTATCTAGATTTCTCTCTTCGAACTGTAGATCTGGAGGAGTAGGTCTAGGGTACCAATTTCTGGTTATACTAGTGTATTTAGCTGTTAATTTATTTAATTGATCATTAAAATCTGGGACTGAAGAAGTATCAGAATGATCTGACTTGCTATTGCTTTCATTGTCTGTTTCAACTTGATCAATGATTGCAATGGTGCCACTTGATTCAGGCTCAGTTTTAAAATTTTTAAATAACTTATCAATAGCTCTAGTAAGTTCACCGTCTTTGTTGGGTGAACCTAGTTTACTTCTATTTTCTGGTAATTTTAATAGAGGTTGTGTAATTTTTGAATCGGGTTTTTTAATAGTAGTTTCCTCGAATTTTTCTTCAATCCTATCTAGCTGTCTTCCTACCGTTGCTAGATATTGATTACTAAAATTTAACTGTTCAATTATTTTTTTATCATCTGTATTTCCATCTGAGATCTTAAAAGGACCGGGCAACAATGACAATTTATTTTTCATGGAAGTAAAAGCAGTTTCTAATGGGGATGACTAGCAGAGACTTTTGACTTATCTTCTTTAATCCATTGGGTTATAGTTATAACATTACATTTACCTTGATATTGATTATACCAATCGTAAAAAGTAATGTTTATCTTTTCACTGTTAATAAATCATTTCCATCTATTAACAATTTTATCACGCTCTTTTTCTGTTGAATGATTAGACCTAAATAAATGTCTTTTTTCCTTATTAGATTTGGAATTAAAATCCTTTACAAGATTGTCCCAATCTAATATGAAATCTTGTTTAAGAACTCTTAATTGATTATTAATCGGAATCTTAAAATCTGACTGAGTAGGCAACTCAGAAGGGGTAGGTGCAGAAGAACCTTCTTCTTCAACAAAATCCTTTTGAATATAACAAGGATGACTAGTTTGACCGTGATTAAGGATACCCTTTAATTTAATATCCCTAACAGAAGGGTTACTAATTACTTTAGTGTCTCTTCGAGTGTGAACTGAAGGTGCTGAAGAACTAGTAAAATCTTCTATAATAACTGGTCTTCTAGTACGTTCAAAACTTATTTTGACCATTCCATCAGAAAATTGTTTAACATTCTCAACATTTAATAAATTATTAACTACAGGTTGTTGAAGAATTTCACTGGGTAAAGTCCATTGACTAGGTAACGTAATATCCTTCTAGAGGATAGTTCTCGGGATCTGAATATTAGCATCACTAGTTGAACTTTGAATTAATACAGTTTGATCGTTAGGACTTTTATTAAGAGCATGAACGTTCAAATTCGTTTTCATGGTCTTATAGTAAATCCTATAAATCAAAGCTATGGGCTGAGAACCCTCAATCATATGAGTAATTTCTCCAGCTGTTTTAATCTTTAATGTCAAAGCTTTTAATAAGTATTGATCACTCAGGCTTAATGTGAAATTAGGAAAGCAATTAAAATGGATAGGTCCATTGTGCAAACTTTATTCCATAGCACCAATCATACTTGGATAATAATTCAGGAACCAAGCATTTCTGAGACAGAGGTAGATACTTGAATTACCATTTGGGGGCGGAAGCAAGAACAATTGAAAAGAACAGAGTGGTGCATATCAATAACACAATTTATTACTAAATAGAAATAATTTTTATTGATAACTGAAACTATTTACAAACAAACTAAAAATTAAAGTGACTTACAATTTAACTCAGAACATTTAAGAAGAAAGAGAAGGAGGGTTAAGATGGGCTAAGCAGTGGTGAGAAACCAAAGATTAAATGCCGAGAAGGAACTCGAGTCTTTCTAAGTTTCAAGTCATCTTTCTAATCGGGTTGATTTCCTTTTATAGAATAAGGAAAGGAACTATTACAAAGTAACTATTACAAAAATGAATCATTACAGACAAGCAACTGAAGATGAATAGTGCTAACAACTGTAGATGAATAGTGCTAACTTTTGACTAAATACATATGCTTTCGGCTACTTTAGACAAAGAGGCCGACAACTTTTGATTCAGCAGATGCTTTCGATGAAAAGAGAGAGCATCTTTTGACTTTGAAGGCTGCTGGGGCAGGTGCGTGTGACTGGAGCTACTTTCGGTGGAAAAGCATATTCTTTTGATGATTGGTGATAGGCGGTGCATGTGGCCAATCAATGATCAAGCATTCTAAGAAAAGGAAGAAGAATGAACAGAAGCTTCTTCGTGTAACTCATCGATTCTTTTGTTAAGTGCTTGAGCTATTAATTTTAATTCTTTACTGGAACAATTCTTGAAATCAGAAATGTCACGAGAACAAGACGAACCAGTAGGACTGATTTTTGACTCTTTGGGTTTTGACTCTTTTAATTGACTGGAATGTTCTTTGGATGAAACTGGAAGAACCTTAAGAGGAACGGTGGGAAATTCTAATTGAACTTGACTAAGAATCCTATTAACATCAAACTTATCCCACCATTTGATGAAAAATTGTTGAGAGAGAAGAGGGAATGGTTCACAAAGGGTACAAACTTCTGCCAAATTAAAATCTCGACCAAACGGATCGGTTACTTTAGTTGGGGTTTTAATGTCATACTGCCATTTAAGAATCCAGAGAATCTTATATTTACTAACAAATTGAAAAATGACAGGACTCCATCATACTTTTGATCAGGTTTTTCTTTGTGGTTACAAAAGTGACTAAGTTGAACTTTCAATGGTTCAAGAAGGAGATCATAAGTGGAACCAAACCTCATCCACCAATGAGAGAACCAAACCTCATCTACTTTGGCTTTCAATGGCTTTTTCTTTAGTATTATGTATTAACAAATTTCAAAGTGACTTATTGAATTAAAAGTTTTTAGTTCGCATTGATTGCAAATCAGCAAAATATGTTTTAGAAAAAGATGTTGAAAACATAGCCTCTAAACATTCCTTTGCTAGATGGAAAGCCTTATTGAGTATCTTTGATTTTGAAATTGAATACATTAAAGGCAGTAACAATTCGATTCCTGATTTTCTCACTCGAGAATTTATTAATACAGGTACTGTCCGCTCATCGTGAGTACTCGAGGAGCATCATCCTCTCGTGGTCCGGGTCGCCCTACTGGCCCAAGTAATCAACCAAAAGGAACCTTGGTTCCACATCCAGTTAACCCAATTTATCAAACCACCGATAAATTGACCAGTCTTGGTACAATACCCAAGCCATACAGTTCAGCCTTAGCTAGTAACCCAACCCCAGTTGACCCTTTTTCCAACCAATCAAAAGCCT
This sequence comes from Panax ginseng, assembly GCA_020205605.1. Classification (NCBI taxonomy): domain Eukaryota; kingdom Viridiplantae; phylum Streptophyta; class Magnoliopsida; order Apiales; family Araliaceae; genus Panax; species Panax ginseng. The sequence continues at coordinate 109,613,791 of CM035130.1, read as the reverse complement.
CCAGTTCAAACCCCAGTTATCCTCCTTCTGAGTATATGCTCAAATGGACCACTCACCTATTTCATATTGAACCCCATATGAAACCTAAAGATGACCCAGTCAAATTGGTCGCCCAGTTCTTTCCTTCTGGTTGGCATTTCCAGCCCGCAGCTCCTTATAAATCCCTTGTGTATTATAAGGACATCCTTGTTGAAATCGAGTCAGTCTTTGTTAAACCCATTTATGCTAATAATGATAAATCCAAAGTACTTTATCATTCATTGTATATTAAGCAATTCATTTCAATGTTAGATTGGGGAAAACATCCTTCTGACCTCATACAGCTTTCTAATCAGGATAACTCTTATTGTTATTATGATTATATGGAAGCTTGGTATAGAGTTATCCTTTTTCAAAATGAGTCAAATAGTCATTTCCGGTTTTTCCGGTTCGATCACAAGTTTAAAAGCCAGTTCCCTCATTGGTTCTCTCATTGGTGGATGAGGTTTGGTTCCACTTATGATCTCCTTCCTGAACCATTGAAAGTTCAACTTAGTCACTTTTGTAACCACAGTAAAAACAATCCAAAGTATGATGGAGTCCATGTCATTCTTTAATTTGTTAGTAAATATAAGATTCCCTAGATTCTTAAATGGCAGTATGACATTAAAACCCCAACTAAAGTAACTGATCCGTTTGGTCGAGATTTCAATTTGGTGGAAGCCTGTACCCTTTGTGAACCATTCCCTCTTCTCTCTCGACAATTTTTCATCAAATGGTGGGATAAGTTTGATGTTAATAGGATTGTTAGTCAAGTTCAATTAGAATTTCCCACTGTTCCTCTTAAGGTTCTTCTAGTTTCATCCAAAGAACCTTCCAATCAATTAAAAGAGTCAAAACCCAAAGAGTCAAAAATCAGTCCTACTGGTTCGTCTTGTTCTCGTGACATTTCTGATTTCAAGAATTGTTCCAGTAAAGAATTAAAATTAATAGTCCAGGCATTTAACAAAAGAATCTATGAGTTACACGAAGAAGCCCATTCATTCTTTTCCTCTTCTCGAATGCTTGATCAACCTAATTTGCGGTGATGATGGTCGAAGTATGATCCATATGGCACCATCGATCTACAAGATGCCCAGGACCCATTTTCCTCGACTTCCGGTCCACATGCACACCACCGCAACCAATCAATCGAAAGAGAATCGATTTTCCACCGAAAGCACCTCGATCATGCACTTTTGCCCAATGACCTTCAAAGTCAAAAGATGTTCTCTCTTTTCCACCGAAAGCATCTGCTGAATCAAAAGTTGTCGGCCTCTTTGTCTAAAGTAGCCGAAATCATATGTATTTAGTAAAAAGTTAGCACTATTCATCTACAGTTGTTAACACTATTCATCTACAGTTGTTTGTCTGTAATGATTCATTTTGTAATAGTTACTTTGTAATAGTTCCTTTCCTTATTCTATAAAAGGAAACTGAACTCAGTTAGAAAGACAGACTTCGAAACTTAGAAAGACTCTGAGTTCCTTCTCAGACGAATCTTTGGTTTCTACCGCTGTTTAGCCCATCTTAACCCCTCATTCTCTTTCTTCTGAAATGTTCTGAGTTAAATTATGATATTGATATTGAGATATATATATATATATATATATATATATATATATATCAACATGTGATTAAATACAATGATTATCCAAGTGGAGACACTTGTATAACCATATATAGAAATTAATGAGCAGAATATATATTTGAATTATAGAATATAATATCATGTTGATAATCAATGATCAATTATAATATATATAATAATAGTGTTAATATTCTGGTATAATAATAATATAATTCTAAAATTTTCTTACTTTTGTCCATTGCATAAAGGAAATGCAAAGGTAGGATACTTGCCTGGTCTGCTGCTTATAGTTATGCAACTTAGTTTTATCTTTTATATAGCAACCTATCAGTAATAAGATCATTTTACTGATTAGAATCATATCGTAACAAATAATACTGCTTATTGCAGTCAACACATAACCTAATCACATTGTCACACATATTCAACAGTCATTGAATCACAAACAAACATTAATACAGTCAAAATATCTAAGTCCAGATCAATTTCTGAAACATGTTGGTGTACAGACAGCTTTATCGGGTAATTATCGATTCTAAGACTCTATTCTAAAGTTCAATATCTGTAAGTATCAGGCATATTATTTTTAAATGACTTATAATAAATTTAAAATATTTATTATAATTTATCATGAATTTTCAAGTATCGGAATCATTATTAAATGATTTAAATATTAAACAATTCTATTATCATTAATATCTAATTAATATTAAACTATTAATGAAACCATTGCCAAAATGTTAAAGTTATTTATAATAACTCAAAATATTTTTAAAGTATTAATATTACTCTTAAATGATTTTTAAAACATTTAAAATTATTTTTAAATAATTACCATTTATATTAATGTATTATTAACCAAAATATTAAAAGTCATTAACTATGACTAAAAATATTTTTAATTCATTTATATCCTTTTTATATGATTTTTAAATTAATAAAACCATTTTTAAACTACTTATTTAATAGAATTATTAAATAATTTTAATATCATTATTATTAAATTAATATCATTAATATTAAATTATTAATGAAATTATCTTTTAAATATTAAAAGTTATATTTTATAACCTAAAATATCTTTAAACACTTTATTTTCATTTAAAATAATTTTTATAATATTAAAATTATTTTTAAAATAAATTATTTAATATATTTATTAAATAACTTTAATATCTTTAATAATAATTAATTAATGACATTTACCTTTAAATATTGAAAGTTATATTTTATAACTTCAAATATTTTTAAATACCATATTATTATTTAAAATTATTTTAATATAATAAAATCATTTTTAATTTATTTATTTAATTCATTTATTAAATAACTAAATTATCATTAATATTAATTTATTAATGAATTTTATCACAAAATATTAAAAGTCATTAAAAATAACTTAAAATATTTTCTTATACCATAATATAATTTTAAATGATTTTTCAAGTATTAAAATCATTTTAAATAATTTATTTAATATAATTATTAAATAAATTAAATACCTTTAATATTTCAAAATATTAATTATTTATGAAATATATTAAAAATTATTAAAAACTAATTTTAGACTTTAAAATAATTTTTAATAATTTATTTGGTATTTTTAATAATTAAAAACTAATTTTTCTATTTATTTAATACAAATAATTAATTTTTGAAATAAACTGTCGCTAAAGACTGCCTATAGCGACAAAACCATCGCTATAGGTGTTATTCATGTTCTTGGCCAAACCTAGAAAATCATGAGCAGTTACCGAGCTACTAGGTTTGACCATTCTTATTTCTTGCCTCATGATGTTTCTGGGAAAGCTAATCATCAGATCTTGTAGTACTAGTGCAGTACTACATTATTCAGCAACAATCTTGATCATACAACATGTAACGAAAGAGATCTGAGCCTCTAAAGTGGTTGTCAGAGCTGTTCCTTATTTCTGGGTTTGCCCAGAAATGAAGAACAGTGTGACATGCCCACTTTGGGCTTCCACAACTTGAGTTTCACGTAATGTTTTAGTGATCTATCGAGTCCAGGTTGTAGACAATATATAAGTGAAGAGATCTACCACATAAAATACACATAACATCAATTGAATCAACTTCTAATCTCCGGTCAAACCATGTCAGAACACATGGCCATAGGTTTTCTGGGTTGCCCAGAAAACCGGATCCGTGATCATGCTACCTACTTTGACAAACTACTAAAATCGATTCGTTTAATGTTAAGGAGATTTTAAGGCATAGATATAGAGTTCAAATACCAGACTACAACTTAGATACAACAATAGAACCAAAACATCAACACACTGACAGATCTAGTCAATTTAAAAGCGTTGTCGGTAGGTTTTGGCGGTTTCAGGTTACCGTAAACGCCCGGTCATAATCTGGTCGGCGACTTTTGACCATGATTATCTTGCAATATGGACTCGATATAAGCCTGATTCTTGATCTAGATCAAAGAGCACATAACAGGCTACAACTACAAACTTTCAAAATACAAAAATCATTAAAGATCACAGAGATATAAGGCCTGATATTCGTTGTTAGAAAACACAAAAAAAAATCCAGATTTTTTTAAAACTTGATTTTGAGCATATTAATGTTATGGATCTAGCATGTGCCAACCCAGATCACTAAAATAGACTACATATAACATGTTTAAACATTAAAACCTAAGATCTAACATGGAATCAAAATTCAAATTTCTTGGTTAGGGTTTATACCTTCTATGATCCAATTCTAATTCAAGGCTTCTGATTTGATAGTGGTGTTAGTGGGGCTTTGATTTGGGATGATATGCTAAGAAATTTGGAGGTTGAGCTTGAGAGAGTCAAGGATGAGAGTTGGGCAAAATGAGCTAGCAAATGAATTATTTTCTCTCTCCAATCTATATATAGTGCTTGTATACAATGTATGTTGCTGATATAATTAACTGATTTTGCTGGATTTGTAGCACATGGCTGATCTATTAGGTCACCAACTCCTTATATTGGTAAGATCTACAAGTTATCTCATTAAAGAATGTCCAAAAGGGTAGTTTAGTCATTTTCCTAGCAATTTTAATGGCACTTTTGTAATCTTGGCAAACCCTTAGGGTTTAACCCTTGGGGTTTAACCATAAGGTTTAGTACATAGAATTTGTAGGATTTAGCAATTAGGGTTTGAAAAATATAAATTTTAGTTTCTAAAATTAAAAAATTAATTTCTAAAAATTACAAATTAGGGTTTTCTTAATTAGGTCAGGTTTCTAATTTCCTTATACATGAACATTAGGGTATTATTTATTTTCTAATTATAATTAACCTTGCTAATTAAGCAATTAGGATTTACAATTAGTAATTAGGTTTTAAAATTACTAATTAGGGTTACTAAATATAGAAATTAGGGTTCTAACAATAATTAGGGTTTCTAACAATAATAAGGGTTTTTCCTAATTAATTAAACTTACTCATTATGTATAAAAATTTATTAATTATCGTTAACCGTGCCAAACTAATGGTTAGTGTTTACATTTTTGAAGTTAGGGTTCCTAATTTAAAGAATAGGGTTTACTAACTTGAATTGTAATTCTAACACTTATTATAATCATATTAACATAATTTTTGACCAATCCTAAACTCCAGTTTGAGTTCAAATAACAGTACTACTAGGTTTTCTACTGATATACCGTAATTGACCAACCATTATCAATACGTACATACAGTACATATTTATAGCACTGAAAAATCAAAATATAATTAATTTTATATTATTATTCTCATTCCTTGATCAAAATCCAAAATTAGGGTTTGGATTTCATATTTGATTTATTCTTCATATATAACATTATTAATTAAGTTAAAATAATTAACTTAATTAATCTAACATAAATTCATATAATAAAATAAATAATTATTATAATAATTCTAAAAATCATTTCATATATTATTTAAATAATATATAATTATATTTTCATAAAAATAATTAATAAAAACATTTCTACTATAAAATTAATTATTATAAGAATATAATTTATAAAAATCAATAATTCTAAAATAAAATTATTTGTAAATATTCATGTAATAAATATATTTTTATTTATCACATAAATACATATACACATTATCTTGGCACATATTCCCCATATTTATTTTAATAAATAAATAAAAAATTATACGCAAAATTTTTGATTTATTTGTATAGAAAATATCGGGTTGTTACACCATGTTACTTCTTCAGCATTGTGGTTCGTCCATAATATTTTCACAAATGTTATAATTTTATTTCGTAAGACATGCTCCAGTACCTGAATCGGAATTTCCTCATACGTTAAGTCTTTTTCAACTTGAATAGGTTCATACTCAATTATGTGCTTCTAGTCATGCTTATAAGGTCGTAATACTGATACATGAAATACATTATGTATATGCTCTAACTCTGGAGGTAAAGCTACTACGTAAACCACCTCTCCTACCCGCTTTAATACTTCGAATGGTCCTATAAACCTCGGACTTAGCTTCCCTTTCTTCCCAAAATGTATTTTTCCTTTCCACGGGGATACTTTCAAGAATACGTACGATCTGACTTCAAATTCTCTTTTCTCGTGATGTTGATTAGCATATTCCTTCTGTCGATCCTGAGCCGCTATTAGTCATGCACGTAATAACTTGAACACCTATGATATTTTTTGAACCAACTCTGGCCCCAATATTCGACGTTCCCCTACTTCGTCCTAGCACAATGGAGTCCTATACTTTCGCCCGTATAACTATGATAACCTGAATTTTCAGAAATTATTAAAATAAGAACTTAGTAAATAGAATTCTTATTATAAGATACGTCGGGTTTGAATAAGAATATATATGTGTTATATATTTTGAATTTTATGTTTTGGTGGAAAGAAACTAGAATTTTACATGAGGATTTTTATAGTTGATTAGACTATTAAAGAAAATAGAGTTTGAACTGGGAAGTTTAATCTCTAAATTATTGAGGAAACATTAATTGATATTGTGAAATCAAAGAGGAAATTTATTGTAGTATGACAAGTTAGCATTTCAGAAACATACTCTAAGTACTTAGAAAGGTAGGTTTTGTTTTTTCTAAGCAAGAAATTATCTGCGTCTGAACTTAGGATGGCGCCTTAATTATATGCAAGTTTCAAGCTTTATGACAATTGAGCACAATTAGTAGGTCTGCGAAGGTTCTGAGTAAGCTTGTGAAATTTGAATTTCAAGACATGTATATTAAGGGTACATATGTGTAATAAAAGTCATAATTAGTGATTAAGTTGTCTATAAATGGATTAAGTTAGCAAAAAATGATCTGAATGAGAGTTAATTAATTAACCTAGAATAAAAATTAGTTAATTAAGTGATATTATGGAATATTATTTATAAAGCTTTGTGTGGCAGTGGCGTGATAGTAAATTGGATAAAAAGGATTAATTCACTTACATAAGATGGTGAATTAATATATGTGAACATAAAGAAAATGGAATGAATATGTTAATTCAATGGGAATTTTAATATATTACATAGTATGGTAATATATGAAAGGATTTGATAGTTGAAAGATGTTAATGGATAATAAGTGTTGGACAAAAGAGAGGACCAATATATTTATAACTAAATATTGGTTAGAGATAGATATAGTAAGTTAATGTGTTAAGATGTGGCTAATGGAATTGTTATGGGATAATTTATGGAAGAAAAGAAATTAAGGAATTATTATATTGGTATTGTACATACTAATTATTTTAAGGAAAATGATTATTTTAAATAAGGATTTCATGATTACAATTTCATAGGATATAATTATTTAAGGAGGTTAAATAATTTAGTACAGTGTGTCACTCAGACCTTATATTAAATGAATAATAAAATAACGTGGAATTGGAAAAAAGTCAAACGTGGCCTAGACCCCTAATATTTTATTGTTGAGATTATGAGATTGAGTTATATAATTATAATAAGTAGGACAAATGAGCCTTGTGTGGCATGAGTGCGTATTAAAGTTAAACTAGACTAATGGTTTAACTGAAATTATTAAAAGAGAATTAATGGTAAGGGAATAAATGAGTGATATTAATTAATCATTGTGATAATTATGTGTGATAGGAAATAATGGGTTAAAAGTACCAAACTAAATTATATTTGGCCCAATTAAAATATTATTTGGACTAACCCAATATACCTGAGGTGTAACGGAAGAGAATTTCGTGCTTAATTTTGAATATTTATTGAATTAAATAAATATTTGAGTTAGTTTATTTATTAAGACAAATAAATATTCAATGAAATTATTGTGTGATAATTTAATTAGGGAGTAGATTAATTAAATTAATGTATGGTAATTTTATGAATTGAAGATTTAATTTAATGAAATAATTAAATTAAATCAATTGTTTAATAATTATAATGGTATGTAATGATGTTATTTTAATTTAATTAATTAATAGAATTAAAAGAAAGATTAATTTTGAAGGTTAATATTTATTAAATAAATATTAAGAATTATGTTGGCCAAGTAAATGTTATGTGGATAATTAAAGATTATGATTTAAATTTAATAAGTGTGACAATTTTATACTATATAATAAGGAAAATTTGAAAATAAATTAAAAGGAAGTTTGAGAGCGTTTTGCCAAATATTATGATGCCCCCAAAATAGGTATACATCACCGATTATGAGTCGCCAAATACATGGTACAGAATTCAAATACAAACTTAATTATACAATTGTCGTGTGAAATATGACAAAACATAGCTGAGAGTTTTAACACGAATATTGTCTTCTAGACAATATCCAAACTCAAATGGAGTCCTCATTACAATTATTATCATACTATTTTATAAAATAGTGAGGACCACTACAGCCACCATCTCGGATCGTCGCTCCATTCCCCGACTAGTCCCGACTACGTTCTCATTTCCTGAAGAGAACAATGAAAACAAAAGGGTGAGCTAAACTAGCCCAGTAAGAAATATTATGACTAAGATAATGAAGAATAAATTATCCTTAGTCTTCCACAGTGTTAAACTGATAGAATACAATAAACAACAAGTTTAACTGCATCGAAACAAATAATCCATTAGAAGAGTCAAGTATAGCATGGTATCTACTATCTTCTATGATTTAAAAAGTTTATCATCAATTTTATCGCTGAGACTCAGCTCAATAAATAATCCACATCACTGAATTATCCATGCACTACAAGCCAATGATATTCATTAGTATCACGTCCACGAATTATACATGCACTACGGGCCAAGGATATTCGTGTTATCACTAATGGTCATGATCATGCCAACAACTGTCCATCAATGCACTACGGGCCAATGAGGACTTTTACCATATCATTTGTAACATTACATGTCATGATTATACCGAATAATCCATGGTCATAATCATACCAATCAACAGTCCATCTATGCACTACGGGCCAAAGATGACTTTCATCACAATATAAGCATGAGGATGATGACAATGATATAAGAATTTAATTAAATGAGATCAAGGATAAATTTTAAAGATTTATAATTCAATTTATTCAGAATTCAACAATTGTCCAAATTATCAACATGATACTGCTTTGCGGAGTAAAATTCAAGAAAAATATTATATCAAAAATAATTTGGACAAAAAAGAAATCAATTTTTGTCATGAATAGTACCCTGTGTGAATAGTACCCCGTGTGAATAGTACCTGAGTGAATAGTACCCCGTGGATAGTAGTTCGTGAATAGTATCATGTGAATAGTACTTCGGCATAAAAATATTAAACTTTAACAAGAATGTTGAGAAAGATATCCTTGTGAAACTATACTAGATGAAGCACAAATTTCAAGGACATTCTACTAATTTCAAAGAGTATAGAATCAATACTTTAACAAAATGAGTGTAGAATTCAGAATCTAAAATGAAATAATATTACTTACATACTACAGAGTATGGAATAAAATATTATTTCATACGAATATTGAACAAAAATAATATCCCATACCTTAAAAGGAGAGTACTTCTGAGTGGTAGGGCGGGGATATTCTTGAAGAAAACTTATACTGTTTTCTACGCTCAAAGCTTCCTTAAACTCAAAAGAAATATGCTCAATATTATAGAAGAAGAATTCTCCGATTCTAGTGTGATTTTCAATTCTAAACTAAGCATCCTATTTATAAGAGAATGGAAGGATACTATTTAGGAAAAATCACAGATGCACAGTAAAATTTCGGACGAAGTTCATGGGTTTCAATTATCAGCATTCTCTTTTGCAGGTGTTGGCCAATGGGAAAAACCAATGTGGAGGGATTTGACCAATGAGGGAATACCCTCATTCAAAGGTTACCAAAAGTAATAGCCATATTCAAGATTTTAGCCAATAAGATTTATTCCTGCCAAATAAAATGGATTACCTTCTTGGAAGGTAATTGAGGGTCACCCCCTACAAAAATCAATTCCCACATTTCCAAAATCAAATAGAACAAATACCAATTTAAAAAGATAATTGAACAAACATCTTCCACTTATCAATTATTATTCTTATCTTTAATCAATACAATCTTTCAACAATTATTCATTATTAATATTATAACTGGTAATATTAACAACCAGATCATTCCCAGGAAAGAAGGGGCTTTCCGATAAGAATTTCTCCTCATTGGCGCGCAATTAGGTGACCAAACCCATTGCCTCGACAGAACTTTCTAGACATTGTTAATAATGCAAATAATAATATGAATACCTTTGTCGTCTCAATTATTGAATTAATAATATAAAATACTGTGACAATTATTTTTATAAAAAGATATTTCTATCGTTTTCTAACTCCGACAATAATTCTGTTGTGGGGTCCACTAATGATTGTGTCGTCGTACGAATATTTTATGTTAAAACGAATATTCTCCAACCAATCAAATATTTATAACAACTTGCTTACTTTACAAAATTTATAAATATTACCCACAACTATAACATTATGTCAAATCCACACCATAATATTCAAAAAGATATTTAGAGAAAATTAATCTTTATTCACAAAAGTTGGGGTCTTAAAATCTCCCCTTCTTATGAAATTTCTTCCTCGAAATTGGTGTACGTATCTGGTATGTCGAAGAGGTGAGGATACCTTGATTTCATTTCTGATTCTAACAACCGGGTCATTTCCTCAACATCGTGGTTTCTCCACAAAATTTTGACTTGAGGTATAACCTTTGAGCGTAGAATATGTTTCTTCTTATCCAAGATTTTAACAGGTACCTCTTAATACGTTAAATCTTCCGTTATTTCATCTGGTTCTAACTCAATAATGTGGTTCGGGTCTTCCACATATTTACATAACATGCATATGTGAAACACATTATGAACACGAGACATATTTGGCAGTAAGGCGAGTCTATAAGCCATAGTTCCTACTCGATCAAGGATTTTAAATGGGCCAATGAATCGAGGATTGAGCTTTCCTCTCTTTCCAAATCTTGTAACTCCTTTCTATGGAGCAACACGTAAAAACTCATGATCTCCAACATTGAATTCTACGTCCTTTCGATGAAGATCAGCATAACTCTTTTATCGATCTTGTGAGGTTTTTATACGTTGTCGGATCATTTGAATCTTTTTCATAGTCATACGTACCAATTTCAATCCCAACAACGTTGTTTCGCCCACCTCGTCCCAGCATACTGGAGAACGACAGTTGCGTCCTTACAACGCCTCGAATGGAGTCATGACGATACTTGCTTGATAATTGTTGTTGTAAGAGAATTCCACTAATGGCAAGAACTTGTCCCAACTTCCTTTGAAGTCAAGGACACAAAGTCTTAATAGATCTTCAAGAGTTTGAATAGTCCTCTCCGACTGCCCGTTTATCTGAGGGTGATATGCTGAACTGAATCATAAATCCGTGCTCATAGCTTTTTGCAAACTAACCCAAAATCGTGAAGTAAATCTTAGGTCTCGATCAGAAACTATGGATACTGGCATACCATGTAGTCTTACAATCTCATTTATGTATATACGAGCAAGACGTTCAAGTGAATAAGTTTCTCATATAGGTAAGAAATGAGCAGACTTGGTTAATCTACCGATAATGACCCAAATTGCATCTATGCCTTGAGAAACCTTGGGAAGACCAGTAACGAAATCCATGGTAATGTGCTCTCACTTGATGCTCCTCCTTGACACGTTGACAAGTTAGACACCTTGAGATAAACTCCGCTATCTCTCTCTTTGTATTGCTCCACCAAAATGTATGTCGAAGATCATGATACATTTTTGTACTCCCAATATGGATTTTAAATGGTGTGTTGTGCTTCTCTATCATGATTTTATACTTCAATTCAGAATCGTTAAGAACACAAAGTCTGGAATTGAATCAAAGTATTCATTTTTCATCAATTCTTATTTTTGGAATATGAAGAATATGATTGTTGAAGATAGTAGATATCATGCTCTACTTGACTCTTCTATATACAGTTGTATGTCTTTGGCTTGTAGAACAAAGATGAATTGTTGATGAATATCTTTTGTGACGCCCCCAAAAAAGGTACACATCACCCATCTTGGGTCGTCAGATACAAGGTACTGAATATACAAATACAACTTAATAATACAACTGTCGTGTAAAATACAACCAAACATAATCTAAGAGTTTTAATAAGAATATTGTCATCTAGACAATATCCACACTCAATGGAGTCCTCATTACATTTATTGTCACACTATTTAACAAAATAGTGAGGACTACTAATGCTATCTCTTCGGACCGTCACTCCGCTTCCCACTGCTCCAACTATATTCTCATTTCCTGAAGAGAACAGTGAAAGAAAGGGTGAGCTTAACTAGCCCAGTAAGAAATATTATGACTAAAATAATGCAAAATAAATTATCATTAGTCTTCAACAATGTTAAACTGATAAAATACAATAGACATCAAGTTTAACTGCAGCGGAACAAGCAATCCATTAGAAGAGTCAAGTAGAGCATGATATCTACTATCTTCTATGTTTTAAAATGTTTTCATCAATTTTTATCGCTGATACTCAGCTTAATAAATAAACCACATCATCTAATCATCCCTGTACCATGAGCCAAGGATATTCAATGGTCATGACTATACCGAATAATCCCTGGTCATAATCATACCAAAAACTGTCCATCAATGCATTACAGGACACTGAGGACTTTTATCCCATCATCTATAACATAACGGGTCATGATTATACCGAATGATCCCTGGTTATTATAATACCATTAAATAGTTTATCTTGCACGTAAGCCAAAGATATACAACTGTAAAACTAATAATCAACAGTACATCTTGCACATAAGCCAAAGATATACAACTATAAAACCAATAATAAACAGTACATCTTTCACGTAAGCTAAAGATATACAACTGTAAAACCAATAATCAACAGTACATCTTGCATTTAAGCCAAAGATATTCAACTATAAAATTATTTTTAGTGTGTAGCTTAAAAAATTAGCCCTATCATGCTTAACTCCAGAAATTCCAATATCTTGACACAATCTTATGCATGTTAACGTGAGCCTCCAGCTTTAAATTTTGTGGTATTTGAGTTATAGAACTCGATTATAGCCATTTTAATGCGGAAAATCACAAAAATTAAAAATGGTCATAACTTGGTCATTTTAAGTCGGAATGAGCTCATTTTTGGACAGTGGGTACTTTATACCATATATGTTCATGTCCCAAAAGGCCAGAATTTATTTCATAAACTAAGTGGCCAAAAATGCCCTTTTAAATTTCTGGGCAGGAGGTTTTTTTGGTACTTTACAGTTTTTGACTCCTTCGCTAAAATCAGTCCACATGAAAATCTACAACACCTTTTCAAGTGATTCCACTTGATAAGTTAGAAAACTCATAGATCTAACTCTAGAACTTGACCACACTCAAAAATTCGAAATATAATAGGAGATATGGTCAATTGAATTTCATGTTCCATTTTCATCAAAATCTGATTTTCAACCCTTTGTGATTTCTAAGAAACTTTCATGTTTTCACATAATAACCAACATAACTCATCATAACAATTACTAATACTACACATACCCATGAATTTCATCAGTCCAATGTTTTTATTATGACTTTCATCATAATTAACAGTCTAATGCTTATATTATGACTTTCATCATAATCCACGTAAACAGATCATTTCCATAATTTAATAAGGAATGAATACAAAGGATCATTCACCATGCATGTGGTAATCCACATAGACAAGGTTATTCCAATAGAATAATAAAGAATGGAATAATGTAGGATTCACCATGCGTGCGATAGATCGCATGCATGTGTTATTCCCAATGTAATAATAAAGAATGGGAACTGTGTCACGCGAAACGCATTGCACGTGATATTCCGCTGAATAATAAAGAACGGAACCGAAGTCAAAGTAAATTGGCATCGATACGATATTCCAATATAATAATAAAGAATGGAATAACAATGAAATCACCATGCATGCGATAACCGCATGCATGTAATTCCAATGAATAATAATTAATGGAACCAGTCGCGTAATACGCGACCATGTGATATTCCAAATGTAATGATAAAGAATGGAATAATGTAAGAATTTCACCATGTATGCGATACTACGATAGACAAGTTATTCCAACATAATAATAAAGAATGGAATAACAGAAGAATTTCACCAAGTATAGGGGAGTCCGCGTATACAGGTTGTTCCAACAGAATAATAAAGAATGGAATAACAGAAGTTATCTTCATGAATACAAAAGAAATAATACCCCTTACAATAATAATAATATCCCTTACCTTAGAAGAAACTGGATATTGGAAAAGTGAGGTAGCAGACTTCTCTTCTCCTTTCTCTCTATAATTTCCATCTCTAGAGTTTCAGTGAATTCGTAAGAAATAATGAAGGAATGAGCTTCTATTTATAGAAGAACTGAAAGTGGCTCTTGGTCTTAAAGAAGGGTCAAAATGACTATTGGTAATATTGAAGAGACAACTACTATTTGTGAAGGGGCAATTAACTCTTGGAACACCGAAAAGACAAGTAACTCTTGGAAAATCGAAGGGACAAATAACTCTTGGAAAACTGAAGGGAAAAATAACTCTTGGAAAACTGAAGGAACAAATAACTCTTGGAAACCCGAAAGGACAAGTTACTATTAAAACTTTAAACCAACGATCCATATTGATTTACTATTATAATTTCAACCAACAGTCTGAAAAAATTAGCACATCTCCTCATGGAATAATATTGTACCAAAAAATGATTTGGACCGAAAAGAAATATATTTTTCTGGTGAATAGTACTTTGGGAATAGTGACCCCGTGAATAGTATCCTAACACGAAAAGTGTCCCAAATACCCGAGTGAATAATACTAGAGTGATGGATAATCGGGTGAATAGTAACCCATGAATAGTAACTCGTGAATAGTATTCTGACACAAAAAGTGCCCCGAATACCCGATTGAACAATATAACCTCAAGACATCAATTATTATCGAAATAAATGTCGATTTCCACTAACACAAATAATTTCAACACAATGGAACTATCAAATTCATCTTTAATCAACACGAACTTATTCATCATTAATATTATAACTCACAATATTTAACAACCAGGTCGTTCCCATGAAAGAGGGGCTTTCGATAAGGATTTCTCCTTATAAAGCGCAATTAGATGACCAAACCTCTCCTCGATGTAACTTCTAGATATTATAAATATTGCAATTTAATAATATGAACAACTTTGTCGCCTCAATTATTAATTTAATAATATATCATATTATGCAAAATGATAACGTGACAATAATCGAATCAATAATACGAGAGATATGATGCATCAACCATTGTATAATAATTGAGTATAACCTGATCGACTTCTTACGTAAGCATCAATAACCAATCGCGGTGCTACTATATAACCGCATATTCATCAGATTTTTACTAACGGGTAGTTCAACAGCTTTTAACGGTAATACTTCCATCGTTATTTTTTATAAAAGATAATTACATTGCTTTTTAATCACGCATAATACTTCCGTTGTGGGGTCCATTAATGATTGTCATTGCATTTGATATATTCCCCGACAAAAGAATATTCCCCAGACCAAACTAATATTTTATAATAACTTGCATACTTTGCAAAATTTATAAATATTACCCACAACTATAATATTATATCAAATCCACACCATAATATTCAAAAAAATTATTTCGAGAAATTTAAATCTTTATTCATAAAATCTGGGGTCTCACAATCTCCCCTCATTATGAAATTTCGCCTCGAAATTTACGTCACGACGCATTTCGGGTATTTCAAGAGGTGAGGATACCTTGACTTCATTTCAGATTCCAACTCTTGAGGTATAACCTTTGAGTGTCGAATAAGATCCTTCTTATCCAACATTTTAACATGTATCTCCTCATACATTAAATCTTCTGCTATCTCGTCTAGTTCTAATTCAATAATGTGGTTCGAGTCATCCACATATTTACGTAACATCGATACGTGAAAAATGTTATGAACACACGATATACTTGGTGGTAAATCGAGTCTATAGGCCACAGTTCCTACTCGATCGAGGATTTCAAATGGGCCAATTAAATCGAGGGTTGAGATAACGCCTTCTTGAACCTTCTTCTTCACATTCATCAAATTCGGGTGTGTAGCTTGAGCGGCTTTAACTTTATCGATTAAAGTTGATTCTACTCGTATATTCGTTATCTTCACGTGGGTCCCTAGAGTCTTTAACTCTATCTTCATCATTTGTAAGTTATACGAAATGGGTTTTTGTGTTAACAACATCGCACTCGTAAACGCATACGATCTTCTACTCAACGCGTCAGCTACCACGTTCGCTTTTCCACGATGATATTGAGTGGTACGATCGTAATCTTCAACAGCTCGAGCCAACGTCTTTGGCGCAATATACGTTCGTTTTGGTTGAAGAAATATTTGAGGGTTTAAGAAATGGGTTTTGTACTGGGGTCAATACAAAATTCGATTTCACGCTCTAGGGTTAGGCTAAGAAGTCTTCAAGAATACGCCAGGAAATTTATTAACAATATCATTCAAAACTGTGACTCTCATCCAAGACTTGGATACCACATGTAATGAAGGTTTCTCCCAATGAAGTTTCAACAGATAAATCAAAGTCTAATTTCTCGGGAGTCAAATTGAAACGTTGAGCGCAAGTAGGAGAAATAAAATAATAGGTAGAACCGATATCTAATAAGGTATAGACTTCGTAAAAAATTATAATTAACTAATCCGTGCTAACTTCGTCGTTACTCTGCGCTTAGAGAAGTCACAAAATCGCTTCTTCGAAAAACCACCGACTTTATTTTGTCCGTATCCGCCTTTGGTGCCACCGTCCCAACTGGACTTGACTTTGGTGCATGACAAAATTGGGCTAGGTGACCTTCTTTTCCATATTTGTAACATGATTTAGACTGCATCACGCAGTTTGGACTGATATGTCCCTCCCCTCCGCATTTGAAGCATACAATTGGTGGTCATTCTCCTTCCTTGAAAATGGGTGTTGGTGCTGTTGTCTTTCCATCATTGTTAAACCTTCTCTTCTTGAAATTTCCACTCCTATTATCTTGGCCATGATTACCATCGAAGTGGTTACCATTCTTGGCATGATAATTTCCCCACGACGGTTATCATTGTTCCGATGGCCATTGCACCTGCATTTTTATTATTATCGTGTTGTTGGTCGTTACCTTTTGGTTGTGCTGACTCATTATCGCGCTCCAATAACTGAGCCCTATTCACAACATCTGAATATAAACAAAGTTTATGAGAGATAAAGTATTGACGTATATCTGATTTCAAACCTCTTAGAAACATCCGCGTCATTCTCTCCTCATTATCAACTAAATGGGATGCAAACCGGGATAACTCCGCAAATTTAGCCTCGTATTGCAACACGATCATATTGTTTTGCCTCATTGCTTATCTCAACATTTTCAGATGTCATTCTCAAACACTGTCACAAAACAACGGTTAATTAACATATCACATATTATCCCTATACTCTGACAGACCAATTAAATACCAAATAAACTTAGGTAGGTCATACTAGCGAAGGAATTCCTCATCTCTCCTCCTAGTTCTTTGTCTCACATCTCACCTGTGGATCATATCCCTAAGCTTTGATACCAACTATGACGCCCCCAAAATAGGTACACATCACCCATCTTGGGTCGTCAGATACAAGGTACTGAATATACAAATACAACTTAATAATACAATTATCGGGTAAAATACGACAAAACATAATCTGAGAGTTTTAATAAGAATATTGTCATCTAGACAATATCCACACTCAATGGAGTCCTCATTACATTTATTGTCACACTATTTAACAAAATAGTGAGGACTACTAATGCTATCTTCTGGACCGTCACTCCGTTCTCCGACTCATTCCAACTATATTCTCATTTCCTGAAGAGAACAGTGAAAGAAAGGGTGAGCTCAACTAGCCCAGTAAGAAATATTATGACTAAAATAATGCAGAATAAATTATCATTAGTCTTTAACAATGTTAAACTGATAAAATATAATAGACATCAAGTTTAACTGCAGCGGAACAGGCAATCCATTAGAAGAGTCAAGTAGAGCATGATATCTACTATCTTCTATGTTTTAAAATGTTTTCATCAATTTTTATCGCTGACACTCAGCTTAATAAATAAACCACATCATCTAATCATCCCTATACCACGAGCCAAGGATATTCAATGGTCATGACTATACCGAATAATCCCTGGTCATAATCATACCAAAAACTGTCCATCAATGCATTACAGGACACTGAGGACTTTTATCCCATCATCTATAACATTACGGGTCATGATTATACCGAATGATCCCTGGTTATTATCATACCATTAAATAGTTTATCTTGCACGTAAGCCAAAGATATACAACTATAAAACTAATAATCAACAGTACATCTTGCACATAAGCCAAAGATATACAACTATAAAACCAATAATAAACAGTACATCTTGCACGTAAACTAAAGATATACAACTGTAAAACCAATAATCAACAGTACATCTTGCATGTAAGCCAAAGATATTCAACTATAAAATTATTTTTAGTGTGTAGCTTAAAAAATTAGCCCTATCATGCTTAACTCCAGAAATTCCAATATCTTAACACAATCTTATACATGTTAACGTGAGACTCCAGTTTAAATTTCATGGCCATCAGAGTTATAGAACTCCAGTTATAGCCATTTTTGTCAGAAAATCACAAAAATTAAAATGGTCATAACTTGGTCATTTTAAGTCGGAATGAGCTCATTTTTGGACAGTAGGTACTTTATACCATATATTTTTATGTCCCAAAAGACCGGAATTTATTTCATAAACTAATTGGACGAAAATGCTCTTTTAAATTTCTGGGCAGTAGGTTTTTTGGTACTTTACAGTTTTTGACTCCTTTGCTAAAATCAGTCCACACGAAAATCTACAACACATTTTCAAGTGATTCCACTTGGATAAGTTAGAAAACTCATAGATCTAACTCTAGATCTTAACCACACTCAAAAATTCGAAATATAATAGGAGATATGGTCAATTGAATTTCATGTTCTATTTTCATCAAAATCTGATTTTCAACCCTTTGTGATTTCTAAGAAACTTTCATATTTTCAAATAATAACCAACATAACTCATCATAACAATTACTAATACTACACATACCCATAAATTTCATCAGTCCAATGCTTATATTATGACTTTCATCATAATCCACGTAAACAGATCATTTCCACAATTTAATAAGGAATGAATACAAAGGATCATTCACCATGCATGTGGTAAACCACATAGATAGGTTATTCCAACAGAATAATAAAGAATGGAATAACAGAAGGATTCACCATGCGTGCGATAGACTGTATAGACAGGTTATTCCCAATAAAATAATAAAGAATGGAACTAGGTCATGCGTAGAACGCATGCATGTGATATTTTATGTAATAATAAAGAACGGAACCGATTCAAAGTAAATTAATACCGCTGGGATAATCCAACAAAATAATAAAGAATGGAATAACAACAGAAATCACCATACATGCGATAGACCGCACAGACAATTTATTCCAACAGAATAATAATTAATGGAACCGTGTCAAAGCGTAATACGCACCGACCATACGATATTCCAAATGTAATGATAAAGAATGGAATAATGTAAGAATTTCACCATGTATGCGATACTTCACATAGACAGGTTATTCCAACATAATAATAAAGAATGGAATAACAGAAGAATTTCACCAAATATAGGGGAGTCCGTATATACAGGTTATTCCAACAGAATAATAAAGAATGGAATAATAGAAGGGTCTTGGTCTTAATGAAGGGTCAAAATGACTATTGGTAATATTGAAGAGACAACTACTATTTGTGAAGGGGCAATTAACTCTTGGAACACCGAAAAGACAAGTAACTCTTAAAAAATCGAAGGGACAAATAACTCTTGGAAAACTTAAGGGACAAATAACTCTTGGAAAACTGAAGAGACAAATAACTCTTGGAAAACTGAAAGGACAAGTTACTATTAAAACTTTAAACCAACGATCCATATTGATTTACTATTATAATTTCAACCAACCATTCCAAAAAATTAGCAAATCTCCTCATGGAATAATATTGTACCCAAAAATGATTCGACCGAAAAGAAATATATTTTTTGGGTGAATAAGACCGTGAATAAGTACTTCTGGAATAGTAACCCCGTGAATAAGATTCTCACACAAAAAGTGTCCCAAATACCCGAGTGAATAATACTAGAGTGAATAGTAATCGGGTGAAAAGTAACCCGTGAATAGTAACTCGTGAATAGTATTCTGACACAAAAAGTGCCATGAATACCCGATTGAACAATATAACCTCCAGACATCTATTATTATCGAAATAAATGTCGATTTTCACTAACACAAATAATTTCAACACAATGGAACTATCAAATTCATCTTTAATCAACACGAACTTATTTATCATTAATATTATAACTCACAATATTTAACAACCAGGTCATTCCTAGGAAAGAGGGGGCTTTTCGATAAGGATTTCTCCTTATTGGCGCACAATTAGATGATCAAACCTCTCATTGACAGAACTTCTAGACATTGTAAATATTATAATTTAATAATATGAACAACTTTGTCGTCTCAATTATTTATTTAATAATATATCATATTATGCAAATGATACTGTGACAATAATCAAATCAATAATATGAGAGATATGATGCATCAATTACTGTAGCAATAATTGAGTATAATTGAGTGACTTTTACGTAAGCATCAATAACCAATACCGCGGTTCTACTACGCAACCACGCCAGACATTTTTCTTTTACTACCGTAGTTCAACAGCTTTAATTCAGAACACTTCCGCCGTTATTTTTATAAAAGGATAATTTCGCCATTTTCTAACTATGACAATACTTCTCGCTCAGGGGTCCACTAATGATTGTATCTTGTCAGATTTGATATTCCCCGACAAAAAGAATATTCCCCGATCAAATGAATATTTTATAACAACTTGCATACTTTGCAAAATTTATAAATATTACCCACAACTATAACATTATAACAAATCCACACCATAATATTCAAAAAAAATATTTTGAGAAATTTAAATCTTTATTCATAAAATCTGGGGTCTCACATCTTTGGTCCGTAGTGCAAAGATAAATTTAATTAGTATTATTATGAACAAGAATTGTGATTTGGTATAACCATGATTTTTGATGTTTCAGGTGAAGATAGGAGATGAAAATTATCTTTGTCCTGGGTGCGAAGAGGAATTTAGAATCACAATTATGATTATGAGTTATTCATATAATTGTGGACAGGAATTGTTGATTGATGTTACAGGGATAAAACAATTTTGGTGGACTTTTAACATGGAGAAGATAATAAACCTGATGGTCTATTTGACTCTTTTAATGGATTGCTCGTTCCGCTGCAACTATGGTTGAAAAGTTTTATTATCTACCATATGTTCTAAATCTCTGATTTATTACTGATAAAGGCTATTGTTGATGTAAATGATATTCTTTACTGGGTTAGTTGTGCTCACCCTTTTTACTTCACAATTCCTTTCAGGTAATAAGAGTGTAGGTGGGTCGAGCGGGGGTAACAAGAGAATAAAACGGTGGTCTATAGCTGTTGAGGTTCTCCCTAAATAGTATAAAAATAATTTTATTATAAACTTTAGATAAGTGTGTCGTATTATATATGTCATTTGATATAATTTCCTATAAATAGAAGCTCATTCTTCCTTCATTTCTCACTAATTCACTAAAGCTATAGAGCAATTATTATAGAGAAAAATTATAGAGAGAAAGAAGAAGAGAAGTCTACTACCTCACTATTCTAGTATCTAGTCTTCTTTTGAGGTAAGGGGTATTATTTCTTTCATATTCATGAAGAGAGCTTCTGTTATTCCATTCTTTATTATTATGTTGGAATAACCTGTCTATGCGCAGTACTGCATACATGGTGAAATTCTTCTATTATTCCATTCTTTATTATTCATTGGAAAATCCTCATGCTCTGTAAGTGATTACGCACGACACGGTTCCATTCTTTATTATTCCGTTGAATAACCTATCCGTAAGGGTTTATCGCATGCCCGTGAATTCTCGTTGTTATTCCATTCTTTATTATTCGTTGGAATATCCCGTCTGCACCATGACATTTGACACGCTGACTGGTTCCATTTTTTTATTATTCTCATTGGGAATAACTTGTCGCGTAAGGCCTATATCGACGTATGGTGAATTCTTCGTTATTTTATTCTTTATTATTCATTTGAATAACTTTGTCTATGTGGATTACCGCATGCATGGTGAATGATCCTTTGTATTCATTCCTTATTAAATTGTAGAAATGATCTGTCTACGTGGATTATACCGCATGGTAGGTGAAAATTCATTTGCGCTTCGTAATTTTTTTCCGACCTCAAAAATTTCGGAAAAATTTGAAATGATAATTTGATGAGTTTTCTATATTGTGTCCAAAGATGGCGATTTTTGGATGTATAGATTAAGAGTTATGGATTTTATGGGAAAAACTATTTTAAAAGTAAACCCTTATAACTCCTTGTGGTTATCTCCAAAATTGGTGAAATTTTTATTCGGACTGCATGTATATCACATGAATATACCCTGTAAATTTCAGAATTTTTTGACAAAAGTACAATTTATGATAAATGTCTAAATATTCGGCAGTTTTGGCCATATGAAAAATAGTAAATGAATTTTAAAAATTCTGAGAAAAATATATGTTCAATATGGAACAATATTCTGCTAAATCCCAGAAAATAAAATTTATTTGGACTGATTTGGTATTTTTCATGAAAATGAACTAGTTATGAGTAAATGAATTAAATATGTTATGTGAAATAATAAAATTGGAAAATAAGATTTTATGGCTTGGGAATCCTATATAGGGTATATGCAAATTTTTGATGAGGGATTTAATCATTGGTGATGAAATCTTATGAGTATGACATTTTTGAATGATTAAAATGCATTATTTGGTAAAGTGTAAATAATTGAAATAAATTGTTTATAAGTTTAAGAAGTGATTAAAATATTGTTATAATATTAATAATATTAGATTATGAGTTTATTAAGTGATTGGTAATATTTGGATAAATTTAAGGTCTTTAATATTTATCCTTATTTTTGCTTATATCATGGTCATCATCCTCATGCTTATATTGTGATGAAAGTCATCTTTGGCTTACGTGTAAAGATGGACTGTTAATTATTGGTTTTATAGTTGTATATATTTGGCTTACGTGCAAAGATGGACCGTTGATTATTGGTTTTATAGTTGTATATCTTTGGCTTACGTGCAAAGATGGACCGTTGATTATTGGCTGTATATATTTGGCTTACGTGCATTGATGGGCAGTTGTTTGAATGATTATAACTGTGGATTATTAAAGTATAATCATGACCATTGTTTAAAACACGAATATCCTTGGCCCGTAGTGCATGGATAATTCGTGGTCGTAATAATAATGAATATCCTTGGCCGTAGTGCAGGGATGATTCTATGATGTGGATTAATTATTAAGCTGAGTCTCAGTGATAACATATTAATAATACACTTTTAATTCGTAGAAGATAGTAGATATCATGCTCTAATTGACTCTTCTATATATAGTTGTATGTCTTTGGCTTATAGAACAAAGATGAATTGTTGATGAATATCTTTGGCCCGTAGTGCAAAGATAAATTTATTAGTATGATTATGAACAAGAATTGTGATTTGGTATAACCGTGATTTTTGATGTTTTAGGTGAAGATAGGCGATGAAAATTATCTTCGTCCTGAGTGCGAAGAGGAATTTAGAATCACAATTATGATTATGAGTTATTCATATGATTGTGGACAGAAATTGTTGATTGATGTTACAAGGATAAAACATTATTGGTGGACTTTTAACATGGAGAAGATAATAGACCTGATGGTCTACTTGACTCTTTTAATGGATTGCACATTCCGCTACAACTATGGTTGAAAAGTTTTATTATCTACCATATGTTTTAAATCTCTGATTTATTACTGATAAAGGCTATTGTTGATGTAAATGATATTCTTTACTAGGCTAGTTGTGTTCAACCTTTTTACTTCACAATTCCTTTCAGGTAATAAGAGTGTAGCTGGGTCGAGCGGGGGTAACAAGAGAATAGAACGGTGGTCTATAGCTGTTGAGGTTCTCCCTAAATAGTATGAAAATTTTTTTATTATAAACTTTAGATAAGTGTGTCGTATTATATATGTCATTTGATATTTAATTTTGGTGAACCGAATAAGGTGAGGTGAACCCAACTTTGGAAGGGTGTTTTGCCACTATTATACAAGATGTCTAATGACATACAACCTCGTGTTATCATAAGATGGGGTTGTGCACATCCACTTCTTTGAGTATATCTACGAAAGCACTACCTATATAATCTTGGAGTTTATTTGAAATATAATTCTCACTTGAGACAACAGAGATAATTATATGTCAAGAGAAAACTCACCATTGGAAAGAAGATGATAGCAATCTTCTTGTTTTTCTTTGGGGACTATAGGGTCAACCAAGGATAATTCTTTAGACATATGATATCTATCATAACCTAGACGCATGGCCTCCCATGTACGAACGTTTCCTTGAGCACTTCCCAAAGATTTTAATTACTAAAACAGTTATTGACTGTACTTTTATGTAAGGTACCATTGTAATGTTTTGGTCAAGGCACCATGAGAGTTGCATACATTTGTATTAACCTGAAAAGAAAGCAAGGTATTCTCATTTCTTCGAACTACCAGGTACGTAAATTTTGAGGGCAAAATTTCATAAGTAGGGGAGATTGTGAGATCCCAAATTTTATTTCTATTTTGGTAAATAGTTAAATTGATAAAAGTTTAAAGTTAAGGGTCATATTTGAAAAATTTTCAAATTAAGCAAGTTGTCATAAAATAACCTGTAGTAAAAGAACAATAATACGCGTGGTTGCATAGTAGCACATGGTATTGATTATTGATGCTTATGTGAGAAGTCACTCAGTTATACTCAATTATTTCCACATTAATTGCTGCATCATATCTCTCATATTATTGATTCAATTATTGTCACAGTATCATCTGCATAATATGTTATATATTATTAAATCAATAATTGAGACGACAAAGTTATTCATATTATTATTTGTAATATTGACAATGTCTAGAAGTTCTGTTAATGAGAGGTTTGGTCACCTAATTGCGCACCAATAAGGAGAAATCCTTATCGGAAAGCCCCCTCTTTCCTGGGAACGACCTGTGGTTAAATATTGTGAGTTATAATATTAATGATGAATGTTATTAAAAATTGAAGTTGAGTCTGGAATGATGAAATTAGTAGAAATAGACTATAAACACAAAATTTATTGGGGGTTGACTTTTTGGTCAAAAAAGTTAATAGTTGACTTTTTTGGAAAAAGTCAAACTTCAAAATTTCAAAAATTAAATTTTTGAGAAAAATATTTTCATTGTGTTGGGATTGTTAGTGTTAGTGGAAATCGACATTTATTTCGATAATAATTGATGTCTGGAGGTTATATTGACCAATCGGATAATTAATCGAATAAATGAGCAATTAATTGCTATTAATTCACATGATTATAACTATTTGTTCACATGTGTGTACTATTGATTCACATTCATGTACTATTAGGGGAGGTGGTGCAAGATTGATAATACTTGCATGACTAAGTTAAAAATGGAGTTATAGATGGAGATACTATACTGTAATTCGTATTTTCACATGATTATAACTATTAAGTCACATGAATGAACTATTAATTCACATGATTTACTATTAGGGGAGGTGGTGCAAGTTTGATAATACTTGTAGGACTAAATTAAAAATGAAAGAAAAGTTGAAGGTACTGTATTGTAATATTTCGAGCCCCAAAACGTCCAATTATCGAAACTATAATTTCCTATAAATAGAAGCTCATTCTTCCTTCATTTCTCACCAATTCACTAAAGCTATAGAGCAATTATTATAGAGAGAAATTATAGAGAGAAAGAAGAAGAGAAGTCTGCTACCTCACTATTCTAGTATCCGATCTTTTTTTTTGAGGTAAAGGGTATTATTTCTTCAGATTCATGAAGAGAGCTTGTTATTCCATACTTTTTTATTATGTTGGAATAACTCTCTTATGCGAAGAATTCGCATACATGGTGAAATTCTTCTATTATTCCATTCTTTATTATTCCTTTTGGAATATCCTGTTTGTGCGGATTACGTGAATGAGTTCCGTTCTTTATTATTATATTGGAATATCCATGCATCTTGATTACGCATTGACCTAGTTCCATTCTTTATTATTCTGTTGGAATAACCTGTCTATGTGGTTTATCGCATGCCTGGTGAATTCTGTTGTTATTCCATTCTTTATTATTCTATTGGAATATCATATGTCGTGCGATTACGCATTGACCGGTTCCATTCTTTATTATTACATTGGGAATAACTCGCTCATGCGGTCCTATGCAGATGCCCGGTGAATTCTTTCGTTATTCCATTCTTTATTATTCTCGTTAGAATAACTTCGTCTATGTGGATTACCGCATGCATGGTGAATGATCCTTTGTATTCATTCCTTATTAAATTGTAGAAATGATCTATCTCACGGATTACCGCACGGCGGTGAAAATCCATTTGCGCTTCGTAATTTTTTGACCTCAAAATTCTAGAAAAATCTAAAATGATAATTTGATGAGTTTTCTATATTGTGTCCGAAGATGGCGATTTTTGGATGTATAGATTAAGAGTTATGGATTTTATGGGAAAAGACTATTTTAAAAGTAAACCCTTATAACTCTTGTGGTTAACTCCAAAATTGGTGAAATTTTTATTGGGAGTACATGTATATCACATGAGTATACCCTGTAAATTTTGGAATTTTTGGACAAAAGTACAATTTATGATAAATGTCTAAATATCCGTGAGTTTAATATATGAAAATAGTAAATGAATTTTAAAAATTCTGAGAAAAATATATGTTCAATATGGAACAATATTCTGCTAAATCCCAGAAAATAAAATTTATTTGGACTGATTTGGTATTTTTCATGAAAATAAACTAATTATGAGTAAATGAATTAAATATGTTATGTGAAGTAACAAAATTGGAAAATAGGATTTTATGGCTTGGGAATCCTATATAGGGTATATGCAAATTTTTGATGAGGGATTTGATCATTGGTAATGAAATCTTATGCGTATGGCATTTTTGAAATAAATTGTTCATAAGTTTAAGAAGTGATTAAAATATTGTTATAATATTAATAATATTAAATTATGAGTTTATTAAGTGATTGATAATATCTGGATAAATTTAAAGTCTCTAATATTTATCCTTGTTTTCGCTTATATCATGGTCATCATCCTCATGCTTATATTGTGATGAAAGTCATCTTTGGCTTACGTGCAAAGATGGACTGTTAATTATTAGTTTTATAGTTGTATATATTTGGCTTAGTACAAATATGGACTGTTAATTATTGGTTTTATAGTTGTATATCCTTGGCTTACGTGGAAAGATGGACCGTTGATTATTGGTTTTATAGTTTTATATCTTTGGCTTACGTGCAAAGATGGACCATTGATTATTGGTTGTATATCTTTGGCTTACGTGCATTGATGGGCAGTTGTTGGTATGATTATAACCAGGGATTATTCGGTATAATCATGACCATTGTTGAAAACACGAATATCTTTGGCCCGTAGTGCATGGATAATCAGTGGTCGTGATACTAATGAATATCCTTAGCCGTAGTGCAGGGATGATTCGATGATGTGGATTAATTATTAAGTTGAGTCTCAGCGATAACATATTGATAATACACTTTTAATTCGTAGAAGATAGTAGATATCATGCTCTACTTGACTCTTCTATATACAGTTGTATGTCTTTGGCTTGTAGAACAAAGATGAATTGTTGATGAATATCTTTGGCCCGTAGTGCAAAGATAAATTTATTAGTATGATTATGAACAAGAATTGTGATTTGGTATAACCATGATTTTTGATGTTTCAGGTGAAGATAGGCGATGAAAATTATCTTCGTCCTGGGTGCGAAGAGGAATTTAGAATCACAATTATGATTATGAGTTATTCATATGATTGTGGACATGAATTGTTGATTGATGTTACAGGAATAAAACATTATTGGTGGACTTTTAACATGGAGAAGATAATAGACCTGATGGTCTATTTGTCTCTTTTAATGGATTGCTCGTTCCGCTGCAACTATGGTTGAAAAGTTTTATTATCTACCATATGTTCTAAATCTCTGATTTATTACTGATAAAGGCTATTGATGATGTAAATGATATTCTTTACTGGGCTAGTTGTGCTCACCCTTTTTACTTCACAATTCCTTTCAGGTAATAAGAGTGTAGTGGGTTGAGCTGGGTAACAAGAGAATAGTAATCCAAGTACAGAGGTGTTGAGGTTCTCCCTAAATAGTATGGAAATAATTTTATTGAGAACTTTAGATAAGTGTGTCGTATTGTATATGTCATTTGATATTTAATTTTGGTGAACCAAATAGGGTGAGGTGAACCCAACTTTGGAAGGGTGTTTTGCCACTATCATACAAGATGTCTAATGACATACAACCTCGTGTTATCATCAGACAGGGTTGTGCACATCCACTTGCTGAGTATATCTACGAGCACTACTTATATAATCTTGGAGTTTATTTGAAATATAATTCTCACTTAGAGATAACAGAGATAATTATATGTCAAGAGAAGACTCACCATTGGAAAGAAGATGATAGAAATCTTCTTGTTTTTCTTTGGGGACTATTGGGTCAACCAAGGATAATTCTTTAGACATATGATATCTATCATAACCTAGACGCATGGCCTCCCATGTACGAAGGTTTCCTTGAGCACTTCCCAAAGATTTTAATTTCTAAAATAGTTATTGACTGTACTTTTATGTAAGGTACCATTGTAAGGTTGTGGTCAAGGCACCATGAGATTTGCATATATTTGTATTAAAACTCACGGTTTAACTGTGGTCGTATTCTGCACGACAGTTCAACAGTTGTATAAATGAAGTTTGTATTTGATTTTTATAGTATGATATTTGGTGACTCAGAATGAGTCATGTGGATCTATTTTGGGGGCGTCACAGTTGTCGTGAGGCATAGGCTATAACTTTCCCATGTTGCATTAGAACACATCCTAACCCTCTGCCTGAAGCATTGCTGTAGATGACAAATCCCTCTAAACCAGATGGTATTATCATAACAGGCGCTGAAATGAGTTTCCTCTTGAGTTCTTGAAAACTCGTCTCACATTCCTCGCTCCAACCGAATTTTGTATCTTTTCGAGTCAGCTGAGTTAATGGAGTAGCGATTTGAGAAAATCCTTCCACGAATCTCCGATAATAACCAACTAAGCCCAGAAAGCTTCGTACTTCAGTTATTGACTTAGGTTGCTCCTAGCTTAGAATTGCTTCAATCTTCGCTGGGTCAACAGATATTCCGTGATTTGATATCACGTGCCCAAGGAATGCTACTTCCTCAAGCTAGAACTCACATTTCTTCAACTTGACATATAGCTTATTTTCACGAAGCTTTTGGAGTATCAGCCTCAAGTGTTGCTCATGATCTTCATAGTTTTTGGAGTATATGAGGATGTCATCAATAAAGACAACAACAAAATGATCCAAATAATTCTTGAATGCTCGGTTCATCATATCCATGAAGGCAGCATGAGCATTAGTCAATCCAAAAGACATGACTAGGAATTCGTAATGCCCATACTAAGTTCTGAAAGCAGTCTTTGGAATGTCATCAATTTTAATCTTTAACTGATGATATCCGGAACGAAGATCGATCTTTGAAAAGAATTTAGCTCCTTACAACTGGTCAAACATGTCATCAATGCAAGGCAAGGGGTATTTATTTTTGACGGTGACATGATTCAACTCTCGATAATCAATACAAAGTTTCATACTCTCATCCTTCTTCTTTACGAACAGAACAGGCGCACCCCAAGGAAACGTACTAGGACGAATGAAACCGATGTCTAATAACTCTTGTAGTTGGGTTTTTAACTCCTGAAGTTCAATAGGAGACATTCGATATGGGGCTTTGGAAATGGGTTTTGTACCAGGTTCAAGGTAAATACAAAACTCGATTTCACGCTTTGGGGGTAGACCAGGAAGTTCTTGAGGGAATACGTCAGTAAATTTATTAACAATAGAAATATTATTCAAATCTGACGTATTTTTGTTTAAATCCGTGACATGGGCTAAGAAAGCTTGACATCCATTTTTTAATAACCAAATGGCTTTATGGCCTGATATGACAGTGATTGACTTTAGTGGTTTGGTTGTTTGAATTCGCATAATAGATTGGTTAGGAATATGAAAACTAACAACCTTACAAAAACAATCAATTTTTGCATGATGTATAATTAACCGTTCAATTCCTAAAATCACATCAAATGCAAGTATTTTCAAAGAGATTAAATCTACAGGTAATGTGAGGGTACTGGTTTGAATCAAACAAGACTTATAAATAGTGGATGTAATGAAGGTTTCTCACAACGGAGTTTCAACCGATAAGTCAAAGTCTAATTTCTCCAAAATTAAATTCAAACGTTAAGAGCAAGCAGGAGAAATAAAAGAATGGGTAGAACCGGTATCAAATAAGGTATAAACTTCGCAAGAGTTTATGATTAGCTTACCCATGATAACCTCGTTTGGGTTGCTCGCTTTTTGGGAGGTCACGACAAATTCTCTCCCTTGAACTACCGACTTTGACTTGTCTGGGACGACATTTGGTGTCACCATCCCAGCTAGACTTGACTTCACTGCATGATAAAATTGGGCTAGGTGACCTTCTCTTCGACAATTACAACATGCTTTGGACTGTTGCGTACAGTTTGGACTGATGTGTCCCTCCCCTCCGCATTTATAACACACGACAGGTGGTCGTTCTCCTTCCTTAACAATGGGTGTTGGTGCTGACGTCTTTCCATCATGATTGAATCTCCTCTTCTTAAAATTTCCACTTCTATTATCTTGGCCAGAATTACCCCCGAGGTGGTTACCATTTCTAGCATGTTGATTTCCTCCACAATTGTTGTCACTGCTTCGATGACTGCTACCACTAGTATTATCAATTTTCTGGCTGCCCTCTATTGGTTGGGTTGACTCATTATCGTGCTTCAATAACTGAGCCCTATTCACAACATCTGAATATAAGCAAAGTTTGTGAGAAATAAGGTATTGACGTATTTCGGGTTTCAAACCTCTTAGAAACATTCGCGTGATATGCTCCTTATTATCTACCAAATGGGATGCAAACCGGGACAACTTGGCAAACTTAGCTTCGTACTACGACACGGTCATATTGTTTTGCTCTAGCTTGATGAATTCTACCTCCTTCATGTGATGAATACTTTCGGGAAAGTACTTGTCATTGAAAAATTCTTGGAACTTCTCCCACGACATCTTGAGTGCAACAGACTGAGTATGTTTTACAGATTCCCACCAATAATCTGCCTCTCCTTTCAACATGAAGGTGGAAAGGGAACCTTTTGCTCCTTGGATCATCCCAAGACATCAAATATCTTGGTGTTCTGCTTTTTCCACGTCTCTGCCTTGAGTGGTTCTAGCTTTTTCAAAAACTCTGGTGGTCCCAGCTCCTTGAACTGCTTAGCGGTGACTATCCGTGAGTTACCAGTGTTTCCACCTACATTTTGCACAAGAGTCTCTCTTGCCTGATGTTGCATGAACTTCAGAAAGCCTCTGAACATCTCATTGTTCATGATTTTTTTCTGTGTTGTTGTTTAAATTATGATTGTTGTCTTCATGATGCACATCATCTTGGTTATTGATATGTGGTGACTCAACGCTCTCCTGTGCTACATTGTTTATCTCAACATTTTCAGATGTCATTTTCAAACACTGCCGCAAAATAAGGGTTAATTGACATGCCACATATTATCCCTATACTCTGACCGACCAATTAAATAACAAATAAGCTTAGGTAGGTCATACTAGTGAAGGATTTATCAGTCTCTCCCCTCCTAGTTCTAGTCTCAAATCTCAGCCAGGGATCATATCCCTAAGCTTTGATACCAACTGTAATGCTGTGATAACCCAGGATTTTGAATAATTCAAATTTTACGAATAATTTTATTAAAATATTGATATTGATTATCAATATTGTGCTGAGTATCTGTGATACGAGTCTAGAGAAGTGGTCAATTTGTGTATTGACTGAAAAATACGAGTAGAGTTGTGTTTAATAGAGAATAGAAACTTTAACCCCAGTTACGAATAGGGATTCGGTAGAAGATACATTTATAATAATTGTATTGATGAATATGTGAGTGTTTATAACTTATTATGTCAATTAGGGCTATTAAGTTAATACACTAGAGGGATATTTTATGACATATATGAATTATGTATGTGATTGAAAAAATATGTATTATGAATGTGTATACATTTATTTGGTAAAGAGAATTAAGATTAAAGTTATGAAACCTAATACATATATTAGGTATGATAACTAATAGCCTAATTAGTTATAATATAAGAGAATGGTGGTATATAAAAAAAATTAAAAAGTATAAACTATGTTGAATTGCAAGCCCAAAGAATTAGAATTTCTAGCCTAAATAATTAATTGATTGACCCAACTCTTAGCCTAATTGGGAGGGGACCTTTTGGACCATTAAGTAAGCTAAATGGAGGTCAAAAGATAATAAAAAGGGGCCCAAGAAGGCCATCATGGCTGAAAATTACATAAAGGAGAGAAAGGGGGGAGGCATGTTGTGACGCCCCCAAAATAGGTCCAATCCACCCAACCTATTCTGAGTCGCCAAATACATGGTATAGAAAACAACTACAACTTTATTACTACAATTGTCATGCAAAATACAACAACACATATGTTGTGAGTTTTGATACAAATATATACCAACTGTGACTCTTGACACCAACTTGGATAGCTCGTCACAATGGCACCTTACATAAAGGTACAGTTAAAAACTATTTTAGAAATTAAAATCTTTGGGAAGTGCTCAAGGAAACCTTCATACATGGGAGGCCATGTGTCTATGTTATGATAGATATCATATGCCCACAGAATTATCCTTGGTTGACCCAATAGACCCCAAAGAAAAATGAGAAGATAACTATCATGTTCTTTCCAATGGTGAGTCTTCTCTTGACATATAACTATCTCCACTATCTGCAATTGAAAATTATATTTCAACCAAACTCTAAGATCATATAGATAGTGCTCGTAGATATACTCAGCAAGTGGATGTGCACAACCCTATCTTATGATAACACAAGGTTGTATGTCATTAGACATCTTGTATGATAGTGGCAAAACACTCTTCCAAAGTTGGGTTCACCTCACCCTATTCGGTTCACCAAAATAAATATCAAATGACATATATAATACGACACACTTATCTAAAGTTCTCAATAAAATTATTTCCATACTATTTAGGGAGAACCTCAACAGCTATAGACCACCGTTCTATTCCCCTATTATCCCCCCACTCGACCCAGCTACACTCTTATTACCTGAAAGGAATTGTGAAGCAAAAGGGTGATGTGACGCCCCCAAAATAGGTCCAATTCATCAAACCTATTCTGAGTCGCCAAATACATGGTACAGAAAACAACTACAACTTTATTACTACAATTATCGTGCAAAATACAACAACACATATACTGTGAGTTTTAATACCAACTGTGACTCATGTCCCAACTATGGACAACACCTCACATTGATACATTACATAAAGGTAGAGTCAATAACTGTTTTAGAAATTAAAATCTTTGGGAAGTGCTCAAGGAAACCTTTGTACATGGGAGGCCATGAATCTAAGTTATGATAGATATCATATGTCTAGAGAATTATCCTTGGTTGATCCAATAGACCCCAAAGAAAAACGAGAAGATTACTATCATGTTCCTTCCAATGGTGAGTCTTCTCTTGACATATAACTATCTCCACCGTCTGCGATTGAACATTATGTTTCAACCAAACTCCAATATCATATAGGTAGTGCTCGTAGATATACTCAGCAAGTGGATGTGCACAACCCTGTCTTATGATAACACGAGGTTGTATGTCATTAGACATCTTGTATGATAGTGGCAAAACACCCTTCCAAAGTTGGGTTCACCTCACCCTATTCGGTTCACCAAAATTAAATATCAAATGACGTATACAATACGACACACTTATCTAAAGTTCTCAATAAAATTATTTCCATACTATTTAGGGAGAACCTCAACAGCTATAGACCACCGTTCTATTCTCCTGTTATCCCCGCTCGACCTAGCTACACTCTTATTACCTGAAAGGAATTGTGAAGCAAAAGGGTGAGCACAACTAGCTCAGTAAAGAATATCATGACTAAAGATAATTAAATTATCAATAGCCTTCATCAGAAACAAATCAGAGATTTAGAACATATGGTAGATGATAAAACTTTTCAACCATAGTTGCAGCAGAACGAGCAATCCATTAGAAGAGTCAAATAGACCATAAAGTCTATTATCTTCTCCATGTTAAAAGTCCACCAACAATGCTTTAACCCTATAACATTAATCAACAGATCCTGTTCACAGTCATGTGAATAACTCATAATCATAATTGTAGTTCTAATTTTCTCTTTTCATCCAAGATGAAGATATTTTTCATCACATGTCTTTACCTGAAACATCAAAGATCATGGTTATACCAAATCAGAGTTCATGTTCATAATCATACTAATAAGTTCATATTTGCACTACGGGCCAAAGTTATTCATTAACAGTTCATCTTTGTACTACATGACAAAGATATTTAACAACATGTCATCTTTGCACTACGGGCCAAAGATATTCAACAACAGGTCATCTTTGCACTACACGCCAAAGATATTCAACAACAGGTCATCTTTGCACTACAGGCTAAAGATATTCAACAATAATTCATCTTTGCTTTCTGCCGAAAGATATTAATATCTCAAAGAGATACATAATCATTTCAAAATTTATATAAACAATAATTATAACCATATTGATCAATTTACCTTTACACTTAAGCTAAAAATATTTAATTGTAAATTCAATGGTCATGATCATACCAGTCAATAATTCATCTTTGCACCATCTTGGCCAAAGAGAACCCATAGTCGCGATCGTACCAATAATCTACCCATCTTTACAAATCAAGTCAAAGAGAAATTTCTTCACCAGGATTATAAAAATGTTATATATGATAATAAAAATAATATGATCAAAACATGGATTTAATTTCAAGAGTAAGATTCATTAATCAACGATAATTTGGTCAGAAAAAGAAACCAATTTTGTCGTGAATAGTACCCCGTGAATAGTAACTCATGAATAGTAACCCCGACATAAAAAGATAAACTTTCACAATAAAATTCATATCAATATTTATAACACCTTAATCCAAATGTTATAAATCACTTAATAATCTCGTAATCTAATATTATTAATATTACCATAATATTTTAATCATTTCTTAAACTTATAAATAATTTATTTTTAATTGTTTACACTTTACTAATTAATGCATTTAATCATCCTAAAATGCCAAAATCATAAAATTTCATCACCAATAACCAAAACGCTCATCAAAAATCTTCATATACCTTATATAGGATTCCCAAGCCATAAAATCTTATTTTCCAATTTTGTTACTTCACATAACATATTTAATTCATTTATTCATAACTAGTCCATTTTCATGAAAAATACCAAATCAGTTCCAAAAATATTTCTTTTCTGAGATTTAGCAGAATATAGTCCCATATTAAACATATATTTTTCTCAAAATTTTTAAAATTCATTTACTCTTTTTTCACATGGCCAAAACTGCCGAATATTTAGACATTTATCATAAATTGTACTTTTGTCCAAAAATTCCGAAATTTACAGAATATACTGATGTTATATAGATGTACTCCCAATAAAATTTTTATCAATTTTGGAGTTAACCACAAGGAGTTATAAGGGTTTACTTTTAAAATAGTCTTTTCCCATAAAATTCATAACTCATAATCTATACATCCAAAAATCGCCATTTTTGGACACAATCAAGAAAACTCATCAAATTATCATTTCAAATTTTTCCAGAATTTTTGAAGGTCCGAAAAAGTACGAAACTGAAAAACTTAATAACCCTTAAAATCCCTTACCTCAAAAGAGCAGTATTTCTGACCAGAATGTAAAGCCGAAGTAGCCTTGTACTGAATAGCAACTCTCAAAGTATCTAAATACTCATAAAATACGCTTGATAATATAGAGAGAGAAAGAGAGAAAACTTATGTTTTCGGTGTGATTTTTCAATCCAACTTAGGCCCTCTATTTATAGGAAAATGTTAGCAAAGCCGGACTTGACTGCTGCACTGATGGCTTTACCTACTACTATTGCCACCCACCATATTTGAATTAGAATTTCAACACATTTCTTCACCAACCATAGGTGGGCCAACACATTCTAGAATTTTCCACCAAAATGATAAATTCCGAAACTTCAACAATTTCTGAACCAGTCACCTCTTAAAATTCATAACAATTTATGCGTTCATTTTTAACGGTTCAAAATTTGTGGACATATACTCAACTTATATATGTATAACATATCCAAAAATCTAACGATCCAAGCAGTCGGGATTAATTAAAAATTATAACTCACATAATATATCACAAGAACCTTTGGTTTGATTTTTAATACCTCCTTTTCGATAAAAAATCGATAAAACACCTCAACATTAATTCCTTCATTTATAACCACATAAATATATCCATCATTTATATCCACATAAAATTAATATTTCCTTATCATATAAATTAATACTTAATTATTCACAAATAATATTACAGAATCACAATTATGACAATGACGGCGGTTCCAGAAGAGGGGCTTTCAATAAGGATTTCTCCTTCATTTGGCGCAATTAGGTGACCAAACCTCTCCTTGACAAAACTTTCTAGACATTGCCAATAATGATATCTAATAATATTATTCAAATAATATGAATTATTGATCCGATAATGGGAAAATCTTTGTATGATGACAATTATTGAAACAACAATAATATAAAATATCAACGAGAAATTATTGAATCAATAAAATAAAATATTGAGCAGTAATTCTGTAACAATTATTGACTAGTGCCTTCTTACGTAAGAATCAATAATTCAAAAAATGCATGCAATAATAGTGTATGCAGCTCTTTGCGACGCCAGACATCGTATTTTAACCACCGGTATTCCAACGGTGTTAATTGGTAACAACTACGTCGTTATTTATAAAAACTCAAACTTGTCATTTTCTTCATCCGACAGTTATTATTGGGGGCCCACAAATAATTTGCGGCGACGTCATCGAATATTCCCCGACAACAAGAATATTCCACGACCAAACGAATATTCCCCGATAGAAATGAGTATTTTATAACTACTTGCGTATTTTGAAAATTTTACATACATCACCCTTAACTTTAAACTTTTATCAATTTAACTATTTACTGAATAATAATTATAAGAAAAATTGAATACTTTTATTTCATAAAATCGGGGGTCTTACAGGTGAGCACAACTAGCTCAGTAAAGAATATCATGACTAAAGATAATTAAATTATCAATAGCCTTCATCAATAATAAATCAGAGATTTAGATCATATGATAGATGATAAAACTTTTCAACCATAGTTGCAGCAGAACGAGCAATCCATTAGAAGAGTCAAATAGACCATAAAGTCTATTATCTTCTCCATGTTAAAAGTCCACATATAATGTTTTATTCCTGTAACATTAATCAACAATTCCTATCCATAATCACGTGTATAACTCATAATTATAATTGTAGTTCTAAATTCCTCTTCTCATCCAGGACGAAGATAATTTTCATAACCTGTCTTTACCTGAAACATCAGAGATCATGGTTATACCAAATAACAATTCATGTTCATAATCATACTAATAAATTCATCTTTGTACTACAGGCCAAAGATATTCATTAACAGTTCATCTTTGCACTACAGGCCAATGATATTCAACAATAGGTCATCTTTGCACTACGGGCCAAAGATATTCATCAATAATTCATCTTTGCACTACAGGCCAAAGATATTAATATCTCAAAGAAATACATAATCATTTCAGAATTTATATAAACCATAATTACAACCATGTTGATCAATTCACCTTTGCACTTAAGCTAAAAATATTAAATTATAAATTCAATGGTCAAGATCATACCAGTCAACGATTCAACTTTGCACTACTGACCAAAGAGAACCCATAATC
Organism: Panax ginseng; assembly: GCA_020205605.1. Taxonomy (NCBI): domain Eukaryota; kingdom Viridiplantae; phylum Streptophyta; class Magnoliopsida; order Apiales; family Araliaceae; genus Panax; species Panax ginseng. Next base: position 109,575,295 of record CM035130.1, on the reverse strand, counting down.
ACAATCATACCAATAATTTACCCATCTTTACACTCAAGTCAAAGAGAAATTTCTTCACTGGGATTATAAAAATGTTATATATTACTTAATAATCTCATAATCTAATATTATTAATATTACAGCAATTTTTTAATCATTTCTTAAACTTATAAACAATTTATTTTAATTGTTTACACTTTACTAATTAATGCATTTAATCGTCCTAAAATGCCAAACTCATAAAATTTCATCACCAATAACCAAAACCCTCATAAAAAATTTGCATATACCTTATATAGGATTCCTAAGTCATAAAATCCTATTTTCCAATTTTGTTACTTAACATAACATATTTAATTCATTTACTCATAACTAGTCCATTTTCATGAAAAATACCAAATCAGTACAAACAAATTTTCTTTTCTGAGATTTAGCAGAACATAGTCCCATATTGAATATATATTTTTCTCGAAATTTTTAAAATTCATTTACTATTTTGATATGGCCTAAACCGCGAATATTTAGACATTTGTCATAAATTGTACTTTTATCCAAAAATTCAAATTTACAAGAGTATATACATGATATACATGTACTCCCAATAAAAATTTCACCAATTTTGGAGTTAACCATAAGGAGTTATAAGGGTTTACTTTTAAAATAGTTTTTTCTCATAAAATTCATAACTCCTAATCTATACATCCAAAAATCGTCATTTTTGGACACAATCTAGAAAACTCATCAAATTATCATTTCAAATTTTCCAGAATTTTTGAAGGTTAGAAAAATTACGAATCTGAAAAACATAATAACCCTTACAATCCCGTACCTCAAAAGAGCAGTACTTCTGACTGGAATGTCGGATATAACACTGAAGGAACTTGCATCGTATAGCAACACTCAAGATATCTAAATACTCACAAAAATAAGCTCGATAATATAGAGAGAGAAAACTTCAGTTTCTAGTGTGATTTTCAATTCTAACTTAAGCGCCTATTTATAGAAAAATGTTAGAGCGCCAAAAGAGACTAAATTAATAAAATATTAATATAAGTTTTCTTTTCTCCTACGCATGCTCACTTTGAAAATATGGCAGCCATCACCTTTGAAAATCCAATTCAGCACATGTTTTCAAAATAAAACAAAAGTGGGTCCCACCCAATTTTAATAAAAATCATTTTATTTTCTGAAACTTTAATAATTCATAGAAAATAGCCCGTTTATCAGAAAAATACGAATTTTATGTTCATTCCACACGAAATCGAATTCTCTACAATTTTGTAGCTTTAAGTTTTTTCCAAATTTCAGACAAAAAATATCCAAAATCCACAAACGGATGATTTTCAACACCTCTTAAAATTCATAACAAATCATACGTTAATTTTTAACTGTTCAAAATTTGTGGATATATACTCAACTTATATATGTATAACATAGCCAAAAATTACAACGATCCAACGCTCGGATTAAAATTATAACTCACGCAATAGAGCTTTAAGAACACCGATTTGATCTTTTAATACCTCCAATCCGACAAAATACTTATAAAACACGTCAACATTAATTCTTTCATTTATAACCACATAAATAAATCCATCATTTATATCCACATAAAATAAATAGTTCCTTATCATATAAATTAATATTTAATTATTCACAAATAGTATTACAGAATCACAATAATGACAACCAGGCAGTTCCAAGGAAAGAGGGGGATTTCAATAAGGATTTCTCTCATCATGCCGCAATTAGGTGACCAAACTCTCCTTGATGTAACTTTCTAGACATTTTCAATAATGCTATCTAATAATATTATTCAAATAATATGAATTATTGATCTAATAATGGAAAATATTGTGCAGTGACAATTATTGAAACCACAATAATATAGAATATCAACGCAGAAATTATTGAATCAATAAAATAAAATATTGAACAGTAATTACTGTAATAATTATTGACTAGTGCCTTCACGTAAGAATTAATAATTCAAAAATATCATGTAACACGTGTATGCTTTCATGCAACCACGCGACATCGTATTTTAACCACCGTGTAATCCAACAAGATTAATGGTAACAATTACGTTATTTATAAAAACTCAAACTTGTCATTTTCTTCATCCGGACGCTTATTCTCATTATGGGGCCCATTAAATGGTCATACTGTCGCACGAATATTCTCCGACAGCAAGAATATTCCACGACCAAACGAATATTCCCCTGACAATAATGAGTATTTTATAACCACTTTCGTATTTTGTAAACTTTACATATATCACCCTTAACTTTAACTTTTTATCAATTTAACCATTTACTGAATAATAATTAAAAAATTGAATACTTTTATTTCATAAAATTCGGGGTCTTACACATGTAATCATTACATTGCTTTAGTAGGTGAGCTAACTTGCTAGGTGTCAAGCCTTGGTCTTTTTCTTATCTTTTCATCAAACCCACAAGTTAAACCAAGATTGCAAGCAAGCTTATAATGATAAGGAGAGAGAGGAAGAGTGAGACATTAGATGATGATTATAGATACACTAAATATATCTATACAAAATTACAAAAATCAAATTTCCTTTCTCTTACATCTTTTTATCTCATTTCATGTTCTTAAGTTATCAAAACAAGACCAAGAGAGAGAATAGAGGGGGGCGGACAAGAGGGTTAGGAGAGTGAGTGATTTTTTTCAAAGTTCATAGTTCTCTACTCTAAGATTAGGAAGAAGAAGAGAAAAAATCAAGAGAAGGTATAAGAAATCCCTACTTTTATAGTTTAATTTCTCTTTGTGATGATTTGAGTTTTGATTTTTATAAAACTATGATCTTGAGGCTTAGAACCTTAGATCTTGGTGTTTAAAGGTGTTTTATGTTTAGATCCAACTCTTTTATGGATCAAAAGTTAGATCTAAACTAAGAAATATGTGTAAGGTTTTTCAAAAGATAGAAAATAAAAATTTTCTTAGCTTTTGTTGTGTTTGATCTTGTGTTTGTTGACTAATTGGTGAATTAGATAATGGATCATATTAGATCCGTGAGTATATTAGTTATTTTGAGTTAATATGATGAGTTATGTTGGGTTTATCGGAGATCATGAAAGTTTTCATACAAAACATAAAGAGTTGAAAAACAAATTTTTGAGAAAACGAAGTATGATATGGAAATGACCATATCTCTCATTCTACTTTGAAATTTTGAGTGTGGTCAATTTTTGGAGTTAGATATATGAGTTTTCTAAAATCTCCAAGTGGACTCACTGACAAAGGAGTTGTAGATTTCCGTATGGACTGTTTTTAGCAAAGTAAGAAAAACTTATTTTTCTAAAAAAGCTACTGCCCAAAAATTTGTAGGGGCTGTTTCAGCTATGATGGATTGCAAAAGGTGTGTTGTGCGCCTCCATCATGATTTTATACTTCAAGTTAGAGTCGTTAGGAACACAAAGTATGGAATTGACTCGAAGTATTCCTTTATCATCGATTCTTGCTTCTGGAATAGCACCTTCTTGTACTTTCTTCCTCATACACATCAACTCTAGGTTCGTAGCTTGAGCAGCTTTAACCTTATCAATTAAAGTTGGTTCTACTCATATATTTGACATCATCACGTGAGTCCCTAGAGTCTTTAACTCTATCTTCATCCTTTGCAAGTTATACCAAATGGACCTTTGCGTTGACAATATCGCATTCGTACCTGCATATGATCTTCTACTCAATGCGCTAGCTACCACGTTCGCTTTTCCAAGATGGTATTGAATGGTATGATCGTAATATTTCAACAGCTCGAGCCAACGTCATTGCCCAATGTTGAGTTCCTTCTGGGTGAAGAAATATTTAAGGCTTTTATTGTGTTCTTGAGTTTTTATGGGAAATTAAATTTTTGTAGCTAAGTTGTGAGGAATTAGATTGTATGTATGGGTTAGTATATATATAATCTATTGATTATCATTTAAAAACAGTTTTCAGAGGTTGAAATCCCTGAAATCATGTTGTAAATGGAGATTATTGTTGTTCTTGAGTTTTTGGTGATATATACATATGACATATATGATTTTGGAGTCAAAATTGGTGTTTAATCTATTTGGTTGTCTGTAAATTGGTTGTCAAATATGTTAGTATGTTGAATTACAAAAAAAAATGCAACTGAAATGGATTAATTTAGTGAATTAACGAAGTTGTAGTGATGTGATTCGTTTAACATGTCAAAATTTGGGGTTTTAAGCATAAACATGATTTTAATCCTTTAAAATTGGTTTTTTTAGATGTTTATGATGTTAGAAGTGTAATATGCATGCTTAGTGTTGTTGTTAATAAATTTATAGATTCTGGGTTTGTTGAATTTCTGCTTAGTTGGAGAAAATTGGGTTGTTTGGGATGAATCAGTGAAACAAAGGACGCAATTGCAAGTTTCGGCGTCACAGACCGGCAGTATTGCTATTGGCCGATATCAAAGGCAAAAAAGCGCGAGTGCACTGCTGAGTTTTTCGAATTGAGCACCGGTAGCGATTGCGGCTGGTGCTAAGGTTTGGGGTATGTAATGCGCCTCCCGAGCGTAAAACATATTATTTTATTTTATGTTCCAGTCCATGATGAGTTGATTCTGTAGTAGCCCCGAACCCGTGCCCCAAATCGCCGTGGATTCGGTACACTATTTCTATAACTTTTTTACTTTTTGCGGAAGATATAAACATAAATTGTTTATACATTACATTACACACTATTCCCCAAGGTCGAGTAACCTTTACTTATACACAATTCATAAGCTATCTAACAGATAACATATTATGCACCTATACTATTACAAACTAGCCGCACAATTTATTACAAACTGAACTTGGAATTAACTTTTTTTTTCTGTATCCGAACGCATTCGTCTTACCTGCAATGTTTATCATGATATAGCAAGGGTGAGCATGAAAATTGCCCAGCAAGTTTAAATACAACAATATAAAGATATATCATGATTGAAGAGTATGAATAATAAGCTGGCTATAATTCATCAATATAATTGAGAACAAGCACGAACAAACTTTTGACTGAACAAGTTTTAAACATGAACAAACATTTCTGGACAAACCGGTAATGAAGGTGATCAGTCTTTCATACCTGACTTATACATGCAAGATGTACAGAGTACAATTTTCATGGCAATCAGCAATGATTAACCATAAGCTTGAATAAAACACTCTTATTAAAGTTAAGTAAGAACAAACTTGCTCGAACTGGATTGATTCTGCTAACGCAATTTATATCACTTTACCAAGACCTAATATTAATAATATAGATCTCCAATATTAGAATAATATCATCACAAAGATAATATTGTTATATTTATATACAGAATAACCTAAACACATAACACATAAGCCTATCATTACCATACAACACATAAGACTTAGTATCAAGCCAAACTATTTAAGTCCGAGTTGAAGCGACACATAATTCTATCATCCCGACGGCCGGCCTAATGGACGAATATCGAGTTTAAGTTCAATTAAACTCGCTTAAACACTTAACAATTATCACGAGATAATTTCTTAATTAGTCAAAATAATTTTCCAAAGACTTATAATAATTTTCGGATAATTAATATCATTTATCCCGATTTTTCAATCATTAATATCGTATTTAAATGAATTAAATACCGTGATAATTCCTTAATCATTAATATTCATTTAATATAAAATATTAATGAAAATCATAACATAATATTATAATATAATTATAATATCACAAGATATTCTTAATATCTTAAAATCATAATTACATGATTTTAAACATTTAAATCCATTATCCGATAATTGATATTAATATTAAAATATTAATATTTTCATGCCAAAATATCAAAAGTTATATTTTATAACTTAAAATATTTATATAACACTTAAATCATTTTTAAATAATTTTTAAAACATTAATTTATTTTTCCTTTATTTATTTAATATATTAATTAAATAAATTAATTACCATTATTATTAAAATATTAATGAAATTTATCATAAAATATTAAAAGTTATCAAAATAACTTAAAATATTTTCTAAGACCATAATATAATTTTTCATGATTTTTCATGAATTAAAACTATTTTTAAATAATTTATTTAATATTATAATTAAATAAATAAATACCTTTTATATTCCAAAAATATTAAATATTTTCAAAATATACTCAAAATAGTTAAAAACTATTTTTCAGACTTTAAAATAATTTTTCATAATTTAATATGTATTTTTAATAATTAAAAACCATTTTTTTCTAATTTTAATTAATTTTCTGCATTTTCCGAAAATAAGCGTCGCTAAAGGGGCCCTATAGCGACAGAACCGTCGCTATAGGTGTTCTTGGTGTTCTTGGTCCTGCCCAGAAATTCATGTCGTTGAATGAAAGTGGGTAGGTTTATTAGGGTTTTAATCCTTGTTCTTCCTACTTTCTGGGCTTGTAATTGTTTTTATGTTGTAGTATTTTTGTAGTACTACAATTATATATCACCATATAAGTCATTAAGCAACATAATCGCATGATCTAAGTCTGCAAAGTCGATGTCGAGGAGGCTGCAAGATTTACGGGTTTCTGATTTCGGGCACGGAGTTCGAGTGGCCATCTTATGGCTCGATTAAATCTAGGTTCCAGTCATGTTTCATGTGCGGTTAAGATTTCATTCTATAGTAATTATGTTAAGGTACAACAAACAAGTACCAGATCAACTTACAAACATCAAAACAGTACGATCTAGGTCGGTCAAACAAGAGGTCGAATCGTTTTGGTGAATTCGGGTTTTCAGAATTTGGCCGAGACGATTGGTCAAAGCATGTTTGACCACTAATTACTTTTGTATTAAGCAAGATCCAGGTGATCTAATGGTTTGAGTATGTAGTCCTTATACCTGTCTACAATATCTAACCAACACAATGGCCAAAACAACAAAAACCAACAAGATCAAGGGCTTTAAACATCTTGTCAGACCTGCTGGGAAAATTCTGGGTTACCCAGAATTCATTTCCCGTGAACGGTCAACGGTCTTTGACCGGTCATATCTCTTAGTCCATTTATGATCTGGTCGTGTTTCTTGATTCAGAGCACAGTCGACATGACATAGAACACATATATAACATAAAACACACTAAACATCTAACAGAAAAAGATCTAGAGGCTCTGACATTCGTTGTCAGACCTCAACTTTAAAATTTTTCCAGATTTATAAAAATTCTTGATTCGTGCATCTAAGTGTTATAGATCCATGATCTATCAACCCAGATCACTTATAGACACCCTATTACACATATTTAACCAATCAATTGCAACAAATAACATCAGAATCATAGATTTTCGAAATTAGGGTTTATACCACTTTTTGGGCTTTGATCATGATTCTGATCTTTGATCTTGTTCTTGGTACACGTGGGGCTTGAATTGTGACTGAAATATCACTATAATTTCGTGGGTTTGAGAGAGAATGGGAGTTGGTGAGAGCAAAAATGAAATTGGCTAAATTTTTTGTGCACTTTCTCTCTCCAAATCCATTTATAATTCTTTGATTCCTTAAATGGCTGATGTTGGCTGGTTTTTAGCTGGTATTAGACACATAGCTAGGGCTAGGGTGGTTGAACAACTCACTAGACCCATTCTTGCAAGCTAAGTCACAATAATGCAACAAAGGGCAAAAATGACATTTAGCATACTAAATTAATGGCATTCTTGTAATTTGGCCAAACCCTTAGGGTTTAGGGTTTGTTAGGGTTTAGGGTTTGGACATTTTTAGGGTTTGCAATTTAATTTTCTAAAATTTCCGATTTAGGTTTTTTTTTTTCAAAAATAGAAAATTAAATATTTCAAAATTATAATTAGTATTTTCTAATTATAATAAACATTCTTAATCACAAATTAAATCTTGCTAATTAGGATTGGCATTTCCTAATTAAAATTGCTAATTAAGCAATTAGGGTCAAAATGGTCATTAGGGTTTTCAACCCACAATTTAGGGTTTCTAAATAGAAAATAATTTTCTAATATAGAAATTAAATATTCGTAATTAGATTAGGGTTTTCTAATTACTTAACATTAAATTAGAATTAATATATCCTAATTAACATTAAAATATTCAATTAACACTTTCATTTTTCCTAATTATAAATCAGGGTTTCAAATCCATCATTAGGGTTTACAGCGGAAAAGTTTAAGTTCGATAATTTGAAATTAGGGTTTGCTAATTAATTAAGCGTAACCCTAATTAATATTATAATAATAATGAGTAGAAAGCATTATAATTCTCCATTAATTTCCCAGATTAGGGCTTCAATTTATCAGAATCTGAAACTAGGGTTTTCAAATCAAGTATTAGGGTTTCAAATTTGGAATTAGGGTTTTGAAATCAATTTGTTAAGATTAACCCTAATTAATCTTATAGTTATTTACATTTATGCCATTAAGTTCTCGATTTAGGGTTTCATGAACCGAATTAGGGTTTGATTCTAAGCTAAAACTAGGGTTTCGAAGGCGATTTCTAGGGTTTCTTATCAGACGTTAGGGTTTTCTAACTGAACGTTGTTGTTCTGAATATATTCTTAGGGTTTAACACAGATATAATTTATCTGGTCAACCCTTGACCCTTAACCACATTCTGAACACAGAACATAACCATATTCACAGAACTTAATCACATAAACACTTAATCCTGAATAATTCACCTATATCCTTCACCAAATTTTAAAATCCTCAAAAATTCAATCCCAATATCATCAAACGCATACACTTATTTTCTATCTAGGTCTAATATTTGACCTTAAATCAATCATTTAAGATTTTAATAAATTGTCTAAATTCTCGGGTTGTCACATTCACCCCTTGGGTATCTATCAAAGATTTACTTTGATATATACTCAAATTTCTCGGGTATCTATCAATGATACTCAAATTTCTCGGGTATCTCTCAAAGATACTCAAATTTCTCGGGTATCTATCAAAGATACTCAAATTTCTCGGGTATCTATCAAAGATACTCAAAATAAAATATTCCCTTTATATAAAGGTTGTTCTGCTCAGTCTTAAAATCAAGATTTTGTTTTAATAACGAAATACTGGGATTTCAAATTCTATTTACTTCCCTTCTCTTTCTCTACTGATCCATTGCTTAATAATTCTATCTATTTCTATCATCCTCACTGCTTCATTCACAACTTTACTATACCCTACTTCATAAAACCACACTTATGAGTTCATAACCTGACCACAATTGTATGAGTTTAAGAACTTACCCTAGTCAGACCTTTGGTGTCCATTCGCTGAGGGGTTCACAAACATTTCATATAACTATGACTCAAGAATGTCACATAAGTATAAATTTTAAGAACTCGTACTTAATCCTTTATTCTCTACCTATGACCTATCTATCTGTTATACACATGAGAAAGGAATCACCCTCTTAACCTGCATATAGCAAATAGCGCGACACAAACATTTCAATGATTATCATTACCAGAAACTAAGTGGTTGTCAAACCAAACTTGGCCACTAATCAATATAGGAAGCTAAGCGGCCAATTCCCCGCCCATACAAAGAATTGATCAACCTAACCACTACATCGACAAGGAAGCTAAGTGATTCTAAAACCAAGTACAAATTCCCCGCCCATACAAGGAATCATACAACTCAGCTGCCGACATAAGTCCTCATTGAAATCCCCACCTAATCTTAACCCCTTTTTTCCATACGAATTTCATTTAATCCGTATCCATAATCCATAACTCTTTCATGAGTTTTCATAGTACAACTTACACACAACGTTATGCTGTAAACTTTTCAATCATCAGATTGATTCTTTCTGGCTGTCATAACCTTATCTGATCACGGGGTGATCTCATCGTATATATTACGATTTATTTCTATGCCTTGATCGTTTTATTTTACGATCTCCTATCACTGCACTTCTGCTCACCACTATTACCAGAGTTAGGGAACTCTGTGTCTTTACACTCGTCGAGATTCGTCTTTGAATCTTACCGACACACTAACTCGATTTGAGTTAGTACTTAATCCTAATCACTGCGATTATCTGGCCTCCTCGTTATTACTACCTAAGCTTCATAACCAAACACAAATCGATACCAACTGTAGTAGCTCCCGAACCCGGCCCCAAATCGCCATGGATTTAGAGTACATTTTTTCTATAACTTTTTACTTTTTTTGCGGAAGATATAAACATAAATTGTTTATACATTACATTACACACTATTCCCCAAGGTCGAGTAACCTTTACTTATACACAATTCATAAGCTATCTAATGTAGATAATATATTATGCACCTATATTTATTACAAACTAGCCGCACAATTTTTATTCTAAACCTAACTTGGCATTAACTTTTTTTTTACGTATCCTAACATTATTTTTTACCGCAATGTTTATCATGATATAACAAGGGTGAGCATGAAATTGCCCAGCAAGTTTAAATACAACAATATAAAGATATATCATGGTTGAAGAGTATGAATAATAAGCTGGCTATAATTCATCAATATAATTGAGAACAAGCACGAACAAACTTTTGGTGAACAAGTTTTAAACATGAACAAACATTTACGGACAAAAGCAGTAATGAAGGTGATCAAATTTTCATACGACGACTTATATATGCAAGATGTACAGATAGTACAATTTTCATGGCAATCAAACAATGATTAACCATAAGCTTGAATAAAACACTCTTATTAGAGTTAAGTAAGAACAAACTTTTCGAACCGTTGATTTTGATTAACGCATAATTTATATCACTTTACCAAGACCTAATATTAATAATATAGATCTCCAATATTAGAATAATATCATCACAAAGATAATATTGTTATATTTATATACACAGAATAACCTAAACACATAACACATAAGCCTATCAGTCTATACAACACATAAGACTTAGTATCAAGTCAAACTATTTAAGTCTAAGTTGAAACCGACACAATTCTATCATCCCGACGGTCTAGTCGGACGAATATCGAGTTTAAGTTCAATTAAACTCTGCCTAAACACTTAACAATTATCACAGATAATTTCTTAATTAGTCAAAATAATTTTCCAAAGACGAACAACCTTTTATAAAATGGGAATATTTTATTGGTTGTGAATTCGACCTTTGCGCGCGTTTTAAGTATTATGCATAATATAGGGTACAAAGAGTTGGCCGGCTCTGAGTACTTGCAGAGGGGTATGATTTAATCTTTATGGTTATCTGATACACCTGGGTATTTATCAAAGTAAATCTTTGATAGATATTCGAGAATATAAGTTCAAGATCTTGTGTGATCGCTCAGTATTAATCTGGAAAACAATCCACTTTGCAAATTCGTAGAATTAATTCTTGATTATTCAATTGAATATATCGTAGAACCTTGAAAGCGTTGTACCATTTCATCATTAAATTGTTGTACAGTATAAAATACGAGAAAACTTGTTATTGAATAACGATTTGTTCAGCTATTTCAAAGTTCCCCGAACTTTGGTTTCATTCTATCAAAATAGATAGTCTGGTGATTTGAATACTTATACATTTATTGTATGTATTAACTTGTGGGGCAAATTTGTTGCTCACCCTTGCTAAATAAAACATTTCAGCTAGGGACGAAGTTGCAGGAGGTGCTGTGAAGCAAAACAAAGGCAAAGGCGTAGTTATAAATTAGTTATGTTAATCATATTTATAATGTTAAATTGTAAACCCTTTTTGTTTATCTAAAGGGTATGTTTGTAAAGTTAAGGTTAGAAAACCTGGGATTGTAGTATCGAACTCTGATTAAATCTTTTGTATGACTATTCATATATATAATGGGTAGTTAAATGTATTTATATGGTGGATCGTGAACACCAAATTGGGGTCGAGGTAACTTTGGATTTGGGGCGTCACAGAGTTGGTATCAGTACATGGGTTATAAACCTTAAGTGGGGTGGGAAAAACTCTAGGATTATAACCAAAAGCGAGATAGAGAATACTCAAATAGACTACTAAGTGAGAGATTGCCAAAGTGCAACGATAGTGAGAAAAGTGGACACATAGTGTGAGAATGTTGTACTAGTGAAGTACTAATCAAGTTGTTTAAACTGATAGTAGGATGTCTGAAGAAGGTGAAAAGAGTGAGGAGATGCTAGCGGCTGTTGCACCGATGTCGATGGCCGGGTGCAAAGACAAAGCTTAATCGGTTGAGAAGTTGGGAGAAGATGAACCAATGGTTAATCTGGGGAGTGATCATGACGATTATCCCGAGATGTATCTGAGTAGTGATGAGGAGGCAGAGTCTGAGCCAGTTAAGGTGGAACCGAAGAATAAGATCAAGGTTGGTGAACAAGATCAGCTATCTGCGGAAGTCCAGGAACTCCGAAGCAAGGTATTTCTCTTGGAGGAGTTGTGGAAAACGGAGCGGGCATTACGTGAAATGACTGAAGAACGGAATGAGCTGAAGGCGCAGGTGGAGAAGATGAAGGCTGAAGGTGGAGGATCGTCTGAAGGAACAATCAAGCAGCAGAAGGACAAGAAAAAGAGGAGGAGGGACAACGATAGCCCTAATTCTGAGAAGACAAGTCCGAAGAAGAAGCAAGCTTGTATCAAGTGTGGAAAGACTCATGCTGGAGAATGCATGATGTGGAAGAATGTATGTTTCAACTGCAAGCAGGAAGGACATATTTCTTTGCATTGTCCTAAGCCAAATATGAGGAAGTGTTTTTCATGTGGGCAAACGGGTCACGGATTCAACAAGTGTCCCAGCAAGAAGAAGATTGGTGAAGGCAGTGGACGTTAGATAACTTAGATATAAGTTTTAATGTCTTTTGGTAGAAGCTTTTGATATTAAGTGATGTAATATCGAGAACAATGTGTAAACATATGTAAATATATGTTTTATGAATAAAATCTTTATTTTCTATATGAATATAAGATTAAGATTAAATTTGTGAGTTCTTAAAACTCATACTTATGATAAATTAATGACTCATAATTATATGAAATGTTTTGAACCCCTCAGCGAATGGACGCCAAAGGTCTGACTAGGATAAGTTCATACACTAATATAATTGTGGCAAGTTAAAGAACTCATAAGTGTGGTAAGTTTGATGAACTGGAAATGGTAATTTGAAAATGGAGAATGTCAACTTTTTGTGTAAAGTTGGAGAATTGCAACTTTTGTAAAGTTGTGAACGTTAATCCTAAAATATTTTAACAGGATAGTAAAATGTGTTAGGTACTATAAGTACTATGTGCTATTTGAATAAATATGCGATTAAATGAGAACTATGTGTTGAATTCTTATTGTGTTAAGAATTTGTGTATAAAAAGAGAATTAATATAAGATTTTTATTTAAATCAGATCATGCCGCCTAGGCGATAGAATCGCAATCAAAGAGAAGAGCAATCTGTAAATAACGAAGGAGGTCAATTGACCGGACTCGATCACGAATTTTGTGGATATCTTTGGCCCAAGCTATGGAAAATAGGGCTCGGCTGTGGAAGACCAAGGAATCACCGGTAAATGATTGGCTAATTTTAAGGATTTTAAAGCGGAGGACCGCTTTGAATTTAAGGGACTATGATCCGATCGAAGCCCAAACTTGGGTGAAAGAGATGGAGAAAGCGTCATAATTAGCAATGTGGTGGAAGAGAAAAAGACGGCGTTGTAACATATCTAATGAAGGGAGAAGCCAATTATTGGTGGGAGACGAACCAAGCAAGAGGCGTCTGAGAGGTGGTATTGTGGACAAGATTTAAGGAGTTGTTCTTTGAAAACTACTTCTCACCGAAAGTATGCAAGCTTCGGATGGAAGTTAAGTTCTTGGAACTTAAGCGGGAGAATTTGTGCATTTTGAGTATCTTGCTAAATTCAACGAATTGGCACGATTTGCACCTCATCGGTGGATACGAAAAGAGAAAGGCAAGAAGATTCGAGAAGCAATTTGAAACCGGTGAATATTCAACAAGGTAGCGGTATTGCAGATCAACACGTTTGCGGCTCTACTGGAGAAAGCGTTAATTGCTGAAGGAGGAAGCGAGGCTGCATCTCGTTTTCATCAGGAGAAGAAGAAGAAGACCAATGAAGGTGGAAGCAAACGGTGGTAGTAACCCAAACAAGAGGAAGTGGAGCGAGATTACCTAATCGGTATAAAAAGAAGGGAATAGGAAAGGAGGAGGGCCTTGTGCAAATTGTGGGAAGGATCATGCTGGAGTTTGTCTAAAGAAGAAGGGAGTTTGTTACAACTGCGGACAAGAGGGGCATATGTCGCCAAATTGTCCCCAATCGAGGAAGATACAAGGTTGTTATGCACCGTGGATCAATGATCATTTAGTAAGGAATTGTCCAAGAGAAATTTGAGAAGGAAAGTGCCGATAAAGGGACTTCGGTGAGTGGAACCTTGGCAATCAAGGACTCACCTGACCCGGGGAAGACCAAACGGTCCGTACATTTAACATAATGGTGATACTTGATACGGTTGGCTACTCAAGAGGTGGCAGTAGTAATTATTTCGTTTAGAAAATTTAATTTTGAGAAATATGAGTTAGATAATTCAATGAATCTGTTGTCTTTTATAGATTTAAGTCACAGGTTAGAATGTGAAACACAAAGTAATATTGTGTTGTTAAAAAATGAATTGATGATACAACTTTAAAAGATTGTAGAGAATAAGAAAGCGGTGATTCCGAGGACGGAATCCTTTTAAGGAGGGGTGAATGTGATAACCCAGAATTTCGAATAATCCAAAATTTGCTAATAATTTTTTTTTATTAATATTAATATTAATTACCAATTTTGTGACAAGTATCTGTGATACGAGTCTCGAGAAAGTCAATTTGTGTATTGACTAATAAATTTAGAGTAGAGTTGTGCTTAACAACTTTAGAAAACCCTAACCCTAATTTTCGGATAGGGATTCGGTAGAAAATATAATTAAAATAATTATATTGCTAATAATGTGTTTGTGCTGTATGTTGGTTATGTTGATCAATAATTGATCGGATAAGGTTTGTATTTAATAAACCTTAATAAGGGATTTAAAACCCTAATCTTAAATTTAGAAAATAAATTATACGATTAAAAACCTAATCAGACGTGAAACCCTAATTTCAAAACTGGGAATTGTAAACCCTAATTAGGCAACCCTAATTTTTATTAGCATGCCTAAAGTATTCATTAAACTTAAATATGGTTAGAAATCTCTAATTATATTTTTGTATGGTAACTTTCTATTTTAGAAACCCTAATTTGTGGGTTGAAAACCCTAATGACCATTTTGAACCCTAATTGTACAGTGGTAGATTTAATTTCTATAATTGCAATGTTAATTAGGAAATATAAATCCTAATTGTCAAGTTATTAGAAACCCTAATCTAATTGGGAAATCTAATTTCTAAAAATTGAAATATTATTTTTCTATTTAAAAACCTAATTTTTGGGTTATAAATTATAATGTACAAATTTGACCCTAAGTGCTAAATTAGCAATTTTAATTAGGATAAAATAGTCCTAATTAGCAAATAATGATTCATGAGTGGGAAATTACAAAATAATTAGGAAGCCCTAATTATAATTTAGAAATCAAAATTTTCTATTTTAAAATTTAATTAGAAAATTTTGAAATCCAAGTTCTAAATATTTGAGGTTAAAAACCTAAATCCTAAATTTGTCCAAACCCTAAATTTTAGTATGCTCAAACCCTAAACCCTAAGGGTTTCATCAAATGAGAAAATCTAGAAATAAAAGGAAAAGACTAAAATGCCCTTTTATTTATTTTAGAGAGTTAACTTGTAAGATTTGGTTTAGCTTTATTTGGTCACCAACTATTTTGACATTTGTGGCATTGAAAATCTCAGCAAATCAGCCCCTTGTGACAGCAAGACCAGATCTAGCAACATATCATAATATATATAGGATATAAGAGAGAGAAAGTTCATAAAAATTCTCATTTGGACAATTTGCTCTCACCAACTCTCTCTCTCACTTAAAGCTCCGAAAATCACAACTAGATCAGTCCTATAAACACCTCTTAGATCAATCATAAACATATTGGAAGGATTAGATCAAGATTTATAGCTAAAAAGGTATAACCAAGTTTTTATTTTTGATCTTTGTTGCTTTAAAATGGTGTTTTTCAAAAACTGTCAAGAACAAAATCTGTGGTCTGACAACCTAATGTCAGGCGCCACAGATCGTTACTCGTTTGTTGTTTTTGTTATTTAAAAGCTTTAAGTTGTAGCACTGGTAGGAGGTCTTTAATCAGTAGTTGGTATTCTTCGCTAAATGATGTACGGATCGGGAGTTATAGCAATTCAAAATCCCTTGAAAGGATTGATGAAGTGACTTTCTCGGGCGACCAGAACGTTGAAATCAATGTCTGACAAGCTTTTGTAATGACCGGATCTGTCAGTATGTTTAGTGTTTGATGTTGTTGATTAGTACATCCTGTAGCTGGTTATGTGTACTACAGATCCGGGTCCTTATATCTTTTATAAATCTATGGATCAATCGTGAAAGGTGGTCAAAGTAGACCACCGATCCATTCTTTAACTTCTGAAAACCCGAAGCAGTTAGAACAAGCTATTCGGACATACTTTGACCATATGTTTCATGTTGATTCGGTTGTTGATAAACAAATTTGTTGCTTTAGTATTGTTCACTGACACATGGACTACATGTTCAAACTTTTATATCACATAAACAATGAAGCGAAGCGAAATAATTAAGCTTGAAAGTGGCAACTCGAATCGCTCATGCCCGAGAAAATTCCCGAGTCACGTTGTGGGTGATTTTAGGGCTTGAATCTTGATGGTGTTGAGTGATATCACCTTGATTGTTGTTGATTCTTGTAGTGTTACATAAACCTACAAGATCGTGCTTAAAAGATTTCTCGAAACCATTTGGATCGAGAATGGCAAGCTGATTGACGATGACCCGTGAAGCTCGCCGGTGTCGGTGTTCTTGAGCCAAGAACACCAACAATGACGCTTTTGTGTCGCTAAAGGGCTTTAATGACGGAATAATTAATTTTATTTTACTAATATTAGGAAATTATTAAAAAATAGAAATAAATTCTAAAAATTACCAAAAATAGTTTTAAAAATTATTTTAAATTATGAAAAATAATTTCGATTAATTGGAATATTTTTCTTTAATATTTATAATTATTTAAATATTAAAGATATTTAATTTATTTAATTAGTGTATTAAATAAATTAGAGAAAATGATTTAATATTATGAAAAATCATTTTAAATAAGATTATTGTATTTAAAAATATTTTGAGTTATAAAATGTAACTTTTAATATTTTTGGAGAATTTTCATTAATAATTTAATATTAATGATAGTAGGTTTATTTGATTATTAAATTAAATAAATAAGATAAAAATGATTTAAAATCATTTTAATTGAGAATAAAGTGTTAGAAAATATTTTAAATTATAAAATATAATTTTCAATATTTTTAGAGAATTTTCATTAATAAATTAATATTAATGATATTTGATTTATTTAATTATGATATTAAATAAATGAATTAAAAAATGATTTTATTGATTTAAAAATCATTTAACAATGAGAAAAATAGTTTAAAAAATATTTGAAGTTATAATTAATGACTTTTAATATTTAGATGATAATTTCATTAATATTTATATATTAATGGTAGTGATTTAAAATGATTTTAATTACTTTAAAAATCATTTAAGTGGAATATTGTTAATTTAAAAATATTTTAAGTTATTGATAATAACTTTAATATTTTGACAAGTATGTTATTAATATTTTAATATTATTAAATATTAATAATGATAAGATTATTTGATAGTTAAATCATTTAAAATGATTTAAGTGTTTGAAAAATTATTATAAATTATAATAATTGTTTGATTAGTAGTAAAAGCTTACGAAAAATATTATAATTGATAATTGACTTATCTAAATTAATATTGAAGCTTAGAGACCAAGTTTAATGGACAATCAATGTGTTAATTGTGGGATAGGGTGACGAGAACCGAGAATGGATAGAAGTCCAAACTGCATGATATAGTTAGACTTGTTATGTGTTTATATAGGTTATAAACAAGCGATGTGGCTATATGGTAATGTGCACAGGAGAAGTTTGATTTGTGAACTACGATTGTTACGTATTATAAATAATTGTGCTAATTGTAAGACCGATATTATTGGTTATAGGTCTTTCGAAAGCAGATAAGTATTTTGTGTAGCTGTAATCAGTGGAAGAGGCAAGTTCCCTAACTCAACCTTGAGTTATTTTCATTCAATTATTATTGGTGGATAATTATTGCTAATTATACCACGTCCAGGGATTTATTGTTGAAAATAAATTATTGATTTAGAATGTACATATATATTCGTAGAATTACTGTTATTGGATATTCATATCTGTAGAAGTTAGAATTGACAATACAGATAATTCCTGTTATTGTCAAATTACACTGAGAAATGTCTTAGCTAATTATTCTAGCGAGACGAACATTTGTTAGAACTTAATAAATTCGAGAAATAGATTCAATTATTATTGACTAATCGATGCCAATTATTTCGGCTCGATCGAGAAGAAAATAGAATTTGAAATCCCAGTATTTCGTTGTAAAATCAAAATATTGATTCCAAGACTGAGAAGAACAACCTTTTATAAAAAGGGAATATTTTATTGGTTGTGAATTCACCTTTCTGTTGCGTTTAAGTATTATGCATAATATAGGGTACAAAGAGTCACGGGCTCGAGTACTTGCGGAGGGTATGATTTAATCTTTATGGTTATCTCGATACACTGGTATTTATCAAAGTAAATCTTTGATAGATATTCGAGAATATAAGTTCAAGATCTTGTGTGATCGCCAAGATTAATCTGGAAAACAATCCACTTTGCAAATTAAAGTAGAATTAATTCTTGATTATTCAATTGAATATATCGTAGAACCTTGAAAGCGTTGTACCCTTTCATCATTAAATTGTTATGCAAGATAAAATACGAGAAAACTTGTTATGAATAACGATTTGTTCGGCCTATTTCAAAGTTCCAGAACTTTGGTTTCATTCTATCAAAATAGATAGTCCGGTGATTTGAATACTTATACATTTATTGTATGTATTAACTTTGGGGAAAATTTGTTGCTCACCCTTGCTAAATAAAACATTTCAGCTAGGGACGAAGTTGCAGGAGGTGCTGTGAAGCAGAACAAAGGCAAAGGCGTAGTTATAAATTAGTTATGTTAATCATATTTATAATGTTAAATTTTAAACCCTTTTTGTTTATCTAAAGGGTATGTTTGTAAAGTTAAGGTTAGAAAACCTGGGATTGTAGTATCGAACTCTGATTAAATCTTTTGTATGACTATTCATATATATAATGGGTAGTTAAATGTATTTATATGGTGGATCGTGAGCACCAAATTCGGGGGTCAGGTAACCCGGATTTGGGGGCGTCACAGTTTGCTTAATTTTCATCCAACAACTTCCATCTAGCAAAGTGCTTATTGGTTAGAGATAATAAGTTAGCAAAAGTTAGACTTTGAGAAAGAAGTAAGATCAAGAAAGAGTCAAGAGATCATCAAGGGTAAGCCTCCTATGATATTAATCTTCCAACTCTTTTATGGTAGATTGATAAGAGAATAAATAAATGGACTTAAGCCGTATAAGTCATGGTTAAATGATTCAAACCTAAATAAGTTATGAACTTATGATGAACATGTAAGACTTATATCATGTTTACGTAAATGTTGTTAGTATGATAATAAGATGTAAAAATGATGTTTTCTTTAACTATCATAAGCCATGTAAAACAAAATTAAGTGTAGTTTATACTTGGACAAGTAATAAGCTCATGAGGAATAAGTCAAAACCTAACATGGAAATAAGTTATTATAATATGTAAGTTGAGATGTCTAATTGATGGATTGAATCCATTTGGAATGATGAATAAATCACTAGTAACAAAGTTTTACCGGAATTCACACGATTGGACGATAATCGTCAAATTCGTGAAATTCTCAGAATGGAAGTCGGATTTTGTGTTTGAACTCAGAAACATTGGTTTTCGATGGAGTCAAGTCTTATTAGGCATTATAGAGTTGCGGACTCAAAAATGACCGGATTCAGACTTAGAACGAAGAAACGAGCGTTGAACGTTCACGAATGTTTATCGTTTTCGTTAAAAATGGACTAATAGGTGAATTTTTAGTTAACGAAGTCAAATAGAAAAAATTCTTGCATGAACACGTAGAGTGTGTGATTTGTGAACTATAGGCTCTTGACCGAGCCAATTTGGACTTATAACGAAGAAATTATGAGCCCGAGAGTTTCACAAAAAGAAAAGTTAGTAAAAATTTTCTAGTGAGTAGGTGGCACCACTACGCCGCCACCCAAGGCCAAATAGTGGTACATGCAATTTTGAGCATGGCCGAGAGGATCTTTGTGACCTCATCGAAGTTTGGGCGTATGTACGCCTATTCTTCAAGTTGGCACCGCAATGCCGGAACTGGGGAAAACCTACTGACGAGTCGCGTCGCGATGTGGGTCAGAGAAGTAAAGCTGGCGCCGCAGTGCCAGCCTTAAGGTTTAGACAATGAAGAAAGTTTATAAGTATAGCATGAATGGTAATTGATTTACAATGAACTAAGGAACTTAATGAAACATTGTTAAAACATGTTTAAACCTTAAGTATGATCAATTAAGGTTGAAGTAAGTTAATTGTATGTGAACAAAAGAACGACGTAACGGAAAGCTGGAACCAATAATAATAAATCTGATATGAAATTAGATTGAGAAGAAGGGTAAGGTTCTTTAGGAACTATGTATGTTATTCATGACCTAATGTGTTATGTGATGTTATCATCTATTGTAGAGACTTAAAGACTTAAAGTGCACGTGTTATAACTGTAGCAGACGCTAAAGGCAAGTTATCTAACCCTTGTTTTAGTTCAATCTGGACAAGCTTTGTGATTCATGTATTCTTTCGCATGAATTATTGTATGATGAAGTCAAAGCCAATTCTTTCGGCTAGACTTAAGATGTTTTGGATTTCTTATAATCTATCAAAGTATGGTCAATGTTTTACCAAGTTATATTGGTGTGGTTTTCAAACGAAGATTGAGTATGCTAAAAATGTTTTGTCTTCAAAAGATAGGCACGTGAGGTTACACGCAGCTAAGATCGAACGGACCGAAGGCTCCGACAAGGATAAGGGTAAGGCGAAGACGAACCCGTAGAATACTTATGTAATAGTATAGGTTTAATGTTTTAATATATTTGATATTATGACAAGAACAAATGTAATAGTTATAAAGAACCTGGGAAATGTTAATATAATTTTGAATATATAGAAGACATATTCGTTCCTTTGAGACTTTTCAATTGAATGTATGTGTGAATGGTAGTAACGTGTAGCACCATTTGTCGGGTTAGAAGATACCCGGATTTAGGGGCGTCACAATAACTTGTGCATAGTAATTTAAAATAAAACAGCTCAATATTAGAGACGAGAGTTCAAGAAGTTACATTCATTATAAGGGAATAGAACTTAAGAAACTTGCTTAGCTATAACTCAATCATGATTAGAATACAAAACTTGCTTGGACAACATTAGAATTAGAGCTTGCTCGAATAAAGATTAAGAATAAAAGAATTTGCTTAATCAAAGTTTAGAGAAAGAAACTTGCTCAATGTAAAGAGGTAAGGTTTAGAAACTTGCCTCGGTCGTAAGCTATAATTTACCACTCACGTCCACTTACACATTTTATTGGAATCACAATATCTATTAGATATACTAACATCCACTTTCCAATATAACACTCACTTCTAGTTAAACTTGTTATTTCAGTACAAGTCTTACGTTACCATATACATTTCAGAATTCATAAGTGTTAACTTCACAACACATATCTACCATTCATTGTGTACACTAAGTCATAACATAACGCGTTCGTAACTTACTAATCATTTTTACAACTTTGAAATTACTAACCACATAACACGATTATGTTTTAACCTCGTCGTTACATATTTGACACATTAACACATCACTAAACTAGGTTACATTAAGGTTTTAAAGTCTGCAGAAGTAGCAGACTTCATTATCTCAGACTAGGGTATGGCGGAGTGCGTTGGTGCTGTTAACGCAATTGCTGGATTTACAGCCTTGGCATCGGTAGCAATTCTTACCGGGTGCAGTGCGAACAGACAGTAAGCAACGACAACAAGATGTTCCATTTTTAGCCCAACTAACACAAATTTCACCCACAAAATAGTGAAATTAACATATATAATTGATATAAAACTATCAATAACATGTTTCCTCACATATTCATCAACTTAGAACAATTAAACAACAAGATAAACTAATTTAATTCCTTAAATTTCATGTTTTTACACAAAAACTCCATTTTTTGACATTCTTCATAGAAATCATCATTGTGATCACAATTCTTGTTCAAATTACTTCATTCAAACTACATTCTCTTCATTTCTTAATGGCTAGCATAATCAAGACTCAATTTATAGATTAATGCACAAATTAACCATCATAATTGGTACTTTCACAAGCCATATGTAAAATATAGACACTGTAATTACTTTTCCTACTTTTTAAATGAAATTAGCATACAATTCCTTGTTTAAACATAAACTTTAGCATTACAATTACTTAAAATTGCAATAATTCAGTTGTATAGCAACAATTAAAAAAATAAAATCCACAGAACATAGAAATTTTATGCCGTAAAACTCATATATATATATATATATATATATATATATAAAATATTAAGGTGTTAAAGAAAATACCTTCAAATGGTCGAACAATCCTTGCTAAATATAGTAATTTGTTTGAAAATCTCCGAAATTTCTCAAGTCTCAAACTTTCTCAATTCTCTTTAGTTTCTTTGAATCCTCTTCTTTAGTTTAGCAAATAACAAAATTGATAACAAGTATACGTAAAATAAAGAAACTGATATGGCCTTAATACGCATACTAAATATATCAGTTACAATATAATAAACATATCTCAATTATAAATATATTTTATTTATTATTTTATTTATTTATTTTATTTTATTTGTTATAATAAAATTCAAAATTTAAAAATCCAAAAACCATAAGGTTTTGTTTGGCAAAAAGTCTTTAAAATAAAGACTTAATACTTTAAGCATTGTTTGCTTAAATCAATTTAAAACTCCTTTAATTTATTTTAATAAACAATTTAGTTTATAATTTATAATCACATATTATTTATTTGAATTTCCATATCCAACATTAAACAAATAAATTAATTACACATACTATATTTTAAATAAATATTCCACTTTAACAAATATCACAAAATTATAATTTCATTATAATTTTATTTAATAATTAACATACAATTTTAAATTATTAAATTAAAATAACAATATAACATCTCATGTTATATTACAACTCTCTAAATTATAAATTAATTTAATTTGAATATTATTAATTCATAAATATTTATTAACAATAATCACATCAAATAAATATTTACTAACAACAACCACATTAATAAAATATTTATTTCATTTAATAAATATTTTAAATTACAACTACTAAAATCTTGGATTATTACATCCTTCCCTCCTTACAAGGATTTTGTCCCCATAATCACAACTCAAACAATCAAATTGTCACATTCTTCCCTTCTTACAAAGATTTTGTCCCCAGAATCGAAGACACGGACTAAACAAATAACTCAGGGTAATTCTTCATCATTTCAGCTTCGAGTTCCCACGTAGCTTCTTCGACATTGTGATTCCTCCATATCACCTTCACAGAAGGAATCACCTTATTCCTGAGCACTTGTTTTTTCTTGTTGACTATCTGGATATGAACCTCTTCATAAGACAAATCTTTACTGAATTACAATAGTTCATACTCAATTACATGTTTATAATCGGATTTATACAGTCGCAACACCGACACATGAAAAACGTTGTGCACATGTTCTAATTCTGGAGGTAAAGCTACCTCATAAGCTACTTCTTCCACTCTTCGTAGTATCTTGAAAGGTCCAATAAACCTCGGGCTTAGCTTTCCTTTCTCGCCTAAATGAATTTTCCCCTTCCAAGGAGAAACTTTTAAGAAAATAAAATTTCCTACTTCAAATTCACGATTCTACCTGTGTTGATCAGCATACTTCTTCTATTTATCTTGAGCGGCTACCAGTCTTGCTCTAATGAGCATGACAACTTCAACGGTCTGGTGTACTAGTTCTGGTCCTAACAGTTGGCGTTCACCAACTTCATCCCAGCATAGTGGAGTTCTGCATTTCCTGCCATATAATGCCTCGTATGGCGGCATGCCAATGCTTGCGTGGTAACTGTTAATGTATGCAAATTCCACCAACGGTAGATGATCATCCCAATTTCCTTTGAAATCCATGATGCATGCTCTAAGCATATCTTCTAGCGTCTGGATTGTTCGTTCGCTTTGCCCATCGGTTTGCGGATGATATGTTGTAATCATCTTCAGTTGCTTTCCCATGCATTCCTGTAGTCTCTTCCAAAAATTTGATGTGAACCTCAGATCTCTATCTAATTCTATTGACACTGGAACTCCATGTCTCGTCACGATCTCTTTAACATATAGCTTTGCCAGCTGATCAAGATTAAATCTAATCTTTATTGGCAAAAAGTGTGCTGATTTCGTCAATCTATCCACTATCACCCAAATCGCATCGTATCCTTTCTGAGTCGTTGGAAGACCTACCACAAAATTCATTGTGATATGCTCCCATTTCTATTTCGGTATTTCCAACGGCTGAAGTAATCCGCTTGGCCTTTGATGTTCTGCCTTCGCTTGCTCACGACATGTCAAGCACTTTACAACGCATTCTGCAACGTCTCTTTTCATATTTGGCCACCAAAAATGTCGTCGCAAATCTTGATACATCTTTGTACTTCTTGGATGAATCGAATATCTTGAGCTATGAGCTTCTATCAAGATTTCTTCTTTAATATCATGTACTGCTGGAACCCAAATTCGTCCCTCGAATCTTCGCATTCCCTCAGTATCAAGCTTATACTTTACCTCTTTACCCTCAACCACACTTTCTTTTATTTTTCTGCATCCCTCATCCTGTAGTTAAGCGTTCTTCACCATGTCCACCAAAGGTGGACTATCTTCCATCTGGTACAATCTTTTGTCAGATTCTTTTCGAAATTTGATTTCCAACTCTAGCCTTACCATTGCTGAAATGAGCTCCTCTTGGTTGATTAACAACATCAACTTTTCTTGGCCTTTCCTACTCAAGGCATCTGCAACCACATTAGCTTTCCCCGGATGATAAAAGATCTCGCAATCATAATCTTTAATCAATTCCATCCATCTTCTTTGACGCATGTTCAGGTCCTTTTGTGTGAAAATATACTTCAGACTCTTATGGTCTGTGTAAATCTCACATTTTTCTCTATAGAGATAGTGTCTCCATATCTTCAGAGCAAATACTACTACTGCCAACTCTAAATCATGTGTCTAATACCCTTTCTCGTAGTCTTTCAATTGCCTTGATGCATACGCAATGAATTTGCCATTTTGCATAAGAACACAACATAATCCTTTGTGTGAAGCATCACTATACACCACAAAATTTCCTGTATTATCTGGTAATGAAAAGACAGGTGCCACACTGAGCCTCTTCTTCAATTCCGTAAAACTTTTCTCACATTTTTCCGTCCAAACAAATTTTACAAATTTTAAAATATTTATTAAATGAAATAAATATTTTATTCATGTGATTGTTGTTAGTAAATATTTATTTGATGTGATTGTTGTTAATAAATATTTATGAATTAATAATATTCTAAATTAAATTAATTTATAATTTAGAGAGTTGTAATATAACATGAGATGTTATATTGTTGTTTTAATTTAATAATTTTAAATGGTATGTTAAATTAAATAAAATTATAATGAAATTATAATTTTGTGATATTTGTTAAAGTGGAATATTTATTTAAAATATAGTATGTGTAATTAATTTATTTATTTAATGTTGGATATAGAAATTCAAATAAATAATATGTGATAATAAATTATAAACTAAATTGTTTATTAAAATAAATTAAAGGAGTTTTAAATTGATTTAACCAAACAATGCTTAAAGTATTAAGTCTTTATTTTAAAGACTTTTTGCCAAACAAAGCCTTCTGGCTTTTGGATTTTTAAATTTTGAATTTTATTATAACAAATAAATAAATTAAATAAATTAAATAATAAATAAAATATATCTATAGTGAGATACGTTTATTATATTGTAACTGATATATTTAGTATGCGTATTAAGGCCATATCGGTTTCTTTATTTTACGTATACTTGTTATCAGTTTTATTATTTGCTAAACTAAGGAAGAGGATTCAGAGAAACTTGAGAGAGTTTGAGAGACTTGAGAAATTTTTGAGATTTTCAAACAAATTACTGTGTTTAGCAAGGATTGTTCGACCATTTGAAGGTATTTTCATTAGCACCTTAATATTATATATATATATATATGAGTTTTATGGCATAAAATTTCTATGTTATGTGGATTCTATTTTTTTAATTGTTGCTATACAACTGAATTATTGCAATTGTAAGTAATTGTAATGCTAGAGTTTATGTTTAAACAAGGAATTGTATGTTAATTTCGTTTAAAAAGTAGGAAAAGTAATTATAGTGTATATATTTTATATATGGCTTGTGAAAGTACCAATTATGATGGTTAATTTGTTCGTTAATTTGTAAATTGAGTCTTGATTATGATAGTCCATTGAGAAACGAAGAGAACGTAGTTTGAATGAAGTAATTTGAACAAGAATTGTGATCACAGTGATGATTTCTATGAAGAATGTCAAAAATAGAGTTTTTGTGTAAAAACATGAAATTTAAGGAATTAAATTAGTTTAAATTGTTGTTTAATTGTTCTAAGTTGATGAATATGTGAGGAGACATGTTTGTGATAGTTTTATATCAATTGTATATATTAATTTCACTGTTTTATGGGTGAAATTTGTGTTAGTTGGGCTAAAAACGAAACACTTTATTCTTTGCGTTCTGTTTACTGGCATTGCACCAAATAGCAATTGCTACTGGCAAAATACCAGGCTATAAGCTTGACAACAAGGCTGGATCCCTGAGCTTAAGTACGTGCATAACCACGCCATACCTCAGTGCGAGATAGTGAAGTCTGCTACTTCTGCAGACTTTGAAACCTTAATATAACCTAGTTTAGTGATGTGTTAATGTGTCAAATATGTAACGATGATGTTAAAACAGAATCGTGTTATGTGGTTGGTAATTTCAAAGTTGTAAAAATGATTAGTAAGTTACGAACGCGTTATGTTATAACTTAGTGTACACAATGAATGGTAGATAGGTGTTGTGAAGTTAACACTTATGAATTCTGAAATGTATATGGTAACGTAAGACTTGTACTGAAATAACAAGTTTAGCTAGAAGTGAGTGTTATGTTGGAAAGTGGATGTTAGTATATCTAATAGATATTGTGATTCCAATAAAATGTGTAGGTGAACGTGAGTGGTAAATTATAGCTTACGCCCGAGGCAAGTTTCTAAACCTTACCTCTTTATATTGAGCAAGTTTCTTTCTCTAAACTTTGATTAAGCAAATTCTTTTATTCTTAATCTTTATTCGAGCAAGCTCTAATTCTAACGTTATCCAAGAAAGTTTTGTATTCTAATCACGATTTAGTTATTCTAACTTGTTTATAGCTAAGCAAGTTTCTTAAGTTCTATTCCCTTATAATGAATGTAACTTCTTGAACTCTCGTCTCTAATATTGAGCTGTTTTATTTTAAATTACTATACACAAGTTATTATCATGTTGAGCAAGTTTATAGTTTTCAGCTTGCTATCAGTTAATGTATGTTCAGTAATTTTATTTCTAATTTTATAAGATCATAGCCTTAGCTTATTATTGTTCAAGCAAGGTTTATTGTTTCATTCAATACTTATGTTTTAGTTATTTCTAAGCATAAGTTTAATAAATAGTTAGTTCATCTACGATTATTAATTGTTCCATACTATGTTGTTGGTGATCAACTGTAGTGTTATCAAACTTTGTTGATTCAACTAATCCTTTAGTTGATGGTCGTTAAACTCTAAATTACCCTTGAAGCTTATCCAAACCAAACTTTATTTGGTGCAGACTTGTACTCTAAAACTGAGAAGAACAACCCTATTATAGGAGATATGCATTGCGTTTAGATGTTTATGCATAATATATTGTACAAAGGGCTGATCCCCCTAAGTACGTGAAGTCCTTACAATATAACTGTTAAGGTTAAAGTTGAAAGATTACTTGTAACCGTGGACATAGTTCGTGGTCTTATGACCCTCAAATATATATTTTATATTTTGATTCCAATTTTTGGGTTATCATTGATAGAGTACTATTCAGTTTTGACGAGCTTATTCATTGGCAGTTATTATTCTCTTGTTGATTCATTGCTATATCTAGTGAGCATTTGTTTTGCTCACTCTTGCATAAATATAATCATTACAGCTAAAATTGAGAAGGTCGACGAATCTACAACTAGCAAAGAAAAGGGAAAAATGTGCAAGTGATGAAGACTTGTAATTTTACTTATTGTCATGAATGATATACTTTTTATTTAATGATGTGATGTAATTATTTTATTTCCGCACTTGATTGATGTTTAAGGTTAGACAACCTAGGAAGACTTTTGATTAATGATGTAACCCTTTAAAGGGAGGATTTCTGATTTAATTTTATTATATTTGGGTATATAGATATGAATGAATGGAAAGTGAACACCAAGTCTTGTGGGAATGAAGTACCTAGATTTGGAGGTGTCACAAATATGACCATCTCTCAATGTATCATACTCAAATCAACTTAAATCCACAGATGATAGAATTAAGAAGAACACCCTACTTAACTATTTCACTATATCTCTATATGAATTACAATTAAAAATGATTTTAAGCACAAATTCTTTTTCAGATTACATGCGATGAGGAGGTATATCTCTATCCTATACATAAATTATGTATTCCAACACCATGCAGAAAACACAATCACATACTATTATGATCAGATCTAAATTTATACTTCATCTCTCGAGTTCATATAGATTATCATGGTAATTGTTAACTAGGCAATTAAGAAATTCATCACAAACCATAATAGACAATCCAAGAATAATCACAATAATTAATAAAGAAGCATACTAAAAATAAACTATGCAATAAGTTCCATTATAATCTTAAACAAAAGATTTAGTTCATGATTAATGAATTAAATCTAAGAATCCACAATTGAATAAACATTGAAAGACAAAAATAAGAGTAGAGTGAAGAATAAATCTGTTGTCAACAAATCTCCCTTTTCCTCAAGCACCTGCTCTTGATCTTCAATGGTATCCAAGTTGCTTCCATCTCCAAAACTAATAAAAACTAGGGTTTTGTCCTAATCTACTCTACTTTAATCTAATGGAATCCCGTCTCTTTTCTTTAATCCTTGCCATTCTCCTCCTTTTATATGCCTCTTAATATGTCTTTAAGTCCTGTTAAAAGTCCTTGAATCGAACAACTCGAACCAATCCTTCTTGAACTCAAATTCTAACAAAAATTGCTTTTTCTGCGCGTACCCTTACTTGTGATTTTTTTTGACCGATAGGCACTTCCATCTGGCTAGGCTACTATTTTCGGGCTTATACCCCCGCCTCGGCGGGGGTTTTGTATGCATAATGCCCACCCCGATGGGGGTCCTTTTTTCTACTACAGTGTCCTCTTGTAAAGGGCAATAACTTTTGATCCGGGAGGAGTTACGAGGCCTGCGACCTATCAAATCGAAGCTCTTGACGAGCTATACAACTTTAATTCTTTGAGAATTGAGAAATAATGGATGGATCAATGATGAAATTGGCTCCGAAGTGGCTACTATGTAAATAGCAAGTCGAAAATGCGAATCTAGCAACCCCAAACGTCAATCCATGGAACTTTTGTCCCAATTCCTACAAAACAACATAAAATATGCATGAATAAACACAAACACTTAAAAACTTTTAAAAGATTACGTTCAAATGCACTCAATTAATGGGTATAAAAACCACTCATCAAATACCCCCAAACTTAAACCTTTGCTTGTGCTCAAGCAAAAACATAAAACAAAAATGCAATGCAATGCAATCTACCTACCTATGAATCTAGCAGTAATGACAGAAACAAGTCTATTCAACCGACCTTAGAGAAATCAAGAAAACATGACAATACTTCATATCAAAACCAATCAACAATTTCCTAGTCAATCATCAAATCTTAAACTATTATTACTGTTATAGTGCGTGTGTGCTCAACATCCATGCTAATTGATATAATGCTGAATACAACACATAATAGATCTCTTTAAATGCATCATACCGTGCAAACTCACAAAATTCACAAACAAGCTAAATCCAAGTAAATTCAAACATCCACCAAGTTCAAGAGTCCAATCCGGGATACTTATGCTTTACTTTTCATTACGGGGGCTTTTTGCTCTTTTCCCATCTTATTTTTTTTTTATTTTTTTTAACCATGACTGTGCAATGTCTCATTCTATTAGGCTAACAGTGCTACCCTTTAGCGAGCTTTCGACCAACGACTCCCAGACCATAAATACCTTAGGGCGCTAGGTGTAAAGATAATCCCCTCAGGCGTACTTGCTCAAGTAACAAAGGCCCCGAAAAAAAACTAGGCACAATATTTATTCATTTTTTTCTCTTTTTTTATGAAGCTTATATATCCCATTTTTTTCCCCCAAACTTAAGTTTTTGTCTAAACTTAGCCATCTCCGCCTGTTCATGTCTTTCATTCATCCAAACTAGTATTATCCTTAAGAAGTCAATATCCACATAGTTGTTTTTATTGTGTTATCCTTATTATACCAGTTTCAAACAGAAAAATATTCGATTCATAACAAGAAATCACATCAAAGCTCTAATAGTCAGTACTATACTTGTCTACTCAATTCCAATCTCATCATTGGCCAAAATAGACTGTAACTATCTAATAGTTGGAATCATGCAAGATGAACTAAATGCAACATAAACACAATAAACTAACTAATATTTTTGCGATTTTTCAATTCTTCAATTTTTTATTTATTTTTTTAAACTAGCAAGAAATAAGAAACTAAATACATTAAAAACTATTATAATAAACTATTGTGCAAATGCAAACTTCATGACATGAATGCCAACATATATGATATAAACTAAACATGAAACTAACTAAACTAACATATGCAAACTAATATACATATGACATAACTAAATGCTAAAACATGAAATAATAAACTATAATAAAACTCCCCCAAACTTAACAAGTACAATGTCCTCATTGTAAACATATTGAAATAAAAGAACAGAGGACTTCCCTGGATCCTGCTAAGGTTGTGGTGGCGGTGGTCGTGGAATAAAGATTGAAAACTCCTCCACATCGGAGTTTAAAGGAGGATACTATTGCATGGGCTCAGGCTGGTGACTTCCCTTTCCATAATCTTTTGCCTACTCATTGAGCCACCAAATCCTACAATGAAAAGAGACAACATGGATTAGAATAGCACTTTGGACTTATAAGAGAACTTAATAAGAAAATATAACAATTTGATTCTTATCTACTAGTAAAGCATATAAATATAAAAATTCCTGGGTTGCCTCCCAATCAGCGCTTGATTTACACTTTTTCAGCCTGACTTTGTCTGGTCAGCACTATCCAATTCCTTTTCGATAGTTAAGGAACCCTCCATCCATCAGAAATAATGTAACTTTTGGTAGGTTTCCATTTATGATGGATATCGAATTAAAGTCACCTAGCATGCTTTGTTTAAATAAGTGCCCAATTGAGAATATTGAATAACTAGGTGCTTTTCCGTCCGTTGAGCCTATGATTCGATTGGGCTTTGAGGCTTGGCAAGCCTAACGGGCTCTTCTTCTATATTCTCCTCCTTATCCCACCATGACTTCACATTTGTAGTAGCTCTCATGTCATAAAGAGCCTTGCCGACGACATGACTACCAAGCGGGCACGGTTTTGCAAATCTAACTAGACCCTTGATCTTTGGCAGAGAAGGAACTTGGGACACTAATAACATCGGCTCATCCTCGTTGGTACTCACAGTTAGTTCTTCACCGACCTTATATTCATTATCCTTACTTGTCTCCTCTTTTTCACCATCTCGTGTCTCATCCAATTTTAGATTTGGTTCGGGCACTTTGTCAACCTCAGAATCCTCGTCATAACACCAATTGTTTTGAGGACAATTGTTCAAGGCTTTGAGCATTTGATCCATCTAGTTCTGCAGATTTTGAATTGATATCTCTTGATTAATCCTCCTCTCCTCATTTGATGCTACGAACTTGGACGACAATTTCGTCAACCCTGAATTATCTGTCTCAGTTTTGGAATCCATGCATTGAGGACCATGGGTTGAAGTGGTGATGAGTTATTCCATCTGGTGCTGAAAATTGTGGCTCGATATTTCTTGACTCATCATCCTCTCCTCTTGGTTCACTATGAACTTCGACATGAATTCTTGCAATGGAGGTGGGCAGAAGAATTCTGGTGTGTATGTTGGATTTGGATAAGAGTATTGATCTTGATAGTTATAGTTTCATGGTGCATCTAGGTGATACCCCCAAACTTGATGATAACTAGGATAAAAATAGTTGTTGAGGTAATCATTCCCATATTGTATTGATCCAAATTTGATGATGCATTGATGAATCGGATGATTGCTAGCACAATAATTACAATCCACTGCTATCTTTCGAATATGTTGGGCAGCAATAACATCCAACCTCTTCGAAAGTGTTTCAACTTGTGCTGACAATGCAAAAAATGCATCGAGTCCATCAATTCATGTGTCCCTTGGTGGAGTTATATTCGAATATGGCCATTAATACTTGCATCCAGCCATGGTACCTAAAAAGAGAGAAAAATAGGAAGATAATAAAATAAAATTAAAAAATTAAAAAAATACTTAAATTAAGACTAATTTGATTGAAGCTAATATTGGCAAACAAATATTAAACTAATTCCTTGGTAACGGCGCCAAAAACTTGTTAGGTAAATTCTAATTATGCACAACACACAAGTATACGTGGTCAACAAGTAATAAAGTAAAAATAGAGTATCGTTCCCATGAGGAATTATTAATACAATTTACCGATTACTAACTCTTAATCAAACTAATTTTATTTAAACAATCAATTGAATGTTATAAAGTAAATTACTTAATTAAACTAATTCTAATTACCACTAATTACAAATCAAATTATGGAGATTTAAGATCATAACTTCACTTATTGCTTCATTTAAATTAATACACTCCATATCAATTATGCTCACTATTCTAAATTGTTAATCAAGAACACATAAGTAAATATGACCATCTCTTAATGCATCATACTCAAATCAACTTAAATCCACATATGATAGAATTAAGAAGAACACCGTAATTAACTAATTCACTATATCTATATGTGAATTACAATTAAAAAAGATTTTAAGCATAAGTTCTTTTTTAGATTACATGCGATGAATAGGTATATCTATATCCTATACATAAATTATGTATTCCAACACCGTACCATGCAGAAAACACAATCACATGCTATTATGATCAGATCTAAATCTATACCTCATCTCTCGAGTTCATACAGATTATCACGATAACTGTTAGCTAGGCAATTAAGTAATTCATCACAATCCATAATAGGCAATCCAATAATAATCACAATAATTAATAAAGAAGCATATTAAAAATAAATTATGCAATAAGTTCCATTGTAATCTTAAACAAAAGATTACACTTCAATGGTCTCCAAGTTGCTTCCATCTCCAAAATTAATAAGAGAACTACGGTTTTGTCCTAATCTACTCTAATCTAATCTAATGGAATCCCCTCTCTTTTCTTTAATCCTTGATATTCTCCTCCTTTTATATGCCTCTTTATATGTCTTTTAGTCCTCCTAGAAGTTCTTGAATCAAACAGCTCGAACCAATCCTTCTTGAACTCAAATTCAAAAAAGCGCTTTTACATATGTACCTTCGCTTTCAGAGATTTTTAGACCGATAGGCCGCTTCAATGAAGGCTAGCCAACTATTTTCGGGCTTATACCCCCGCCCCGACGGGGGTTTTGTATGCATAATGCCCGCCCCAGTGGGGGTCCTTTTTTCTACTGCAGTGTCCTCTGGTAAAACGGCCATAATTTTTGATCTTGGAGGAGTTACGAGGCCTGCCACCTATCAAATCGAATCTCTCAACGAGCTCTACAATTTTCATTCTTTTAAAATTGAGAAATAATGGATGGATCAATGCTGAAATTATCTCCGAAGTGGCTACTATGTAAATGGCAAGCCAAAAATGTAAATCTAGGAACCCCAAATGTCGATCCAAGTAACTTTTGTCCCAATTCCTACAAAACAACATAAAACATGCATGAATAGACACAAACACATAAAACTTCCAAAAGATTAAGCTCAAATGCACTCAATTAATGGGTATAAAACCCACTCATCAAGTTCCTTACTCAATCAGCATTCTTTATTCAATCAACGTAGTTATAAATTGACTTTAAAGTTTCATAAATTCAACATATATAACACATCATGCTCTTCATAATAAAGATTTAAAATAGTTTATCATCAAGTTCACATAGCAAATAGGAACAGAAAGACTTACCTTGATCATTGTTTACGAATAGCAGTTTAATAGCTTACAGCTATCTGCACTTCACGTGCCCTACACAATTATATAATCATGCACATCAACTATTAGTCACATAAAAATGCATAGTAGTTATAATGTAAACTTTACTCTACATCCATAACCCATCCTATTAATCAATACACAATGTTCAATTTGATTGTATTAACTTTTAACTTATATCTCACTATATTACTTCTTAGGTCATACTCGAAGTTCATGCAAGTGTTTAAGTCTTTCTAGGACTCCTTATTAATTTTATATTAACCCCATCTCATATCTTATAATGTTCACTTCAACTGAATTGAAACACTTTTTACGTTCATTAACACTTATCACGGCGTTTCGACGTTTATTCGTCGCACGCCCAATTCGACTTTCTTGTGTATGCTTAGTATGCTTATATAACTTATCTAATACATCATTTATTAATTTCAAGCATCATTATATTTACTAAAAATAATGTTTTATAACTTAGAACAACATCTTTTATCATCAGAAGCACTACACTTGCATACGTGAATGCCCGACGCCCTCCAATTGCTTTCGAATACACATCAGTCCCAAATAGGGCCATTTTGACCCTCTTCCCGACCTCAAATCGAAAAACCTAAAGAATGAAAGTTTTAGGTCTACTCGTGATCTTTTCAAATCATCTTTAATTGCCTCAATCATAGTTCGTATGAAAACGTTATAGACATTTTACTATAAGAAGTCAAAACAGTCACACCTGACACACCTAGAGCGCAGTTGTGCCCAATTAAGCCTTAGAAACAGCGCAAGTGCACCCAAGAGGGTAGCTGTGCCCTAATAAACTTAGGGCACATCGCAGCTGCGCCCGTTAACAGAGCCAGAATTTGCAGTTTACTGTTCTCGTAGTTTTTGACCTTTTTCTCCTCCTAATCTTCATAACTTGAGTTATACACATCCAAATTAGTTTGTTTTCAATTCTATGGATTTGTAATTCATAGAACTATAACATACCAAAGAATCAACAATTTACAGAACCATTAACCAACCTAAATTTTAACCTAAAACTCATGTTTATACTAAATTTTCATGTTTTAACATGTTTAGCGAATTCATTCGCAATGAATTTGTTTCTTAATAAAATTGATTCATTCAACTTGCGTTCTTTTCTTTTTTTAACATTCTTACAACATCCATCATCAATTTAAGGTTTTTGTCGACGTTAGAATTTTTATTTTTCCCTTTTTGTTCTTGTCTTTTGGTGTTCTCATGTTAGGTGAGATTTGTTTGAAAAATCAACTTTGAAAAGGTCCGACATGTATATGTCGCGATTTATTTGATCGTAAGAGTCGCTTGATTGGTATTTTTAAATGGTCGCACTAACTCAATGAGAAATGGTTTTCACATGAACTAAGTGATGTGACACTATTTAAGCTGGTCTTAAGAAACCGAAATTTATTAGGGTAGGGGGCTTGATTATGCGGAGGGAAGGTGTTAGCACCCAGACATCCGTGATAAATACGATTACCGCCACTTTTCAATTTAAACTTTTATCTGAATATGTGTGTGTGGTACATATGGGTTGTGCGGAAGTAGTGTTATGCCTCGTTTGCACCTATATACAAAGGGTTTGAATTCTGTATAAAAGTTCAATTTTAACGAGATATGGCAATGATGTTTTGTAAAACAGGTTTTTTTAAACCCTTGTGCTCAATAGTAATTGAGGCCTTTGATACTTCCAATTTATTAAATGTTCGGCTTGATTGTTTTTATTATTTTTGAGATGCGAAACATCTTCGAGAAAATAAGATACATAGCAGTGTCGAACTCCTTGGGGGCATGAGAGCCATCTAAGGAAATTCAAACACCGTGAACAATTTACAAGCTGGCTGCAACTGAAAATGTCCATCACGGGAACCAAATCTAGATTCAGGAACTGAATCTGTGATCACATGATTCCTAGGCTTACATGAAAATGCAATATGTACAAAAGCTAGAAAACGAACTAGATTTGAATAAATCTGAGCTTTCCAGCTTCAACGGTTCCAGTTTAGTTATCATAAACCAGTTAAAGTGAGAAATAGCCAGATTTAGGAAAATCTAACCTGCAGGCTGATAAAGCAGTTATATATATATATAAGCGGTAAATATATATATATATGAACAATCAACTGCCACGAAGTGAACTCCAGGCAGGACGTTAAATGTAAGTATATATATATATGTATATATATATATATGCCAGACTGAAATGTAAAATATATATATATATATATATATATATCCACTTTCATTCAAACACGATTATTCATGTTGAGAGAAATGTAATATATATATATATATATATATATATATATATATATATATATATATATATATATATATATATATATATATATATATATATATATCACGTTCAAAAGCAATTTCTTAAGCGGACAAAAGCAACGGACTTACTTAAAAAAAAAAGAAACGCGGGTCATTGCAAAAAAGGGAAGACCCGCGGGTCATTGCAAAAAAGGGGAAGACCCGGGTAAGAACACTCTCTCTCCTCATTCCCGTCACTCAGAACCTGCTGATTTATCGATTCTCTCCCTCCTCAAAGTAGCAGACGAAAGAGCAATCCTTTCTCTCTCCTCAAACTGGAAGAGTAAATCGATTCTGAAGCAAACCGGAATAGCAAATCTGAAGCAAACCGAGTCTGAAGCAAAGCGAGTCTGAAGCAAAGCGAGTCTGAAGCAAATAGTCAGGCAAAAAGTAGATCGAACAAAACTTGTTAAAAATTGGAAGGTAAAGATTCTGAGCATATGAATTCTGTAATTTCTGTTTGATTTGAAAGAAATCTAGGGTTTCTGAGCATATGCTTTTTATAGTTGTTATTAATTTATAATAATTCGTTTGTTGACCCCCAATTGTAACCTTTGGGGGATTTGAGTGATGGTTCTGATTTCTTGTACTTAAAACTAGATCCTATAGAAATTTAAAGCAAGGTTAAATGCTGTAATGAACTAATTGCCTAATTGAAAGTTAATGTTGCATTTTCATATCTTTCACTGGAAATATTAGCAGTCATAATTAATTGGAGTTTTTTATCCCCTTTTTTACATTCATTTATCATCTTACTTCGTAGCTAATATAGAGTAACAGTTGGAATTAGAAGGTTTATCATCTTAATGAAAGTCTTTATTGAGTTGAATGACATTCTTACATGATAATTGTTATTTTGCCCAAGATCACTATCTTGCAGTCCAGTTCAATTGCTTGCTATTTTTATTTATTTAATATATTTTGGTTGTGGTTTTCATAATAGGTTTTAATCAAAATGGATAACGTGGAAGCAGAGTATGGGATGTGAGAAAATTTAGAGCGGGTAGAAGGGGGGGGGGGGAATGTAGACTTTGAATTAGAGAGTGGGCTAAATGAGGAACAATATGTTGAGTTAGATCCTAATTTTTCAGATAATTTGTATAATCCTCAAGTAGCACCAGAGCTGAAACCAAAAATAGGTCAAGAATTTCAAACAATAGATGATGCTTTTAGTTTCTATAATGCATATGCAAAAGAGAGTGGCTTTAGTGTTCGAAATTGGTCTAAAAAAAAGAGACGAGGAAGTAGTGAGATCATAAGGAAAGAGTTTGTTTGTTGGAAATAGGGGAATGCTACAACAGTATCGAACATTGAGGCAACAAGGCGTAGGGGATCAATTAAAGAGGGTTGTAAAGCAAAACTTGCTATTGTGATGACACCTTCAGACTTATATGTTGTTAGTATATTTGTTGAGGGTCATTGTCACCCATTAACAACTCCACGAAAAACATATTTTTTGCCATCTCACCGCAATATGTCGACTGCCCAAAAGGCCCTGACTCAACAGCTTCAGATGGTAAATATATCATCGCATCAACAATTCAATTTGCTTGGAGTGCAATCGGGGGGGTTTGAGAATATTGGTTGTACGCAAAGAGATTTGTATAATCTCGAAAGAGATAAGCGAAATGAGATGAAAGGACATGATGGACATATGTTGCACGAGTTTTTAATTGGTGAACAAGGAAAGAATCCATCATTTTATTTCAAAATTGAGTCAAATGATGAAAACATGAGTACTCATTGTTTTTGGGCTGATTCAACCTCTAGACGTGCTTACAATTTTTATGGTGATGTAGTGATATTTGATACTACGTACAACACTAATCGGTATGGATTAATATTTATGCTACTAATGGGGGTTAATAATCATGGTCAAACAATAATATTTGCATGTGCATTCTTGAGTAATGAGACCATAGATTCATTTGTTTGGCTTTTCAACCAATTTTTGGAAGTCATGTCAAGTGATGCCCCTAAGATGATAATTACTGATCAAGATCCTGCTATAACAAATGTAGATAATGGAGAATTCGAGATAGTATAAATATTCACTTCCTATGTTAGGTATGAGTTTTGTCCCCGGTACAATAGAAATTTCTTTAACATATTTGACATTATTGGATTTGAGGGCATTTTTTTGTTTGTTTCTATGTTCCGAATTGTAATTTATTTAAATTCAAGTGGTACGTTAATCATGTGCATGGTATATATCAGTATGCTGGCCCACGACCATTTTAAATTCAAGTCACTTCATCTGTTATACCATTTTGATATCTTTTATATCAATCTTCGGGGAAACAATTTAAAGCAACTCAAAATATATGACAAGGTTTCATATCTAAATAAAGAAAGACTTGTGTAAAGGCAGTATTGGATATCTTGAAGTTAAAAATGCTTATAAAATTTGTAGATGGAAATTGTATGGTTATACATCCCTATTTTTGTCAATTTAAGTTTGTTATATAATACTAAATCTACAGTTCAAAGAAGTCTAGTTATTTTTGAAATAGGGGTTTGTATTTGCATTAGGTGATCCTTGGGACCACAATTTCTATCTACTATAATTGTTCTGTATGTCCCTTTCTTGGACATGGAAATAAAAATAAGCATATGCAATGTGAATTGACCCAACTCATCTATTAAGTGCGCTATTGTATGAACTATGTAAGTATGTATGGCATTTCATTTAGCACAGTTGGTATCTACATCTATTAAGTGCGCTATTGTAAGTATGTTTGTTAATACAGCTATTAAGTGCGCTATTCTGTATGCTGTTGTTTTTCATTGTAGGATGAGATTTTTGAATGGACTGCATTCTGTATGATGTTCAAATGTTCTGTTTAATATTCTGCTGAGATGTTGGAATGGACTGCATTCTTCATTCTGAATATTCTGCTGAGATGTTTCAAATGTTGCTGGGCTACATTTTCAGTTTCTGCCTTTCATTTTGTCTTTGTGCAGAGCAGTGGAGTTAGTTGGCATTGATTATAATAAGCCATGTCAAGTGTGTGTTTTCTTATGTATAAGACCAATATTAGGATGGTGATGTTATCTTCTGCACAATGTTATGTTATGTTCAGTTTCTAGTGTGTGTTCTGCAGTGGAGTTAGTTGGCTACATTTTCAGTTTCTTATCAGTCATGTTATGTTCAGTCATGTTATGTTATGTTCTACACAATGTTATGTTGGTGATTTTCGTATCAGTCATGTTATGTTTTGCACAAGCTTGTTGGAGCTCATCGACTGTGATATAACCACAAATCTTGGCAGGAGAAACTTATAGACTGAATTTTAGTAGACTGAATTTTAGTTACGATTGGATATATGTGACTCTGTTTCGCCAAAACCGGAGTATTTTTTCTATTGGCCAAGGTTTTTTTTTCTTTTAAATTCTTCTTCTATTTTTTTATACAATTTGTTAATTTCTGGCTCCTTTTACACAAAAAAGTCATATTTTACTTTTTTTTAAAAAATACAATTTTTTTGTGGAACAGACCGACAATATATTTGAGAGAATCTTTTTCAGTCACTGCATGTGTGTTCTTACCTGGGTCTTCCCCTTTTTTGCAATGACCCGAGTTTCTTTTTTTTTTAAGTAAGTCCGTTGCTTGGTCCGCTTAAACAGTCCGTTTCTGAACGTGACTGTATATAAATATATATATATATATATATATATATATATATATATATATATATGAGATTCCATCCATGGAAATCGGTTGCCATGGACACTGTGTCAACAACCCCTTTTTAGACTGTAGATCAACTTATTGGAAAGCTGAGATTGAAACATAATTCTACCTAGCCGGCACAACTTGTTGTGTCTAAATAACAACCTGTACCGACTTTTATTTTAATATAAGGGCCCCACATATTCAATATGTTGTTAGTATAGTTAAACAAAACGAATTTTTAATATTAAAATTGTCCCAACCAGCACAGCTTGTACCAGCTGTGCCTTTTTTTAATTTTTTTTTTACGCATTTCTCCATTATATGTCATGACTTAGCACATTAAACTCACATAAAAAAATAAAAAATAAATAAGTAGTAAGTACAAGTTATTCTTGATTGAGAATTTTTTTTTTAAAATGGTAAGTAGAGTGCTGTACTTGACTTGGAATAAAAAATTAAAAAAAATTCCCTGGCCTTTAAACGAATTGTTTCCAACTATTCGCTCCTAAACAGATTCGAACTCGCAACCTCCAGCTTCAAACCCTTACCATATGAATGTGATTTCTCGCAAGGGTTAGTCTTTGTAACGAATGTGATTTTTATAATTAATTAAAATATTTATTTGAGTTAGATAAATATCTTAGTTGATTTATTTATTGAATAATAAATTTTTGATGTTGGTTGTTATGGCTTAATTTAATTAAGCGTTATAATTTGATAGATAATAATATAATTGATGTGCATTTTATTATTAAAGTTTAATTGATTTTACTAATAAAATAACTTTAAATTATTTAAGTGTGACATTAGAAATATGTTATATGTCATAGTAAAGTAATAATATTATATAATGAATAGCCTAACCATTATGTTGCTTAACTAATGATGAAAAAATAAGGTTATGCTACTAAGATGGCTTAATGTGATATTGGTCATGCATATAAGAGTTTTGTAACATAAGCCTTATGTTATTAGTGGGGGGTTACTATTATATTAATTATTAACATAACTATTACCCAAATGAGGAGTTACACAAGAAGAAATCCTAGAGTTTTTTAGAACAAGAGTCTTGGTGGAAGAGAGAAATAGAGAAATAGAGAAAATTGAGAGAGATAGAGAGAAATGGAGAGAAATAGAGGAATTGAGAGGAGCTAGAAGAAGAAGAAAAAGCTAGAAGAAGGTAACTT
This sequence comes from Panax ginseng, assembly GCA_020205605.1. Lineage (NCBI taxonomy): Eukaryota > Viridiplantae > Streptophyta > Magnoliopsida > Apiales > Araliaceae > Panax > Panax ginseng. The sequence continues at coordinate 109,533,391 of CM035130.1, read as the reverse complement.
CTAAACCCTTGTTTAATCTTTAATTTTTTTTGGGTTGATTTATGTTCCAGGGTAGTAGATCATGCTTAATCTTATTTGTATTAGTTTAATCTTGGATTATCAAGAATCAAACAAGAGGATTCAAGAAAGAAAATGAAATGGAAAGAAAATTTGAAGAACAAAATTCGTAGGTTTTGAGTAATTGTGGATAGATCTTGTGAAATTCATATCTTTTTGGGTATAATGAGTTAGAAAGTGAGCCTTATATCAAATCGAAGCTATGGAAGTAAGCTATATTCTGAAAGTGGAATCACATGAAAACTCCTTGTAGATTTCTTTGCGATTAATGCATTTTTAGTAAGGATGGCTGAAGGAAAACAATCACCCTTGAAAATCAAAAGCTGCTATTACGGTTTACGGCTTTGAAAAATTCATATAAATTCGTGTGTTTTGAATCTGAAGAAACTTTAAACTGCAAAGTTGTAGATATGGAAGTTTACTAGCTAGAATAGTGAGATTGAGCCATTTTATGGACTGGATCATGTCTGAAATAAATTATTTAGTAAGGTTGTCCAGAAAATAAAATTTTCTAGAGTAGTTGATGAATTGCAGAATCTGTTTTAGATGGACAAGGATCTGACTTTAAGGCCTAGATGAGGTTGTAGTACACTGAGTAAGGGTTAATTCTATATAAGAAGGAACAAAAATAGAAATGTAACAAAGGAGTTACGTTAAAAACGAAAACAACGTTTTGTTAAAGAAATTGTGAAGATGAGTTTTATAATTCTGTTTGAATTAAGATTTTGGGTGATGATATATTTTGATGATTAACAATATGTTTTGACATATGTAATGAGTATAGATTTTTGTTATCACATTCTATGCATAATTAACCATTTAAGATCAAGAGTTGAGATAAGTTAATGTATACACATAACGTGCTCGATAAAATGCCTAAGAATAATAGTGTTTCTAAACTTTGGTATACAAAGTGTCTAACTAATGGCTAATATTTGATGTTAGGTGCATCTGAGTATGGAAAGATGATAATACAAGAATAATAATGGAAAGAAATCGAAAAAGGTGATTTTTGATTTTTGAAGGAAAATTAAGCATGTAAACAATGTGTTGAATATGCATTTTTGAAACCAAATTGGTATAATAAAATGGTGTGATATACGCACATTAAACTACAAGTACGATAGTCTAGCATGTGTGGTGATGAAAATGAAAATAAAACCGAGTTGCATATAAAACACAGTTAGATGTCTATAAAGACATTATAAAGGATAATAAGATAAAGTAAGGTCTTAGAATATATTTGACCATGAGATCGAGTATTGATTTTGTTTATTATCAATTTCACATACAATGTAGGTTGTGCAAGGACGTGAAGTATTAGCGTGTTAGTAAAACGCCGGTAAAGGCAAGTCTTTCAGTTCCTATTTGCTATGTGAATTTGATTGTTTTAAATCTTTATTGCAAAGAGCATGATGTGTTATATATATGTTGAATGTATGAAATGTTAAAGTTAACTTATGACTACGTTGATTGAGTAAAGCATCTTTGATTGAGTAAGCAACTCAATCTTTATACTTGTTATATATGAATCGTAACATGTATGTTATGTTAGTCCAATGTTTATGAGATATATGTTGAGCATGTTATTACGTGCTACGTGATGCATGAAAAGCTGTTACATTTTCTTTGGGTGTCGAGCTCGACCTTGCAAATAACCATTTTGCGGAGTTTAGGATTGAAGGTAACACTTATGTGTTACTTGAATGGCGATGGATCGAAATAATACACGAAGATTAATATTTTAGCTAAAGTTGTTATTTCTTTATACCATGATTAAGATTCATGAGATGCACTAAATGTTTTATGATGTATAGTTTTATGTTGCGTTGTAAAGATAAAGTTAGAGTTATCTGATATGTAAAGGTTATCGGATTGAAATGTAAAATTTTATATAATAACAGTGATAAAGTGAATCATAAAATAAGATTGATTCAAAGACATGTAGATGATAAAGGCTTTGATTCAGGGAATTAAAGTAGAAAGACATAAAAATTTAAAGTATTCCGCATTTTGTAAAGTTTAACATCGAATAATGATGTAAAATCAGAAGGTAGATGTGTTATTAATGACCGAAGTTGAGAATTATATTGTATGACTTTTGGGGTCGTTACAGTCTTTATATTAAAACTTTACATTTCCCCCAAAAAGACATTTTCTCTTGTATTACGATTTATTTTTATATTAATATTAATAATAAAGTGGGTTTGTTAAAATAGAAAAAAAGTTAATTGTTATTATTATTATTATCCCTTTTAATATTTTTCTAATTTTTAATTTAATATTAATAATATTATTATTAATATAAAATAAATAATAATATTAATATAAAAATAAATATTAGTCTTTAATAAAATATATTATTATCATTATATTTCATCTTGCATTATTATTATTATTAATTTTTTTTTATTATTATTATTATTATTATTATTATTATGATTAGTCTTAATAAAATAACATTACATTTCCCCAAAATGTATACATATAATTATTATATTAAGTTTAATATTATTATTAAATAATTCTTATTATTCTTCTTCTTATTATTATTATTTTATAAATTATTAATATTATTGATTATGAGAGTATGATATTCATGTATTAATATTATAAAAATAATATTAGTAATTATTTTTAATATTAATATTAATAATGTGATTATTAATATTAATCTGAATAATAATATCCATACAGTTCAACCAAAGAGATATTTTTTTTCCGTATTAATAATATGAAGTGGTTTTATGTGATTAAATAATATTAATATTACTAAGTTATGAATTTGAAAATCTCATACAGTTCAACCAAATAGATACTCTTATTCATATAGTGTACATAAGATAATGCTAGAACATTTTCTATATCTCAGAGGCCGGAAGTAATCTTGCGAATTTCGTGTAGAGCTCCCATGCGATGCAGTAACGAAAGACCGTGATATCTTCCAAGGACCACTTCTCTTTGCAAATATCAACATTGGCCCTAACAAAACCGTCAATATACTTGCATACAAAAAGCCCACAATCTGAGTTGTTGTGTTGTTTCGGTTGGATCTTTGTTAGCTGCACAGTAGGATTAACGTATGGCCACTCACGCATCAGATTACCATTTCGTAAACAAAATGGTATCAAATGTACCTTCATGTACAAAGTAGTTGGTTAATAATTTTATAATATTAAAGGACATTATAATAGTAAAATATTTTAAAACTACACATACCGCAACTTTAACGAATTTTGAGTACATTTCCTGTAACTTCGTATGCTTGGTATCATTGTAGTACGGGTCAATGATCGTAACCATCCAATCTTCAACTGAGAATTGGAACAAGACAAAATGGCTTTGATGTGTAGTACACACCGGCATGAATATATAATGGCATTCATGTAAAGGTGGGCCAACATCTTGGTTCACATACGGATTGCAACAACTCCATGCATGATTCTCTTTAGTTGGGGGCACAAAGCTCTGCTCAAGATGCATGAAAAATGAATTCATGAAAGCAAATTGGGCCCACCTTTGTATTCCCCATGACCTGTAGTATTCCTCTCTGTCTCGTAGCAACAACATATAAGCGTTGAGAACATGCTCGAAAATCCAATTCCCAGGCCCTAAGGAATGCAATGCACTATGGTCTGAATCATATAATTGTCGTGGATGTGACAACGGATATAAATTCGATTCCAAGGCCACCACGTTTCCAAACATATGTTTATTTATGAATGCCTCCGCACTCAAATGCTCATCCTTGCTTAATTTAAAATGTTTTCAGCTAAGTGTGAACAACCAGAAGGCTCGGTTAAGAACAAAGGGAAAGGGAAGGTTGCAGAATAAGTTAGTGCTATTTTATGTAATAGTGTAACTTTATTATGACTATGATATTATTATTATCATGTATTGTAATGAATGTATTAAAGGTTACATACTTGGGTTTAATCTCTGATAAATATGTAAATTAATTTTGGTATCTATATTATTGTTATTATTATTAGTATTATTCCGCTCATAGAAATGGTATCGTGAAGCACCGAGTTCGGGTTTCAAGTACCTGAATTTGGGGGCGTCACAAGTTGGTATCAGAGCTTTAGGGTTAGAAACCTTAGGTGGGATAGACCTTAGGCTATAACCTTAGAATAGAGCGAACCGTTGAAAATACAAATAACTCATATAGTGTTTAAAAGGAGATGAATTGAATAACTTCATCGTCAAACAAAATAAAAGATAACTTATATAAAATTATTATTTGTTGTGTGTATATACTATATGTTAATCAGGATAATTTATGTGTGTAGATGTCAGGTGGAGAATGCTTTTTATATGATTATAGCATGGAGAAGGATCAACTCCATACACCCGAGCTAATATCGAAGCCAATAACTTAAATGGAGGCTCACAATGAAAACAACTCAGAGGAGGTAGTTATCGTGGAAAACGTAGTACCAGATCCAAAAATGGTGGAACTGACAGATAGTGATTCGGACACTAAAGTTGAAGCTGATCAAGCATCAACGGAGGTGCAGAATCTGAGGAACACAGTTTATTCTCTAGAAAAGCTGTGGGAAATAGAAAAGCTTCTAAATAGTCAATTGTGAAAAGCCTTAATAGAAACAATGGAAGAACAAGATAAGCTTAAAACCTAAATTGATCAGATGGGAGCCACAAGCAACAAATCGTGTGCAACTCCGAGCAAGAAGGGGAAAAGAAAGATAAAAGACCACGACTTCGAAAAATTCGATAAGAAGAAATGGAAAAAGATATGTTACATTTGCGGCTATGAGGGACATACCTCTTTTTATTATCCCGACTATAAACCAGGTACATGTTTTATTTGTGGATTGGAAGGTCATCAGGTGAAAGGTTTTCTATGAGAGCCCCGAATCCGGGTCCCAAATCACCACGAATTCGGTTCAATCATTCTATTACTATTGCGGAAGATATAAACATAAATTGTTTATACAATACACTTTACACACTAATCCCCAAAATCGAGTAACCTTAACTTATACACAATTCATAAACTATCTAACACCTAACATTATTATCATACAACACTATTACAAATCTAATCGCGCACATTAACTTTAAGCTAGAACTGTCTTTAACCTTTCCTTGTATCCGAAGCATTCACCTTAATCTGCAATGTTTAACATGATATAGCAAGGGTGAGCATGAAAGTTGCCCAGCAAGTTTAAATATTATTTAAGGATATATCATGATTGAAAGAGTCTGAATAATAAGCTGGCTATAATTCATCAATATAGTTGTGAATTAGCACGAACAAACTTTTGACTGAAAAAGTATTGAACATGAACAAATATATCTAGACCAACTGGTAATGAAGGTGATCAGCCTTTCATACCTGACTTATACATGCAATATGTACAGAGTACAATTCTACATGGAAATTAGCAATGATTAACCATAAGCATATCTGAATGAAACAACTCTTAGTAGAGTTAAGTAAAACTTACTGAACTGTTGATTACCGCTATGCAATTTAATAAGCTTTAATCGAAGACCTATTATTAATAATATGTATTTCAAGTTAGAATAATATCATCATATAACGATATTTTAAAAATAACCTAAAACATAACACATAACCCTATCGGTCATACAACACATAACACCTAGCCTCAAGTCAAACTATTGCGATCGAGTTGAGTTGAAAGACAATTCTAACATCCCGACGGTCAAGTTGGACAATCATCGAGTTTAAGTTCAATTAAACTATGCCTAAACACTTAACAATATCTTAGAAAATTTTCTTATCAGTCAAAATAATTTTCAGATAACAACTACCTTTAATTCACTTAATATTAATAATCTTGATAAAATTTAATTCACCTCTTAGTATTATTAGTTCACTAATAATACTTTTACTCGCTTACTAATATTATTAACACCTTAATAATATTTTAATACTTTACTAATATTATTAATCCTCTTAATAATATTTTAATCATGCATTATATATTCTTACCTTAATAATAAATTTACTTATACTTTTAGTATCATTAATAAATTAATAATACTTTTAATCATTTACTAATATTTTATTCATTTACTAATATTATTAATCATTTAATAATACTTTAATCATTTATTAATGTTTAAATCAAATATTATTAACCATTTAATAATATTTTAAAGAAGTTTTAATATTAATATTTTATTTACTTAACAATATCATATTCTAATATTATTAATATCATAATAATATTTTAATAATTTATTGGATTAATAAACAATTTATTCTAATTGTTCATCCTTTATAAAACCTCTTATTTAATATCCATAAAAGGTCATAAATAATATTTCTTATCATAAATTATCAAAATGCCCTAAGATAGTCATGATGTAACATATTATGAGTATTCAAGTATAAAAATCACATTTTTATTATTAAAGACATCATTTAGCTATTTATTTCCTTTTATTCATAACTTAATCATTTTTTGGAAAAATAGCAAACTGACTCCAAAAATTCTCAACTTCTGTACTTTGACAGAATATGAACCAACAATGATCCCCTAATTTTTCTGGAATTTTAGAAAATGATTTACTATTTTTAAAGTGCCCAAAACACTCGGATCTTGCTCTATTTTTCATAAATTGAGTTTTGCTTAGAAAAATATGAAATATTCAGGGTATACTCTCCTAACATACATGAACCTACTGTACAAATTTCGGAATTTTCCAGTGTATACACAGTGAGATATTTGAAGGTTAATATTTCAGAGTCCTTTACTGAAATAGTCATTACGCACAATCTATAATTCAAAATGTGTCCGTTCTTTTTCCTACATGTAGATAACTTCTCAAGGTACCTTTGGGATTTTCCCCGATTTTTAAAAGACTCGCAACTGACCGAAACAGCCTCAAGAAAAATGGAACAATAACTATTTTAGGGTTTTGAACCCTTAACATTCAAAGTGGACTGTTTTGGGGAAAACAGTCCCAAAGCTTTCAAAACTTGCTAGATTTGTGTTCTATCACTTGGCTTTACTAGATAACTCATGTATCTAGCACCCCCCCTTTGACGGATCACAAATCCAAGTTGTAAAACTTGAGTTACACAAGATTTAGTGGAAGAACAACAAGAGTTTTCACCCTTGGAGAACATATGCTCATTTTCTTCCTCTAAGCCTTAGATCCAACACTCAAGATACTTAGTTCCATACATGATGATATGTAGAACTAGCGTATCTTGAGTATTTGTTCATAACCCCAACAAAACTCAAGCTATAAAACAAAGTAGAAGAAGAAAATGAAAGTTAGGTTATACCTTGATTTAATGGCTACCTTCCTTGATTTACCAAAGTAGTATCTAAACTTAGGATGCATGAACAACTAGCACTCCTCTATCTCTCTCTTGCAATGGCCGAACCTCTCTCTCTTTTCTCTCTCTTGAAGTTGCTAGCTTGGGAGAAAATTAGAAGAAGAAGAATGAGAGAAAGTGGAGTATTCTAGCAAATGAGATGGTTGATCCCTTATTATCCCCCATACTTTCCTTGACCCATGGATAAAAGCTTTGCCTTATCACTTCAATTAGTCTAATCATGATTAAGAGTGCTTAATAGAGTGGCAACCAATGGGAGCTTGACAAACATGTCCTTGTGTGTAAGAGTTACTACTAATAGACATTGATTAGCTTAATTTGTTTCCTTATTTGGCCTAATATGGCCGGTCCCTTCTAGCCCATTTTATCCTCCATTTAGCTTTTATTTTAATGCACAAATTTGATTAATCAAAAGTCTAAAATACCCTTAATCAAGTGGGCTAAGTATTGGTTTGAATGTTATTTCATTTGGGCTCCCTCCTTAATTGTTTTGGGCTATGTACTAAACATAGTCTAGCAATTTTAATATATGTTACCCAATTTGATTATTTAGGGTTTCCATTCCTAATATTATGAAATTTAATTACTTAAACATGTGACTTTAGCTCATAACCTAATTAGACTTACAAGAATTAGGTTTAAAATTATTAGTCACTTGAAATAATAAGTTTACCCACTTAAGTTAGTATACATATTAAATACTAACTTTTCCTTATTACCATAACCCTTAGGTTATTTAATTGTCTCACCTAATGTATAATTAGGTTACGAAGCTTTCATTTTAATGAAATCTATAAATGTATATATCCATAACTATAGTATATATGTTTATTGATCCATGCACCACTTCACATATGTTGTCACATATTAAATCACTGTATAACACAAAGTTTTAAATATCAATAATGTACATACATATATAATGGCTTAAAATTCACGGTTATTAACCCTTAAGGTTTTCAAAAATAGAAAATTAATATTTCTAAATTGTAATTAGGATTCTCGAATTAAATTAAACTTTCCCATTCATAAATCAATCTTATTAATTAGGATTATTTTATCCCAATTTAAATTGCTAATTTAGCTATTAAGTCCATAACTGTACATTAGGGTTTCTAAGTTCCGAATTAGGGTTTCAAATTCTCAAAACTGAAATTAGGGTTTCAGAACCGGTTTCTAGGGTTTCTTATCCATCATTAGGGTTTTCTAACTGAACGTTGACGTGCTTAATAATATTAGGGTTTGATACGTTTATCTGGTCAACCATTGACCCTTAACCACATATTCTGAACACATATAATACCATATCCACAGAACCTATTCACATATACACTTAATCCTGAATAATTCACCAAAAGCCTACGCAGGATTTTGAAATCCTCAAAATTCCTTCCCAAAAATATCAAACGCATACACTCATTTTCTGTCTAGGTCTATTATTTGACCTTAAATTAATCATTTAAGATTTTAATAAATTGTATAATTTCTCGGGTTGTCACATATGAATAGTATGCCTGTGTAATGTAATATTCTAAAACTTTAGTACAAGTGGTGTAGCAAATCCTGACTTTTGTAGTCACAAAGGGATAGCTGATGTTTAAAACAGTATGTGCTATGTTATGTAAAGTATTTTGAAATCGTTGAATGAATATGAATCTATGTTTGAGATAAGTTTAATATATTAAACTTATACGATAAGGTTTAGAATGTATGTTAACAAAGAATAAATTATGTTTTATTTAATCAAATAATGCCGCCACGACGACAAACTCGAAATTAAAGGGCAGAAGAATCTGTCAACAATGCAGAAGAACAATAACAAGACCCGATGCAACACTTTGCAAACATGGTAGCACATGCCATGCAACAAGGAATGCCAATACATGAGGAACCAAATAGGATAATCGCTAGCAAACTTTAAAGATTTCAAGGCTGTAGGACCACTCGAATTCAAAGGGATAACTGACCTTGTTGAAGCCCAAACTTGGGTTAAAGAAATTGAAAAGGCGTTTATGATAGCTAGGGTAGATGAGAGGCAAAAGACAGCTTTTTCCACGTACATGATGAAGGGGGAGGCAAACTTTTGGTGGGAAGCAAATCAGGCAAGGGCAGGAAAAGGAGTAGTTACTTGGGCTAGGTTTAAGACTTTGTTTTTCGAAAATTATTTTTCATCTATTATGTAGGCTAGGATGGAGGTGAAGTTTCTGAAATTAAAGCAGGAGAACATGAGGGTGTCAGATTGGCTAGGTTTGCTCCGCATCAAGTTGATACGGAGGCTAGGAAAGCAAGAAGGTTTGAGCTGGGATTAAAACCCTGGCTATACAACAATGTCGCAGTGTTGCAGATCCCTACATTTGCAGCACTCATGGAAAAGCCTATCATAACCGAGGAGGGGAGTGAGGCCATGAGCCTCTACAACAAGGAAAAAAAGAAGAAAGGCAAGGTCGTAGGAACTGTGAAGGTGGAAACTAATAGTGGGAATAGGGGTGAAAAGAGGAAGGGGAATCATTTTGGAAATGTCTAGGTGATACAGGAAGGTGTGAAGAAGCAGGTGGTGCCGTGTAAGAATTGTGGAAAGAACCATACAAGTGAATGTTTAAAGGGAAAGTTCGTGTGCTACAAGTGCGGGCAGGAGGGCCATATCTCTCCCAACTGCCCCAATTGAAGGAGGAACACTGATTGTTTTTTATGCGGGTCAATGGAGCACAAGGTGAAGGATTGCCCGAAAAGGAGAATGGAGGCAGGGAGTGTGACTACTGGCAAGGGCGGCGGGACTCTGGCGATCACGGGACCAACGTCATCAAACAAGCCAACAAAATCAACCGCGAGAGTCTTCAACACGACGGTCCAGGATACCATGATAGCTGGTGAAAGAACTCCAGGTATTATTCGAATAACTTTTATTTTCTTATACATGATTTTCCTATATATAGTAAAGTATGTTATAAAGAAATTTTGAAGGAGGAATTTGAGTTCTTTTAGAAATCAAATTTCCGTTTAATTAGATGGTCAAGCTTTATGCTGAATAGTTAAAGATTGGTTCGATCAATTATGATCGAGATCTACTTGCAATGATTGTGTATGCTATGTACCCTTGTATGTATAAGTTTTAAAACAGTGATTCCGGGGACGGAATCTTTATAAGGGAGGGTGAATGTAATAACCCGATATTTTCTATATAAATAAATCAGAAATTTTGCGTATACTTTTTTTTATTAAAAAAAATATGGGAAATATGTATAAGATAATGTGTATATATATGTGATAAATAAAATATATTTATTACATGAATAATTACAAATAATTTTAATTTAGAATTATTGATCATTATAAATTATATTCTTATAATAATTAATTTTATAGTAGAAATGTTTTTATTAATTATTTTCCATGAAAATATAATTTTATATTATTTAAATAATATATAAAATGATTATTAGAATTATTATAATAATTATTTTATTTTAATATATGAAATTAATTTGTATTAATTAAGTTAATTATTTTAACTTAATTTATAAAGGTATATATGCAAGATAAATCAAATATGGAATCCAAACCCTAATTTTGGATTTTGATCAAGGAATAAGAATAATAATATTATTTTAAGTGTATTTCAGAGCTATAAATATGTACCGTATGTGTGTAATGTTAATTTGTGAAATAATTTTGATGGAACAGTAGAAAACCCTAGTATTTGTAATACCTGAGAATTTCCGCATATTAATAAATAAATATGTTAATGGAAATAAGTATTTATTTGAATATGAACAGGTTCGTGTTAAGAAATGAGACGACTCAATTATATTAAATAAATGAATAATTGAGAATATGTGGAGTTTGTGGTAAACTCGTTGAAAGCCTTGTGTGGCATAGTGATGGGAAATAGTAATAGTAATGTTAATCGGCGAAGAGATTATAAAATGAGCAATTAAGTAATATTAATTATCAATTGTTGTTGTAGTATACTATTAGTTGTTAATTGATGTGTGGTATATTAATTATTTGATAATGAAGATTAATTAATGATTATTAATTGTTATATTATTTAATTGATAATGGTTATGGTGGAATATTGATTTCTTGGTAATTAATTGATAATAGGTGATTATTATATAGATAAGTAATGATTATGGAAATCCATAAATATATTGATCAATGATTTATTGATATTGGTGATAATTAATTAAGGAAGTGCATGATTTAATTATTTCACATAAATGAGTAAGTTAGTAATATAATAATATTACATAAACAGTTATGTGCATATGAGCATATACAACCATACTATATGGTGCAGTGTGATATTTATGTGGCTATATATATTAAGTCTTATAAAACTATATTGTATGGGCATTATGATTAAATATGTTGGAACTATATGTTATAAATACATTATCTATGTGACAATATGTATGTGGGTAGGTATTAAAATAATATACTATGAAACTATTAAAGTGTATCAGTGTGATAAAATGTACATGGATTATATATATATATATATATATATATATTACATTTCCATATTTCATCTACTGCCTTGAAACATTAATTATTAAAGTGTGACATATACTTATAGTTAATGTATGGTTGATATAACATAAGAAGAAGGGTTGTGCATAAGTATAGTTTAAGTGTTGCTAGAGTGTTGAGCATTTAAATTGTCCCAAAATGAGTGTCCAATTGCCTCAAACCTCGGTCACGTGTAATAACAAAAAGGCTAGCCTATGTTCTTCATTTTCTTCCAAGCTTGCTAGGCAATGATCATGGTAGGGAGTGGTGGTTATGATGAGTTTCAACCACCATCCAACCACTCCTTGTTAACCCTCATGCAATCCTTTAACACATGAGTTTGATTCAATGGAAAAATGCAATGTCGGGGTTTGTATTCTTCTATAAATAGCAGCTACACTTCTTCATTTCTTCTTGCTAAGAATTATCTGTGAAGTCCAAGTTGAGAGGGAGAATTGCTTGTCAGTTAAGAGAAGGTCTGAGATTTGTAAGGAATTCAATTGAGCTTCAAGAGGTATAAAATTCTATTTCTATGTTCTTAATTCTTAAGTTTGTCAAATTCTAGAATTTGTTGAATTCTCTGTTAATTGATGCAGAATAGCATGCTATTATGTTATTTGAGTTGGTACACGTGTTTTGGAACATGGTAGCTGGTCTGGTTGCAGGTGTAGCATCTCTTGTGTCAAGGCTCAGCTTCTGCAGAGCCATTTTTTTCAATCTGTTTCGGTGGCGCGCCGCCAGCTTACTTCCATAGGCTATCATGCAGTATGCGACGTGGTCTTTGTTCTTAGATCTTCGAGTTGATGTTTCTGATTTGTTTTGAGCATGATATGATAGTTAGGTAAGCCTATAAATGACCCTATTATGTGTTTAGATATTGTTTTGAACTTGTTATGTTGTTTTAGCATGATTTGAGCTAAGTTTGCAAGAAAACTTCAATTTTTGGAAAAGCTAGAAATGGTAAACTTGAATAATGCATATTCTGATCTTTCAAGCTTGTTAGTATGGGTTTGAAATACATGTCGGACATACTAAGTTAAGTATATGAATTTTATATTGAAGCATGAGCATGTTAGGCTTATTAGTAAGCTTTGCTAATGAAAATGCGAACTTTGAACGTGAATGTTGATGTGCTACTTTAAAAGTTAGAACCTGATGATTATGAGCATGTTAGATGATACCCTTAGATGCACTCATGTATCATAAATGTATATATACCATGCTTAGCTATTGTAATTCAAGGAAATTATAAGCGAAGCATATTTTAAAACAAAACTATGTTAAATACACATATGTGATATGAATACTCACAAGCATGTCTAATATGAGTTATATGACTACTTTATATGTTTAAGAATCAAGCATGTTGGACCTTGTGATTTCATAACCTTAAATGTCCTTAGTTGTTGAAATGTCTAACTTAGGACCATATCTTGCGAAATGGGACCTAGATTAAACTAGGAAAATGCAAAAGGACCCTTAGCATGTTAATATGTGTTATGTATGTAAGGATGTGCAAGCTAGGCCAAGAAATTAGTTGCTCAGTCCTTGTTTGAACTAGGAACCGCGACTGTACTGCGTCTCTTAGTACAAAATCAAAGTGCCGCTTGAGCCCGATGCATTGTAGGATTAGTTTTCTGGTATTAATTTGTAGAAGTTGCATACTTGTATTATTACTCTAGCATGCATTATATGACCAGTACATGTCCAATGTGTTAAGAAGCAAGCTAGGTAATATGAGTGAATGTTTAATGATGTGATTATAGGCTTTCAAGTGATAAGTGTGACGCCCCCAAAATAGGTATACAACACCCATTTTGAGTCGCCAAATACATGGTACAGAAAGAAAACTACAACTTCATTATTACAATTGTCGTGCAAAATATGACAACACATACTATGAGTTTAAATACAATATTGTCTTCTAGACAATATACATACCCAAATAAAGTCCTCATACAATTATTGATGCATTATTCTACAAAATAGTGAGGACTACTAAAACAGCTATCCTGAATCATCACTCCATACCCCGACTAGTCCCTGCTAAAATCTCACCTCCTGATAAAAAAAATGGAACAAAAAGGAAAAGGGTGAGCTCAACTAGCCCAGTAAAGAATATTATGACTAAGATAATATAAAACAAATTATCCTTAGTCTTCAATAGGGAAAAATCTGATAGAATACAATAGACAACAAGTTTAATATCAACAACTGCAGCGAAAATAACAATTCATTAGAAGAGTTAAGTAGAGAATGAAATCTACTATCATCTATGAATTTAAAAGTCCATCATCAATATTTTATCCATGTAACATCAATCAATATACATCTTGCATCAAATATTCATCTTTGCACTACGGGCTAAAGATATTCATTTGTATCACTAGTTGGTCATGTTCATCTCAACACTTGTTCATCTTTGCACCACGGGCCAAAGATATTCATCAGGTAATCATTCATCTTTGCACTACAGGCCAAAGATATTCATCAAGTATCACCATTAAGGACTGAGGATGATGAAAAACATTTCAGAGAACGAATCCAATGAGACAGAAGGACAAATATTAGGGATTCGTATTTCGGTTTATCCAAATTCAATAATACTTCATAATAACCAAGTGTGAAGTAGAATTCAAAAATAAAGATCAAATCATGGATACAATCAAAGATAGTAATCATAAAAGACATCTGGGACGAAAAAGAGAAAATTTCATTTTTTAGTGAATAGTGCCGTATTTGTGAATAGTGCCGTATACGTGAATAGTAACCCTGACACAAAAAAAGTAGAAATTCCACAATAAAATTCATAACAATATCTCAGCATAATGATATTGAAGAAAATAATATCATTTAAGAAGAAAATAATATCCCTTACCTCAAAGAATCAGTACTTCGGAAGGAAAGGTCGGAAGTGATGCTAAATGAAACTTGTACTGAACAACAACTCTCAAAGTATCTAAATACTCACAAAATACGCTCAATAATATAGAGAGAGAAAGAGAGAAAGCTTATGTTTCTGGTGTGATTTTCAATTTGAACTTAGCCCTCTATTTATAGAAAATGTTAGCACGCCGAAGCAGACTTGACCTGCTACCTGATGGCTTTACGTGCTACTATTTCCACCCACCACATTTGAAATAAAATTCAGCACATTTCTTCACCAACCACAAGTGGGGCCCACTCAATTCTATAATTTTCCACCAAAATCATTTATAAACCTAATTTCGAATCACCACCTCTTAAAATTTATAACAAATCATCGCTCATTTTAACGGTTCAAAATTTGTGAACATATACCCAACTTATATATGTATAACATATCCAAAAATCACAACGATCCATCCAACTATTGGATTAAAATTATAACTCACGTAATATATCGTAAAAATAATCGATTTGATTTTTAATACCTCCATTCGGCTAAAAAGATACCTCAACATTAATTCCTTCAATTATATCCACATAAAATAAATATATCCATCAATTATATCCACATAAAATAAATATTTCCTTATCATATAAATCAATAATTAATTATTCATAAATAATATTACAGAATCACAATTATGACAACCAAAGCCGCTCCCGTGAAAGAGGGGGCTTTCTAATAAGGATTTCTCCTTACTGGCGCGCAATTAGGTGACCAAACCTCTCCTTAGACAGAACTTTCTAGACATTGCCAATAATTTTATCTAATAATATTATTCAAATAATATGAATTATTGATCTGATAATGGGAAATACTGTGCAGTGATAATTATTGAAAAAACAATAATATAAAATATCAACGCAACAATTATGGAATTAATAAAATAAAATATTGAACAGTAACTACTGTAACAATTATTGAGTAGTGCCTTTTTATGTAAGAATCAATAATTCAAAAATACTGTGCAATACTGTGTGCTACTGTGCAACCACGCATATTATTGTATTTTTAACCACCGGGTATTCCAACAGTGTTAACGGTAACGATTACGCCGTTATTTATAAAAAATCAAACTTATCGTTTATTTCATCCAACAGTTATTCTGTTATGAGGCCCACGAATGGCTGCGCCGTCGTATGAATATTCCCCGACAACAAGAATATTCCACGACCAAACGAATATTCCCCATCAAAAATGAATATTTTATAACCACTTGCTTATTTTGTAAAATTTGCATATTTCACCCATAACCAAAGTATTATATCAAATTAACTCCTAATTATTTCAAGATAATAAATAGAGAAAATTTAATTTTATTCATAATAAGTTGGGGTCTTACAACCTCCCTTCCTTATGAAATTTCGTCCTCGAAATTGACGTACGTACCTGGTGTTTCGAACAGGTGAGGATACCTCGCTTTCATTTCTGACTCCAACTCCCAGGTCATTTCTTCAATAGCATGGTTCCTCCACAAAACCTTAAATTGTGGTATAACCTTTGTGCGTAGGACATGCTCTTTCCTATCCAAGATCTTGATAGGTACCTCCTCGTACGTTAAATCTTCGGCTATCTCGTCTAGTTCTAACTCAATAATGTGTTTTGGGTCTTTCACATATTTACGAAGCATAGATATGTGAAAAATATTATGAACACGAGACATGCTTAGAGGTAACGCAAGTCTATAGGCCACACTTCCTACTCGGTCAAGAATCTGAAATGGACCAATAAATCGTGGATTGAGCTTTCCTCTCTTCCTGAATCTTGTAACTCCCTTCCATGGAGAAACACGTAGCAATACATGATCCCCAATACCAAATTCCACGTCCTTTCGATGAAGATCCGCATAACTCTTTTGTCGATCCTGTGCCATTTGTATACGTTGTCGAATCGTTTGGATCTTTTCCATAGTCATATGTACCAACTCTAGTCCCAACAATGTTTCTTCTCCTACCTCGTCCCAGCATACTGGAGAACGACACTTTCGTCTATACAACGCCTCGAATGGAGCCATGCCTATACTTGCTTGATAACTGTTGTTGTAAGAGAATTCCACCAATGGTAAGTACTTATCCCAACTTCCTTTGAAATCAAGGACACAGAGTCTTAATAGTTCTTCAAGAGTTTGAATAGTCCTCTCTGATTGTCCATCTATTTGAGGATGGTATGTCAATTGAATCAGAATCCTGCGCCCATAGGTTTCTCGCAAACTCACCCCAAAATCGTGAAGTGAATCTTGGGTCACGATCCAAACTATGGATCTTGGCATGCCATGCAATCTCACAATCTTATTTACGTACATACTAGCAAGACTTTCAAGAGAATAAGTCTCACGTATAGGCAAGAAATGAGCAGACTTGGTTAATCTATCAACAATAACCCAAATCGCATCTATGCCTTGAGAAACCTTGGGAAGACAGAATCTGAAATCCATAGTAATGTGTTCCCACTTCCATTTTGGAATCTCAAGTGGTTGTAATGGACCCTTTGGCATTTGATGCTCGCCTTTACACGTTGACAAAGTTAAACACCTTGAGATAAACTCCACGATCTCTCTCTTCATATTGTTCCACCAAAATGTATGTCAAGATCATGATACATTTGTACTCCTCCCGAGATGGATTGCAAATGGTGTGTTCTGTGCCTCCATCATTATTCTATGCTTCAAGTCAGAATCGTTAGGAACGCAAAGTCTGGAGTTGACTCGAAGTATTCCTTCTTCATCGATTTCTGCTTCTGGAATAGCACCTTCTTGTACTTTCTTCTTCATACGCATCAACCCCAGGTCCGTAGCTTGAGCAGCTTTAACTTTATCGATTAAAGTCGGTTCTACTCGTATGTTTGATATCATCACGTGGGTACTTGGAGCCATTAACTCTATCTCCATCCTTTGAAAGTCATACAAAATGGGCCTTTGTGTTAACAACATTGCACTCAGACCAAGATATGATCTTTCTACTCAACGCGACTACAACGCTTGCTTCTCCGTGATGATATTGAATGCTATGGTCGTAATCCTTCAATGTACTCGAGCCAACGTCATTGCCGCATATTGAGTTCCTTTGGGTGAAGAAATATTTGAGGCTTTTATGATCCGTATAAATCTCCACTTTCTCTCCATACAGATAGTGTCTCCATATTTTTAACGCAAAACGATCGGGCCGCTAACCCGGATCATGAGTAGGATAATTCCTCTCATATTCTTTGAGTTGTCGTGAGGCATAGGCTATGACTTTCCCATGTTGCATGAGAACACATCCTAACCCTTTGCTCAAGCATCGTCAGAGATAACAAATCCATCCGAACCGGATGGTATTGTCGTAACAGTCTTTGAAATGAGTCTCCTCTTGAGCTCTTGGAAACTCTTCTCGCATTCCTCGCTCCATACAAATTTTGCATCTTTCTGAGTCAGATGAGTTAACGGAGTAGCAATTCTGGAAAATCCTTCCACGAATCTCCGATAATAACCAAACTAAGCCAGCTACACGACTTCGATCCACCGACTTCTACCGCCCCAACTTTGAATTGCTTCAATCTTTGCTGGGTCAACAGATACTCCATGTTTTGACACCACGTGCCCAAGGAATGCTACTTCCTTAAGCCAGAACTCGCATTTCTTTAGCTTGGCATATAGCTTGTTGTCACAAAGTCTTTGAAGTACCAGCTTCAAATGGTGCTCATGATCTTCACAGCTTTCGGAATAGATGAGGATGTCATTAATAAAGACAACAACGAACTGATCCAAATATTCCTTGAATACACGGTTCATCATATCCATGAAAGCAGCAGGAGCATTAGTCAATCCAAAAGACATGACTAAGAATTCATAATGCCCGTCATCGAAGTTCTCAAGGCGCGTCTTGAATATCCTCAGTTTTAATCTTCAGCTGATGATATCCAGAACGAAGATCGGTCTTTGAGAAGTATTGTGCTCCTTGCAACTAGTCAAACAAGTCATCAATGTGAGGTAGCGAATACCTATTCTTGATGGTGACATGGTTTAATTCCCGGTAGTCAATACAAAGTTGCATACTCCCGTCTTTCTTCTTTACAAATAAAATAGGAGCACCCCAAGGAGATGTACTAGGACGAATGAAACTGATATCTAACAATTCCTGTAGTTGGACTTTTAACTCCTGAAGTTCAATAGGAGCCATTCGATATGGGGTTTTAGTAATGGGCTTTGTACCGGGTTCAAGATCAATAAAGAATTCAACTTCTCATTCTGGGGGTAGACTAGGAAGTTCTTCCGAAAATACGTCAGGAAATTCATTAACAACAAGAATATTATTCAAATCTGACGTGTTTTTGTTCAAGTCCATAATATGGGCTAAGAAAACTTGACATCCGTT
The DNA here is from genome assembly GCA_020205605.1 of Panax ginseng. Classification (NCBI taxonomy): domain Eukaryota; kingdom Viridiplantae; phylum Streptophyta; class Magnoliopsida; order Apiales; family Araliaceae; genus Panax; species Panax ginseng. Next base: position 109,514,199 of record CM035130.1, on the reverse strand, counting down.
TTTCAATAAATGAATAGCTTTATGGCTTGATATGATAGTGACTGATTTTAGTGGTTTAGTTGCTTGTATTCGTATAACAGGTTGGTTAGAAATATGAAAACTAACAACCTTACAAAAATAATCAATTTTGGCATGATAAGTGGTTAACCAATCAATCCCTAAAATCACATCAAATGCAAGTATCTTTAAAGAAATAAGATCAACAGGTAATGTGATTGTGCCAACTTGGATCAAGCAAGATTTATAAACTGTAGATGTAACAAAGGTTTCACCCAACGGAGTTTCAACAGATAAGTTAAAGTCCAATTTCTCCGGAGTCAAGTTTAAACGTTGAGCACAAGCAGGAGAGATAAAAGAATGGGTAGAACCGATATCTAGTAAGGTATAAACTTCACAAGAGTTTTAGATTAGCTTACCCGTAATCACCTCGTTTGGGTTTCTCGCGTTTTGGTCAGTCACGACAAACGCCCTTCCTTGAATCACCGACTTGGTTTTGTCCGTAGTCGCCTTTGGTGCCGCCATCCCTGTTGGACTTGACTTCTCTATCGGACAAAATCGGGCTATGTGACCGTCTTTTCCACAATTGAAACACACCTTGAAGGTACGTGAACAATTTGGACTTATGTGTCCCCTCCTCTCGCATCTCAGTAGCATCTAAGCTGGCGGTTGTTCTCCTCCCCTAGAATTTGTTGTTGGTCTTTGGTCTTCAGGGCTGGCCGATGTCTTCCGTCATTGTTGAATCTCTCTTTTGAAATTTCCACTTGACTCACCTCTCCTATTATCATGGCCACGATTACCACACGAGTGGTTACCGCTTTTGTCCGTATTCTTCCTCCTCATGGTTATCATCGCTCCGATGATCATTGCCACCCAGTATGACCACTGGTTGTCGCCCCTCAGTTGAACATACTCATTATCACGCTCTAATAATTGAGCCCTATTTACAACATCTCGAATATAAAGAAAATTTATGAGAGATAAGATATTGTCGAATCTCGGGTTTTAGACCTCGAAAAACATCCGCATCATCGCTCCTCATTTTCTACCAAATGAGGTGTTAACTCGATAACTCATGAACTTAGCCTCATCTTTGGGACACCGTCATATTGTTACATTCGATCTAATAAACTCTACCTCCTTCATACGACGAATACTTTTCGTGAAAGTACTTGTCATTGAAACAGCTTCAAATTTTTCCCAAGACATGTTGAGTGCAGTTGGCTGGGTACGCTTCACAGACTCCCACCAGTAATCTGCCTCACCACGGAACATAAAGGAGGCGAATGGAACCTTCTGTTCCTCTGTGCAGCTCAAAACATCAAATATCTTGGTCATTTGCTTAACCCACGTTTCCGCTTTAATCGGATCGGTCTTTCCCCAGAAATCTGGTGGTCCCAACTCCTTGAACTTCTTGGTTGTGACAGACCGCGCGTTGCTATCATTTCCACCCGTATTTTGTACACAAGTCTCCCTCGTCTGATTTTGTATGAACTACAAAAAGCTTCTAAACATCGCATCATTCATCGTTTGCTCGGTAGTGTTGTTTACAGGAGGAATACTGCCTTCCTGTTGCACGTTCTCTTGGTTGGTAATCAAAGGTTGTTCCACAGTCTCACAGACTCCATTGTTAACGTTCTTAGCTGCCATTCTTAAAAACTGCCATAAAACAAGGGTTAATTAAACAAATTAACATATCACATAATATCCCTATATTATGTGGGACACACTAGCGAAGAATTTACTCATCTCTCCCCTCCTAGTTCTATTCCCTGATCTCCGCCAGAGACCATATCCCTAAGCTCTGATACCAACTGTGACGCCCCCAAAATAGGTATACAACACCCATTTTGAGTCGCCAAATACATGGTAAAGAAAGAAAACTACAACTTCATTATTATAATTGTCGTGCAAAATACGACAACACATACTGTGAGTTTAAATACAATATTGTCTTCTAGACAATATCCATACCCAAATAAAGTCCTCATACAATTATTGATGCACTATTCTACAAAATAGTGAGGACTACTAAAACAGCTATCCTGAATCATCACTCCATACCCCAACTAGTCCCTGCTAAATTCTCACCTCCTAAGAAGAAAAATTGAACAAAAAGGAAAAGGGTGAGCTCAACTAGCCCAGTAAAGAATATTATGACTAAGATAATATACAACAAATTATCCTTAGTCTTCAACAGGAAAAAATCTGATAGAATACAATAGACAACAAGTTTTAGATCAACAACTGCAGCGGAAACACAATTCATTAAAAGAGTTAAGTAGAGAATGAAATCTACTATCATCTATGAATTTAAAAGTCCATCTTCAATATTTTATCCCTGTAACAACAATCAATATACATCTTGCATCAAATATTCATCTTTGCACTACAGGCCAAAGATATTCATTTGCATCACTAGTTGATCATGTTCATCTCAACACCTGTTCATCTTTGCACTACAAGCCAAAGATATTCATCAGGTAATCATTCATCTTTGCACTACATGCCAAAGATATTCATCAAGTATCACCATTAAGGACCGAGGATGATGAAAATATTTCGGAAGAACGAATCCGGTGGAGATGAAGGATAAATATTAGGATTAAGTATTTGGTTTATCCAAATTCAATAATACTTCATAATAACCAAGTGTAAAGTAGAATTCAAAAATAAAGATCAAAACATGGATACAATCAAAGATAGTAACCATAAAAGACATCTGGGACAAAAAAGAGAAAATTTTATTTTTCAGTGAATAGTGTCGTATTTGTCAATAGTGTCGTATACGTGAATAGTATCGTATACGTGAATAGTAACCCCGACACAAAAAAAGTAGAAATTCCACAATAAAATTCATAACAATATCTTAGCATAATGATATTGAAGAAAATAATATCCCTTACCTCAAAGAATCAAGTACTTGTAAGGAAAGGGTCAAGAAGTGATCTTGAATGAAACTTGTCTTGAGCAAAGAACTCTCAAAGTATCTAAATACTCACAAAATACGCTTAATAATATAGAGAGAAAGCTTATGTTTACGGTGTGATTTTCAATCCTAACAGCCCTCTATTTATAGGAAAATATTAACCACGCCAAGGCAGGACTTGACTGCTTTACGATGGCTTTACTCGCTACTATTGCCACCCACCACATTTGAAATAAAATTCAGCACATTTATTCACCAACCACAAGTGGGGCCCACTTAATTCTAGAATTTTTCACCAAAATCATTTATAAACCTAATTTCCGAATCAGTCACCTCTTAAAATTTATAACAAATCATACGTTCATTTTTAACGGTTCAAAATTTGTGAACATATACCCAACTTATATATGTATAACATATCCAAAAATCACAACGATCCAACGGTCGGATTAAAAATTATAACTCACGTAATATATCGTAAAAATACTGATTTGATTTTTAATACCTCCATTCCGACAAAGATACCTCAACATTAATTCCTTCAATTATATCCACATAAAAAAAATATTTCCTTCTCATATAAATCAATAATTAATTATTCATAAATAATATTACAGAATCACAATTATGACAACCAAAGGTAGTTCCTGTGAAAGAGAGGGCTTTCAATAAGGATTTCTCCTTCTTCGGGCGCCGCAATTATGTGACCAAACCTCTCCTTAGAGCGTAACTTTCTAGACATTGCCAATAATGTTATCTAATAATATTATTCAAATAATATGAATTATTGATCTGATAATGGGAAATACTGTGCAGTGATAATTATTGAAAAAACAATAATATAAAATATCAACGCAACAATTATTGAATTAATAAAATAAAATATTGAGCAAGAATTCATCGTAACAATTATTGAGTAGTGCCTTCTTACGTAAGGATCAATAATTCAAAAATACTGTGCAATACCGTGTGCTACTGTGCAACCACGCATATTATTGTATTTTTAACCACCGGGTATTCCAACAGTGTTAACGGTAACGATTACGCCGTTATTTATAAAAAATCAAACTTGTCGTTTTCTTCATCCGACAGTTATTCTGTTATGAGGTCCATGAATGGCTATGCCGTCGTACAAATATTCCCCGACAACTAGAATATTCCACGACCAAACGAATATTTCCCGTCAAAAATTAATATTTTATAACCACTTGCTTATTTTGTAAAGTTTGCACATTTCACCCATAACCAAAGTATTATATCAAATTAACTCCTAATTATTTCAAGATAATAAATAGAGAAAATTTAATTTTATTCATAATAAGTTGGGGTCTTACAATAAGTCCAAAAAGTATTTGCAAACTATAAAGTAACGATTAAAGACTATATTGATTGATTTTCCTGGTGACTTACAAACTGATTTTGTGTTATAAGTACGTAAGGTATGAAATGAAGTATGTGAATAGTATACAACTAAGTTAGATGTTTAAGTATGCATTTAAACTTACATATCAAACATGAGCACATTTAGCTAATGAATATCTTATATACATATTACATTATGTTAGGATTTGAAAGAGTATTGTTAAGCGGTATTTTGGTAAACTGTGCTTGAGGCAAATATTCGAACCCTACTATTACTGTTGTGCAATATCATTGCAAATACCATAAGCTTATCTCTTGAGTACAAGTTATATATTACCTTCTCGTTCGAAAGAGCTAATATGCTTAAACCCTTGTGAAAGTTATTATTCATGTTAAACTTAGTATTGATCTTGAATATTGTGAAAGGGTCAATGCCATTTGATTCAGCTAGACTATATGCATGTTTATAATAAAACTATCCAAACCAATTGATTGGTGCGAAAATCTTGAAAACTGAGTTGAACAACCCTTATGGTAAGGGGAGTGTATGTTGTTCGAAACCCCAACACATGAATAAATATTATTGTGGTGTTATACATAACGTGAAGTATTGTAGACTGATCATCTATAGTACTTGATATTTCTGGTTATCAGTTTAATATTGGTAACTCTAGTGAAAGTTTAATGGTCCTTAGTGACTGCTCAGTATAAATTGTTATTCAGTTGGATACCTTGATAGTCGTTGAATTCATATACATCTGTCGATTTATATTGAATTATCATTCCTTTTCAAAGAATTGTTGATATTTCTTATCCATGATATTATTCTGACACTTTGAACTATCCTAGAAATAACACTTCGATATTTTAAACCTTGTGATATTATATCCTACACCCTTGTTGTATATTACTTGTTGGGCAATTTGTGCTCATCCTTGTTTATTTAAAACCTTTCAGTTAAGGAGGAACAGTGTGGTGTCTCTGGAACAGACAAAGGCAAGGGCAAGGCTACCGACTAGCTTGTTCCTTTATGTTTAAAATCTATTATGTTGTACTAAGACTATGTTTAAGCTTAAGTAGGGTTATGTAATAAGTCTTTATTCGATTTTATTATGTAATCTATTAAGCCTTTGTAGGTTTATGAGACTTGGGGAATAATTATAATAAATCTTTGTATATTATTCTAAAATAGATTTTCCATTGTGTATGCGTTATTTTAGTTATTATGGTGTTACCATGAGAACGTGATGAACCGAATTTGAGTGACCGAGTTGAGGTCCAAATTTAGGGGCGTCACAGTTTGGTATCAAAGCCGTAGTTATAAACCTTAGGAGCGAGTGTCCTTAGATTATAACTCGGGGGAACTTAGAAGTTAGGAAGGAGATAAAACTCATGTAGAGTTTTCCTTGAGAGACTTAGCGTGTTATGAAATATAACTTCATTCTATACAATGAACTTATGTTTGTTTAACATTCTAATGGAGTTGTTGTTTATGTTGTCTTATGTTGGTGATTGTAGGATGACTGACATGGGACGACCTAGCCGAGTAGTAGAGGAGGAGGCGCGTGATATCCACGTAGTATTTGAGACACCCTTGATAGCAGAGCCTATTTCAGTAGTATCCCCTTTTGATGATGACGATGAGGAAGAGGTGGAGTCTAACCCTGAAGAGGAGCCTTTGGAGGAGGAGCCCGAGCTTTTGGAGGACTCCAACGAGGCTACTTTTGAGGATCAGATGTTAGTAGAGTATGAGGAGCAGATATTAGAGTTGGGATGTAGAGTGGAGGAGCTAGAGGCGAAGGCTAGGGAGGGGGAGTTTGCGTTCCAGAAGTTGAGGGACGAGGACCATCAGAGAGAAATAGTAATGCAGGAGATGGAGGTGGAGATTTCTCACCGTAAGGAAGCAGGGATCCAGATGTGAGCTTTGTTTCACCGAGCGGTGGCAAAGAATGTTGAGGTGGCAAGAAAGTTGGAGGAATTAGAGCAGAAGGTTTTGACTGAGAGGGCGGAGAAGGAGGCTCTCTGAACTCAGTTAGAAATGGAGGTGATGGATAGGATTCACTTCGAGGAGAAGTGGGAGGAAGCCAATGATAGGGCAGATGATCTAGAGGATGAAGTGCGGTGCAAGAGGAGGAAGATGAACAAGATGGGCTATGCTCTTTGCATGGCCATGGAGAGATTGATCGATGGGTTACATCATTACCCAGCTGAGCAAGGACATACCCGACATACTATAAGTCGGGACATGGTGGTGTACATCACACAGAAGGAATATCAGAGCGCCATTGAGCGTGGAATGTTAGATTGAGTCTAGAGGGAAAAACTCAGTAGTGTAGTATTTTTATTTATGTGTTATTAAAATGTTATTGTAATCTCAGTCTTTTGTGTAAGATGTGAGATAGTGGTAAAACCCCCAAAATTTCTGAAAAGTGTTAGAGGAGTAGTAAGATAGTATGTCCTTGTCTATTGTGATATTAGGGGATATGTGTTATCATTTATAGCAGTATGCTAGAAAAGAAAATGTAATGTAACCCTTTGGCATATGAATATAAATGATCTTATTTCAGAAACGTGTTATAAACTTGTAGTTCTTTTATATTGAGAAATGTCTAAGTATTATAACTAGATAATAAAATGAAAATTTTGTGATGCAGAAAATGCCGCCCAGATGTAGAATAACTATCCCAAAAGAGTCAGTTAATGATGAGAGAGGTCCTGTAGATCCGATACAGAGACTGGTAGATTTATTGGGAGAAGCTCTGAGGGGAAGAAACGAACCCGTACCACCCGTTCCCCAAGCTGTCCCTGTAACAACCTTCAAAGAATTTAAAAGTGTAGGACCCCCGGAGTTCACGGGAACCACTGACCTGATAGTTGCGCAAATCTGGATCAAGGAGATCGAGAAGGCCTTCACTATAGCTCGCGTGGGTGAAGACCAGAAGACAGTATTTGCCACATACATGATGAGGGGCGAAGCAAACTATTGGTGGGAAACTAATTAGCAGAGAGCGGGGGAAGAAACGATATCATGGGAGCGGTTTATGAAACTATTCTTCGAGAACTATTTCCCGAAGAGTATGAAGAGTAGGATGGAAGTAAAATTCCTAGAATTAAAACAAGGTGATATGACGGTGGCGCAGTACGTAGCTAAGTTCAATGAACTAGCGTGGTTTGTAGAACACCAGGTTGTGGATGAGGAGAGGAAGGCGAGACGTTTTGAACAAGGGTTAAAATCATGGTTGTACAATAAGGTATCGGTCTTCCAGATTGATTCCTTTACAACATTGTTGGAGAAGGCAATCAATGCGGAAGGTGGCAGTGAGGCCTTAAGTCTGTATCATAAGGAGAAGAAGAATAAGAACGCTGATAGTGAACATCGTGGAGGAAGCAGCAGCGGAGGGAGTAACTCCGGAAAGAGGAAATGGGAAAAGAACAACAAAAACAACAGAAGCAACAATCAAGGTGGGAATCACCAAGGAAACTTCAAGAAGAGGACCGAAGCTTACAACAAATGTGGAAGGAGCCATTAGAGAGAATGCTGGAAGAGGAAAAGCACTTGCTATAATTGCGGCCAAGAGGGGCACATATCGCCAAACTGCCCGAAGCCAAAGAAAATTAGAGGATGTTTTTCTTGTGGATCAACAGAGCACCAGATAAAAGATTGCCCGAAGAAAGGAAGCGGTAGAGCTGGCGGAAGCCAAGGGGGAGGAAGTAAGTTGATGATTAGTGGACCGGCGCAACCCAACCGATCGACCGCTCAAACCTTTAACATGATCGTCCAAGACACCGTAGCTGCAAAGGACGTGGTGTCAGGTATAATCCCAAACAATAATATAAATGCTTATGTATTATTTGATTCGGGTGCCACCTGTTCGTTTGTATCTGAAGAATTTGCTAGTAAACTTAGTACACCCCGAGAACATTTAGAAGATCCTTTGAACATAGAAGTTGCGAATAAGAAAATAATCCCTGTAGAATATGTCTATCGAAGTTTTCACGCAAACATTAGAGAACATGAAATGAGCATAGACTTGATTCCTATTAGACTAGGAAAATTTAACGTAATACTGGGGATGGATTGGTTATATGACCATGCAGTAGTAATTGACTGGCAGAACAAATGTGTGAACCTTCAGACTCCGAGTAAGTCTAAGGTAGTGTTTTATGGTATCTCATCGCTTAAGCAATCGTGTTGCGTTACGATGATGCAAGCCAAGAATTGTTAAAGAAAGGATGTGTAGGTTATTTAGCTTACGTTGTGGATACTCGAAAAAAGGGAGTAGAGATTAAAGACATACCCGTAGTGAGTGAATTTTAGGATGTGTTTCCGGATGATCTGCCTGGCCTTCCGCCAGACAAAGAAATCAAATTCGTGATAGATTTAGCACCGGGAACGACACCGATTTCGAAAGCTCCATATCGGATGGCGCCAATAGAAATGAAAGAATTGATGATACAACTTCAAGAGTTATTGGATAAAGGTTACATTCGACCGAGTGTGTCTCCTTGGGGAGTACCAGTGTTATTCATTAAGAAAAAGGACGGATCGATGAGACTTTGTATTAATTATCGCGAATTAAACATAGTAACGATCAAGAACATATATCCGCTACCAAGAATAGACGACTTATTTGATCAATTGAAGGGAGCGAAGTGTTTCTCGAAGATCGACCTGCGGACAGGATATCCTCAACTGAAAGTACGGGATGAGGACATACCAAAGACTGTGTTTAGAACCTGTTATGGACATTACAAGTTTTTAGTAATGTCATTCGATTTAACTAATGCTCCGGCAGCATTCATGGACTTGATGAATCGAGTTTTCAAGCCATAATTGGATAAATTCGTAGTAGCTTTCATTGACGATATTTTAATATATTCGAAGATGGAGGAAGAACACACCGAACATCTGAAGATTGTTTTGGAGGCACTACAAAAGGAGAAGATGTATGTGAAATTTTCTAAGTGCGAATTTTGGATTAATTTAAGACTAATTTGATTGAAATTAATATTGGTAAATAATTATTAAATTAATTCCCCGGCAACGGCGCCAAAAACTTGTTGATCGATTTCGCAATCAATGAATACGTGCAAGTATACACGGTCAACAAGTAATAAAGTGAAAGTAGAGTATCGTTCCCACGAGGAATTATTTAATAAAAATTACCAAATACTAACTCTTAACCAAATCAATTTTATTTAAACAATTGCAAATTGTGATTTTTCTAACTAAGAAAACTAAATTAACTAATTAAACTGAATTTCTTTATAAATGAATTTAAATAAATAAAGGTTAAGACTCCAATATCCCCAATTATGAACTATAAACCAATTATCCAACTATCCCAAGTATTATGCCTACTGAATTGTTAACAGGAATTCTCAAATGCCAAAAGTCATTTCCCAATTGATCAATTGCCTTCTATTTAATCCAGATTAATCCTACTATATTTCTATGCAAAACAATTGAATTAAACTCCTTTCAATCCCAATTCCTTATGTGTTACATGCGGTGAACAAATATTTCCATTCAATTCACAAACCTAATTATTCACTTTGCAAATAACTAAGTCACATGATACCATACCCAGTTCTAACCCTAGAATTCCTCTTTCAATTCCTTCTAGAGTAACAAGGTAATTATTGATCAAATAATTAGTCAATAAGCTCAAGACAAGATAAACACTTCACTTTAACATAAATATTTGGAATAAATCTAATAACTAATTTATAGCCATAAAAGGTTCAATTGAAATCTTAATAAAAGAGTTAGTTCATAATTAATGAATTAAAACCAAGAATCCACAATTGAATAGACATTAAAAGATAAAAGTAAGATAAGAGAAGATAATAGAATCTGTTGTCAGCAAATCTAATGTTTCCCTCTTACTCTTGCTCTTTTTCTTCAATGTTCTTCAATTTGCTTCAATCTCCAAAACTAATAAGAACTAAGGTTTATATTCTAATCTAATGGAGTGTTTTATCTAAGCTAATCTATGTAATCCCTCTTTAATTTATGCCTTACATCATGTATTTATAGTTTACAAGTCCAATTTTGAGCTTAGGAACAAACCCAATCCAATTTGGAGTCAAAAAGTGTCAAAATTCACCCTAAAAAAATGCAAGAAGGCAGTTCTTTCAAAGCCCTTCCCAAGACTGACCTTTCGGGAACATGATGCTCAAACATCTGCTCCCCAAATACCCGGTCTTTGAGCATAGGCCTAAAATGGGCGCGCCCAAGACCGCCCCTTTCTGGAAATTTTTTGCTCTGACGTCCTTTGGGAAAATGTCCATAACGTCTTCGTCCAAACTCCGATTTTGATGATTCAAAATGTTCTGGAAAGAGGAGACGTAGATCTACAACTTTCATTCTTTAAGTTTTTCGAAATAAGGTCCGTAGCAATACTCAAATTGGTTCTGAAGTGACTGTTATGTAAATGAAAAGCCGAAAACGGGAATCTAGCCACCCCGAACGTCGATCCAAGTAACTTTTGTCCCAATTCCTACAAAACAATGTAAAACATGCATGAATAGACACAAACACTTAAAAACTTCCAAAATATTAAGCTCAAACACATTCAATTATGAGTATAAAACTCACTCATCAGATATACACGGACCACAAAAGTCTGAAATATATCTTCACGCAGAAGGAGTTGAATATGCATCAGAGGAGGTGGTTAGAATTAATCAAGGATTATGACTGTGAAATTTTGTATCACACAGGGAAGGCAAGCGTAATTCTAAGGCGCTCTGAAAGGCGAGGAAAGGAAGGAGAAATTGTTTCAAATGACGACTCGAGGAAGAGTTAATAAGAGATATGGAGAAATTGGAAATAGAAGTGAGGGGACCCGAGGGGTCTGCAGAAAAGTTATTTGTAATAGAAGCTTGTCCAACATTGTTGGATAGAGTAAAGGAAGCCCAGGAGAAAGATGGAGAGTGTGAGAAAATCAGAAGAAGGATCATGGAAAAAGAGGAAGAAAAATTTCGAGTAGATAAAGATGGTATCTTAAGATTCGAAGGGAGAGTATGGGTACCGGCAGTGGCCGAGATAAGAGAGGAGATTTTGCACGAGGCTTATAATATGACGTATTATTCCATTCATCTGGGAGACACAAAGATGTACCGGGACTTGAAGCAACATTTTTGGTGGCCAAATCTGAAACGGGAAATTGCGGAGTACGTTAGTAGATGTCTTACGTGTCAACGTGTAAAAGCAGAGCAACATCGACCGAGTGGTTTACTACAACCGTTGGAAATACCAGAGTGGAAATGGGACCATATTACGATGAATTTCATGGTAGGACTTCCAGTCACACAGAAAGGTTTGGATGCCATTTGGGTCATCGTGGATCGACTTACGAAGACTGCACATTTTCTACCTATCAAGATCCGCTACAGTTTAAATCAATTAGCGAGTCTGTATGTAAAGGAAATTGTTTCACAACATGGAGTGCCAGTATCGATTGTTTCTGACCGAGACCCACGTTTCACGTCAAAATTCTGGAAAAGCTTGCAAGACAAGATGGGAACACAGTTGAGATTGAGTACTGCTTATCATCCTCAGATAGACGGACAGAGTGAGCGAACTATACAAAAACTAGAGGACATGCTTAGGACTTACGTGATGGACTTCAAGGAAAATTGGGACGACCACTTACCCTTAGTCGAATTTGCATATAATAATAGTTACCATGCGAGTATCAGCATGCCACCGTATGAAGCTCTTTACGGAAGGAAGTGCAAAACGCCTTTATGTTGGGATGAAGTCAGAGAACGACGAATACTCGGACCAAAGTTAGTACAACAGACTGCGGATGTGGTGAAAGTGATAAGGGTCAGTGTAAGACCCCAACTTTTATGAATAAAGATTAATTTCTCTCGAAATATATTTTTGAATATTATGGTGTGGATATAATATAATGTTATAGTTGTGGGTAATATTTACAAATTTTTCAAAGTAAGCAAGTGGTTATATAATATTCGATTGGTCAGGGAATATTCGTTTTAACGAGGGGAATATTAAATGACGGCAACACAATCATTGTTGGACCCCACAACGGAAGTATTGTCGTAATAATAAAATGACAGAATTATCTTTTTATAAAAATAATGGCGGAAGTGTTACCGTTAAAATTGTTGAACTAACCGGTAGTAAAAGTATAGTAATATGCGTGGTTGCATAGTAGCACACGGTATTGGTTATTGATGCTTACGTGAGAAGTCACTCAGTTATACTCAATTATTCCTACAGTAATTGCTGCATCATATCTCTCATATTATTGATTCAATTATTATCACAGTATCATCTGCATAATATGTTATGTTATTAAATTAATAATTGAGACGACAAAGTTATTTATATTATTAAATTGCAATATTTACAATGTCTAGAAGTTACATCGAGGAGAGGTTTGGTCATCTAATTGGCGCCTGATAAGGAGAAATCTTATCGGAAACCCCCTCTTTCACAGGAGCGACACGGTTGTTAAATATTGTGAGTTATAATATTAATGATGAATAAGTTCGTGTTGATTAAAGATGAATTTGATAGTTCCATTGTGTTGGGATTATTAGTGTTAGTGGAACTTGACATCTATTCCAATGATAATTGATGACTGGGGTTATATTGATAAATCGGATAATTAATCGGATAAATGAGAAATTAATTGCTACTAATTTACATGCTTATATAACTATTTATTCACATTTGTGTACTATTGAATCACATTCATGTACTATTAGGGGAGTTGGTGCAAGATTGATAATACTTGCATGACTAAGTTAAAAATGGAGGTATAGATGGAGGTACTATATTGTAATTCGTATTTTCACATGATTATAACTATTGGTTCACATGATTGAACTATTGATTCACATTATTTACTATTAGGGGAGGTGGTGCAAGTTTAATAATAGTTGCAGGACTAAATTAAAAATGAAAGAAAAGTTGGAGGTATTGTACTGTAATATTTCAAGCCCGAAAACGTGTAATTATCAAAACTATATTTTCCTATAAATAGAAGATCATTCTTTCTTCATTTCTCACCAATTCACTAAATCTATAGAGCAATTATTATAGAGAGAAATTATAGAGAGAAAGAAAGAAGAAATGCGCTACCCTCTACTCCAAAGTATCCGCTTTCTTTCTAAGGTAAAAGGGTATTATTTCTTTCATATTCATGAAGAGAGTCATTGTTATTCCATTCTTTATTATTATGTTGGAATAACTTTGTCTATGAGAAGTCACCGCATACATGGTGAAATTCTTCTATTATTCCATTCTTTATTATTATGTTGGAATAACTCCGCCTACATGGGAAGTACCGCATACATGGTGAAATTCTTACATTATTCCATCCTTTATTATTATGTTGGAATAACTTGTCTGTCATGCAAAGTACCGCATACATGGTGAAATTCTTACGTTATTCCATTCTTTATTATTACATTGGAATATCACATCATGCATGCGGATTACGCTAGACTCGGTTCCATTCTTTATTATTCTTTTGGAATAACTTTTATGCATGCGATCTATCGCATGCATGGTGAATTCTTTGTTATTCCATTCTTTATTATTTTATTGGAATATCCTGTACTGCATGCGGATTCGCTTGAACCTAGTTCCATTCTTTATTATTACATTGGAATAACTTTCATGCATGCGATTATCTATCGCATGCATGATGAATTCTCCTTCGTTATTCCATTCTTTATTATTCTGTTGAAATATCATGTCTGTGCGGATTATGCATGACCTGGTTCCATTCTTTATTATTTTGTTGGAATAACCTGTCTATGTAGATTACCACATGCATGATGAATGATCCTTCGTATTCATTCCTTATTAAATTATGGAAATGATCTGTCTACGTGGATGTCTATTGTATTTTATCAGGTTAACATTGATGTCTATTGTATTTTATCAGTTTAACATTGTTGAAGACTAATGATAATTTATTCTGCATTATCTTACTCATAATATTTCTTACTGGGCTAGTTGAGCTCACCCTTTCTTTTACTGTTCTCTTCAGTAAATAAGAACGTAGTCGGGACTAGTTGGGGAACAGAGTGATGGTCCAGATGATAGCATTAGTAGTCCTCACTATTATGTTAAATAGTGTGACAATAAATGTAATGAGGACTCCATTGAGTGTGGATATTGTCTAGATGACAATATTCTTATTAAAACTCTTAGATTATGTTTTGTCGTATTTCACACGACTGTTGTATAATTAAGTTGTATTTGAATTTTGTACCATGTATTTGGTGACTCAAGATGGGTGATGTATACCTATTTTGGGGGCATCACAGCTGGTATCAAAGCTTAGGGATATGATCCCTGGCTGAGATGTGAGACAAGAACTAGGAGAGGAGAGACGGAAAATTCCTTTGCTAGTATGACCTACCTAAGTTTATTTGGTATTTAATTGATCGGTCAGAGTATAGGGATAATATGTGATATGTTAATTAACCCTTGTTTTGTGGCAGTATTTGAAAATGGCATCCGAAAATGTTGAGATAAACAATGAAGCACATGAGACCGTTGAGTCACCACAGATTAATGCCCAGGATAATGTGCAACAGGAAGACAATAATCCTCATGTAAATAATAACACCGATGAAATGGTGAACGATGGGATGTTTAGAGGTTTTATGCATTTCATGCAACATCAGGCGAGAGTGGCTCCTGTCCAAAATGCAGGTGGAAACACTGACAACTCTCGGACGGTCACCACTAAGCAGTTCAAGGAGCTGGGACCACCGGAGTTTTTTGAAGAGCCAAAACACTTAAGGCAGAGACGTGGATAAAGTAGATCAACAACATATTTGATATCTTGGGATGCTCCGAGGAGCAAAAGGTTCCCTTTGCCACCTTCATGTTGTGAGCAGAGGCAGATTACTAGTGGGAATCTGTAAAGCGTACTCAACCTGCCGCACTGAAGATGTCTTGAGAGAAGTTCCAAGAACTGTTCAATGACAAATACTTTCCTGAAAGTATTCATCACATGAAGGAGGTAGAGTTTATCAAGCTTGAGCAAAACAATATAATCGTGGCGCAGTACGAAGCTAAGTTTGCCAAGTTATCTCAGTTTGCATCCCACTTGGTTGATAATGAGGAGAGAATGATGTGGATGTTTCTAAGAGGTTTGAAACCCGAGATATGACAATACCTTATCTCTCATAAACTGCGTTTGTATTCAGATATTATGAATAGGGCTCAGTTATTGGAGCACGATAATGAGTCAACCCAACCAAGAGAGAGCAGCCGACAAGTCGATAATACCAGTGGTAGCAGTCATCGAAGCTGTGACAACAAATGTGGAGGGAATCAACATGCCAGAAATGATAATCACTTCGGTGGTAATCATAGTCATGACAATAAGAGTGGACATTTCAAGAAGAGGAGATTCAATAATGATGGAAAGGCGTCAAAGCACCGATACCATTTTGTTGTGTTAGGAAGGAGAGCGACCACCGGTCGTATGTTAAAATGTGGAGGAAGGACATATAAGTCCAAACCGCGCGATACGATCAAAGCATGTTATAATTGTGGAAAAGAAGGTCACCTAGCCCGATTTTTTCGTGCACCAAAGTCAAGTCATTGGGATAGAGGCATCAAAGGTGTCCTGCAGAAGACAAAGCCCGGTAGTTCAAGGAGAGCATTTGTCGTAACCTCCCAAAAAGCGAGGAATCGAGCGAGGTGATCACGGGTAAGCTAATCATAAACTCTAGCGAAGTTTATACTTTATTTGATACCAGTTCTACCTATTCCTTTATTTCTCCTACTTGCGTTCAACGTTTAAATTTTACTCCGGAGAAATTAGACTTTAACTTATCGGTTGAAACTCCGTTAGGAGAAACCTTCATTACATCTACGATTTATAAGTCTTGTTTGATTCAAATCGGTAACCGCACGTTACCTGTCGATCTTATTTCTTTAAAAATACTTGCATTTGATGTGATTTTAGGGGTTGATTGGTTAACTACTCATCATGCTAAAATAGATTGTTTTCATAAGGTTGTTAGCTTTCATATTCCTAACCAACCTATTATGCGAATCCACTAAAATCAATCACTGTCATATCAAGTCATAAAGTTATTCGTTTATTGAGAAATGGATGTCAAGCTTTCTTAGCCCATGTCACGGATTTAAATAAAGATTCATCAGATTTTAATGATATTTCTATTGTTAATAAACTTCCTGACGTATTCCCTGAAGAACTTCCTGGCCTATCCCCAGAGCGTGAAATTGAAATTTGTATCGACCTTGAATCCGGTACAAAATCCATTTCCAAAGCCCCATATCGAATGGCATACTATTGAACTTCAGGAGTTAAAAACCCAACTATAGGAATTGTTAGACATCGATTTTATTCGTCCTAGTACATTTCCTTGGGGTGCTCCTATTCTATTCGTTAAGAAGAAAGATGGAAGTATGCGACTTTGTATTGATTATCGGGAGTTGAATCATGTCACCATCAAAAAATAGGTGCCGTTGCCTCGCATTGATGACTGTTTGACCCGATTGCAAGGAGCCAAATTCTTTTCAAAGATTGATCTTCATTAGGATATCATCGAGTTGAAGATTAAAAGCGATGACATTCAAAGCGCTTCCGAACTTCGATGCGGGCATTATGAATTCTAGTCATGTCTTTTGGATTGACTAATGCTCCTGCTTTGCCTTCATGGACATGATGAACCGAGTATTTAAGAAATATTTGGATCACTTTGTGGTCGTCTTTATTGATGACATCCTCATATACTCCAAAACCCATGAAGACCATGAGCAACACTTGAGGCTGATACTTCAAAAGCTTCATGAAAACAAGCTTTATGCCAAGTTAAAGAAATGTGAGTTTTGGCTTGAGGAAGTTGCATTCCTTGGGCACGTAATATCAAATCATGGAATATCTGTTGACCCGACAAAGATTGAAGCAATTCAAAGTTGGGAGCAAGCTAAGTCAGTGACCGAAGTACGTAGCTTTCTCGGCTTGGCTGATTATTATCGGAGATTCGTAGAAGGGTTTTCTTGAATCGCTACTCCATTAACTCAGCTGACTCGAAAAGATACAAAATTCAATTGGAACGAGGAATGGGAAAAGAGTTTTCAAGAACTCAAGAGGAGACTCATTTTAGCTTTTGTTACAGACAATACCATCGCACGGAGGATTTGTCATCTCTGGTGATGCTTGAGTGCAAAAGGGTTAAGATGTGTTCTCATGCAACATGGGAAAGTCATAGCTTATGCCTCTCGACAACTCAAAGAATATGAGAGGAATTATCTTACTCATGATCTAGAGTTGGCAGTAGTCATTTTTACGCTTAAGATTTGGAGGCATTACCTGTATGGAGAGAAGGTGGAGATTTATACGGATCATAAAAGCCTCAAATATTTCTTCACTCAAAAGGAACTCAACATGTGACAACGACGATGGCTTGAGTTGTTGAAAGATTATGATAATACCATCCAATACCATCCTGGAAAAGTGAACGTGGTAGCTGACGCATTGAGTAGAAGATCATATGCGGGTACGAGTGCGATATTGTTAACACAAAGGCCCATTTTGTATGACTTACAAAGGATGGAGATAGAGTTAAAGACTCTAGGGACCCATATGATGATGACGAATATACGAGTAGAACTGACTTTAATTGATAAAGTTAAAGTTGCTCAAGCTACAGACCTAGAGCTGATGCGTATGAGGAAGAAAGTGCAAGAAGGTGCTATTTCGGAAGCAAGAATCGATGAAGAAGGAATACTTTGAGTCAACTCTAGACTTTGTGTTCCTAACGATTCTGACTTGAAGTATAAAATCATGATGGAGGCGCACAACACACCATTTACAATCCATCCTGGGAGTATCAAAATGTATCGTGATCTTCGACATACATTTTGGTAGAGCAATATGAAGAGAGAGATAGCGGGGTTTATCTCAAGGTGTCTAACTTGTCAACGAGTCAAGGCGGAGCATCAAGTGCCAAAAGGTCCATTGCAACCACTTGAAATTATAGAATGGAAGTGGTAGTACATTACCATGGATTTTGTTACTGGTCTTCCCAAGGTTTCTCAAGGCATAGATGCGATTTGGGTCATTGTTGATAGATTGACCAAGTCCGCTCATTTTTCTGCAAATCTGAGAAACTTTTACACTTGAACGTCTTGCTAGTATGTACATAAACGAGATCGTAAGATTGCATGGTATGCCAGTATCCATAGTTTCTGATCGAGACCCAAGATTTACTTCAAGATTTTGGATTAGTTTGTAAAAAGTTATGGGCACAAATTTACGATTTAGTTCGGCATATCATCCTCAAACGGATTGGCAGTTGGAAGGGACTATTCAAACTCTTGAAGATTTATTAAGACTCTGTGTCCTTGACTTCAAGGGAAGTTGGGACAAATTCTTACCATTGGTGGAGTTTTCCTACAATAACAGTTATCAAGCAAGTATTGGCATGGCTCCATTTGAGGCGTTGTATGGAAGAAAGTGTCGTTCTCTAGTATGCTGGGATGAGGTGGGTGAAGCAATGTTGTTGGGACCGGAGTTGGTACGTATGACTACAGAAAAGATTCAAACGATCCGACAACGTATAAAAACCTCACAAGATCGACAAAAGAGTTATGCTAATCTTCATCGAAAAGACGTGGAATTCAATATTGGAGATCATGTGTTGTTATGTGTTGCTCCATGGAAAGGAGTTACGAGATTTAGAAAGAGAGGAAAGCTTAATCCTCGATTCATTGGCCCATTTATAATCCTCAAACGAGTATGAACTATGGCCTATAGACTCGCCTTACCACCAAGTATGTCTCGTGTTCATAACATTTTCCACATATTTATGTTACGTAAATATGTGAAAGACCCAAACCACATTATTGAATTAGAACCAGACAAGATAGAGGAAGATTTAACGTATGAAGAGTTACCTGTTAAAATCTTGGATAAGAAGGATCATATTCTACGCTCCAAGGTTATACCTCAAGTCAAAGTTTTGTGGAGAAACCACGATGTGGAAGAAATGACCTTAGAGTTAGAATCTGAGATGAAGTCAAGATATCCTCACCTCTTCGATATACCAGGTACGTACCCTAATTTCGAGGATGAAATTTCATAAGAAGGGGAGGTTGTAAGACCCCAACTTTTATGAATAAAGATTAATTTTTCTCGAAATATATTTTTGAATATTATGATGTGGATATAATATAATGTTATAGTTGTGGGTAATATTTACAAATTTTGCAAAGTAAGCAAGTGGTTATATAATATTCGATTGGTCGGGGAATATTCGTTTTAACGAGGGAATATTAAATGCGACTGGCACAATCATTGGTGGACCCCCTAGCGGAAGTATTGTCGTAATAAGAAAAGCAGCATAATTATCTTTTTATAAAAATAATGGCGGAAGTATTACCGCAATTAAAAGCTGTTGAACTACCCGGTAGTAAAAGTACGATGTCTGGCGTGGTTGCATAGTAGCACACGGTATTGGTTATTGATCTTACGTGAGAAGTCACTTCGGTTATACTCAATTATTACTCGATAATAATTTGCATCATATCTCTCATATTATTGATTTAATTATTGTCATAGTATCATCTACATAATATGTTATATTATTAAATCAATAATTGAGACGACAAAGTTATTTATATTATTAAATTGCAATATTTACAATGTTTAGAAGTTACATCGAGGAGAGGTTTGGTCATCTAATTGCGTGCATGATAAGGAGAAATCCTTATCGAAAAGCCCCCCTTTCTTTCACAGGAGCGACACGGTTGTTAAATATTGTGAGTTATAATATTAATGATGAATAAGTTTGTGTTGATTAAAGATGAATTTGATAGTTCCATTGTGTTGGGATTGTTAGTTTTAGTGGAAATCGACATCTATTCCGATGATAATTGATGTCTGGGGGTTATATTGATAAATCAGGTAATTAATCGGATAAATGAGCAATTAATTGCTACTAATTAACATGCTTATATAACTATTTGTTCACATGTGTGTACTATTGAATCACATTCATGTACTATTAGGGGAGTTGGTGCAAGATTGATAATACTTGTATGACTAAGTTAAAAATGGAGGTATAGATGGAGGAGTCTTATCTTTGTAATTAGTATTTTCACATGATTATAACTATTGATTCAAATGATTAAACTATTGATTCACATTATTTACTATTAGGGGAGGTGGTGCAAGTTTGATAATACTTGCAGGACTAAATTAAAAATGAAAGAAAAGTTGGAGGTATTGTACTGTAATATTTTGAGCCCCAAAACGTGCAATTATCGAAACTATATTTTCCTATAAATAAAAGCTCATTCTTCCTTCATTTCTTACCAATTCACTAAAGATATCGAGCAATTATTATAGAGAGAAATTATAGAGAAAGAGAAAAGAGAATTATGCTACCTCTCTACTCCGATATCCGGTTTCTTTCTAAGGTAAAGGGTATTATTATTTCTTCGTATTCATGAAAGAGCTTACATTATTCCATTCTTTATTATTATGTTGGAATAACATGTCTACATGCAATACCGCATACATGGTGAAATTCTTACATTATTCCATTCTTTATTATTATGTTGGAATAAATGTCTATACATCACAATGTATAGTATCGTGGTGAAATTCTTACATTATTCCATTCTTTATTATTACATTTGGAATATCACATGCATGCTGGATTACGCTAGACACTGGTTCCATTCTTTATTATTACTGTTGGAATAACACATCATGCGATTCTATCGCATGCATGGTGAATTCTTTGTTATTCCATTCTTTATTATTACATTTGGAATATATCATGCATGCATGCGGATTACGCTTAGACACTGGTTCCATTCTTTATTATTATGTTGGAATAACTTTTATGCATGTGATCTATCGCATGCATGGTGAATTCTTACGTTATTCCATTCTTTATTATTCTGTTGGAATATCCTATCTATGTGGATTACGCATGACCTGGTTCCATTCTTTATTATTTTGTTGGAATAACTTATCTATGTGAATGATCATTCGTATTCATTCCTTATTAAATTGTGGAAATGATGCATCATGTGGATTCTGCATGGCGGTGAAAATCCATTTGCGATTTCATATATTCTATGATACTCATTTGGTTAAAGTTTTGGCTTCTATACTCCATGAAATTAGTAGAATATCCTGGATATTTGCGCTCCATCCGGTATCTTTTCATGGAAATATTATTCTGAGCATTCTTGAATTTTACTCCACAAAGCAGTATCATGTTGACAATTTGGACGTAATTGATTTCAAGATAAATTAAATTATAAATCTTTAAAATTTATTCTTGAACTTGTTTTATTGAATTATTATGTCATTGTCATCATCCCCATGCTTTTATTGCGATGAAAGTCATCTTTGGCTTATGTGCATAGATGGACTTGGTATGATTATGACCAAGGATTATTCGGTATAATCATGACCTGTAATGTTATAAATGATGTGGTAAAAGTCCTCAATAGCCTATAGTGCATTGATGGACAGTTTTTGGTATGATTATGACCAGGGATTATTCGGTATAGTCATGACCATTGATGATTTAATGAATATCCTTGGCCCGTAGTGCGAGGATGACTTCGATGATGTGGTTTATTTATTAAAATTTGAGTCTCGGTGATAAAATTGATGAAAACATTTTAAATCATAGAAGATAATAGATATCATGCTCTACTTGACTCTTCTAATGGATTGCTTATTCCGCTACAGTTAAACTTGATGTCTATTGTATTTTATCAGTTTAACATTGTTGAAGACTAATGATAATTTATTCTGTATTATCTTAGTCATAATATTTCTTACTGGGCTAGTTAAGCTCACCCTTTCTTTCACTGTTCTCTTCAGGAAATGAGAATGTAGCCGAGACTAGTCGGGGAACGAAGTGACGGTCCAGATGATAACATTAGTAGTCCTCACTATTTTGTTAAATAGTGTGACAATAAATGTAATGAGGACTCCATTGAGTGTGGATATTGTCTAGATGACAATATTCTTAGTAAAACTCTTAGAAACTCTATTGTATAATTAAGTTATATGAATTTTTTTGTATTTGGCAACTCAAGATGGGTGATGTATTATTTTGGTGGCGTCACTAATTAGTCTTGTAGCAGATTCAAGATGTATAAATTAAGTTGTGAGATTTTGAAGTTCCATAGCGTTTTGTATTCATGTATCTCCATGGAAGGCATGTATCATAGTGACTTCGAGATGGGTGATGTATATCCATAACGTGTTTCTATTTCCGCATAAGCCTGAGAACAAGCACGTGATTTCTTATGAACCCATTCAAGTGGAGAAGAACTTAGCGTATGAGGAAATTTATGTCCAAAATCTAGATAGGAAAGAGCAAACCTTGAGAAATAAAGTTATTTCTTCTGTAAGAGTACTTTGGCGTAACCACGATGTCGAGGAGGCAACGTGGGAGTTAGAAGATAGGATGATGAGGGATTATCCCCATCTGTTTGTGTAACCTTGTAACAATTCCGGGACGGAATTTTTATAAGGGGGGGAGAATGTAATACCCGAGAATTTCTGCGTATTAATAAATAAATATGATAATGGAAATAAGTATTTATTTGAATATGAACAGGTTCGTGTTAAGAAATGAGACGACTCAATTATATTAAATAAATGAATAATTGAGAATATGTGGAGTTTGTGGTAAACTCGTTGAAAGCCTTGTGTGGCATAGTGATGGGAAATACTAATAGTAATGTTAATCGACGACGAGATTATAAAATGAGCAATTAAGTAATATTAATTATCAATTGTTGTTGTAGTATACTATTAGTTGTTAATTGATGTATGGTATATTAATTATTTGATAATGAGGATTAATTAATGATTATTAATTGTTATATTATTTAATTGATAATGGTTATGGTGGAATATTGACTTCTTAGTAATTAATTGATAATAGATGATTATTATATAGATAAGTAATGATTAAGGAAATCCATAAATATATTGATCAATGATTAATTGATATTGGTGTTAATTAATTAAGGAAGTGCATGATTTAATTATTTCACATAAATGAGTAAGTTAGAAATATAATAATATTACATAAACAGTTATTTGCAAATGAGTATATACAACCATATTATATGGTGCAGTGTGACATTTATGTGGCTATATATATTAAGTCTTATAAAACTATATTGTATGGGCATTATGATTAGATATGTTGGAACTATATGTTATAAATACATTATCTATGTGACGATATGTATGTGGGTAGGTATTAAAATAATATACCATGAAACTATTAATTGTATCAGTGTGATAAAATGTACATGGATTATATATATATTACATTTTCGTATTTCATCTACTACCTTGAAACATTAATTATTAAAGTGTGACATATACTTATAGTTAATGTGTGGCTACCTAAAAATAGGTATTCATCACCCATTTTGAGTCGCTTGGATACATGGTACATAAATTCAAATACAACTTAATTATACAACAATTAGGCAAAAAATCTGACGACATATATGTTGTGAGTTTTAATACAAATATTGTCATCACAGACAATATCCACACTCAATTGAGTCCTCATTACATTTAATAGCACACTATTTAACAGAATAGTGAGGACTATTAATGCTATCATCTGGACTATCAATTCGTTCCCCGACTCGTCCCAGCTATATTTTCATTTCTTGAAGAAAACAAATGAAAGAAAGGTGAGCTCAACTAGCCCAAAGAAGAAATATTATGACTAAGATAATGCAGAATAAATTATCATTAGTCTTCAACAATGTTAAACTGATAAAATACAATAGACATCAAGTTTAACTGCAGCGGAACATGCAATCCATTAAAAGAGTCAAGTAGAGAATAAAATCTACTATCTTTTATGATTTAAAAAGTTTTTCATCACTTTTATCGCTAAGACTCAACTTAATAAATAATCCACATCATCAAATCATCCCTGCACTACAGGCCAAGAATATTATTTAGTATCACGACCACAAATTATCCATGCACTACGGGCCAAAGATAATCATGTTTTCATCAACGGTCTTGATCATGCCATAAAATAATTTATCTTTGCTCCCTTGGCCGAAGAGAATCTGATGAGTGAGTTTTATACTCATAATTGAGTGCGTTTGAGCTTAATATTTTGGTTGATTTTAAGTTTTTGTGTCTATTCATGCATGTTTTATGTTGTTTTGTAGGAATTGGGACAAAAGTTACTTGGATCGACGTTTGGGGTGGCTAGATTCGCGTTTTCGGCTTGCCATTTACACAGCAGTCACTTCAGGGCCAATTTGAGTATTTCTCCGTACCTTATTTCGAAAACACAAAGAATGAAAGTTGTAGATCTACTTTTCTTCTTTCTGGAACATCTTGAATCATCGAAATCGGAGTTCGAACGAAGAAGTTATGACCATTTTCCCAAAGGACGTCAGAGTAGAAAATGTCATAACTTGGGGCAAGCGCCGGGGCGCCCAAAATATAGTCTATGCCTTGCAGACCGGCACTTTGGGGGATGAGGTTTTGGCGTCAAGCCTTATTTGGGCGTTGGGGAAGGCTTAGTTATGGCACGGACGCTGCTTTTGTTTAATTTTGACACCTTTTTGACTCCAAATTGGATTGGGTTTGTTCCTAAACTAAAAATTGGACTTGTAACCTATAAATACATGATGTAAGGCATCAAATAGAGGGAGATTACATAGATTAGACTAGAGATACACTCCATTAAATTAGAATCTAAACCCTAGTTCTTAGCTAGCCATTGGAGATTGAAGCAAATTGAAGAACACTGAAGATCAAGAGCAAGAGCAAGAGGGGAGCATCAGATTTGCTGACAACAGATTCTATTATCTTCTCTTATCATACTTTTATCTTTTAATGTCTATTAAATTGTGGATTCTTGGTTTTAATTCATTAATTATAAACTAAATCTTTTATTAAGATTTCAATTGAACTTTTTATGGCTATAAATTAGTTATTTAATTTATTCCAATTATTTATGTCAAAGTGAGTTGTTTATCTTGCCTTATGCTTATTGCTTAATTATCTGATCAATAATTACCTTGTTACTCTAGAAGGAATTGAGAAAGGAATTCTAGGGTTAGAACTGGGCATGATATCACGTGACTTTGTTATTTGCACAGTGAATAATTAGGTTTGTGAATAGAATGAGAATATCTATTGCCGCATGTAACACATAAGGAATTGGGATCAGAGTGAGTTTAATTCAATTGTTTTGCATAGAGATATAGCAAAATTAATCTGGGTTAAATAGAAGTCAAATGATCGCTTGAGAAAGGGCTTTTGGCATTTGAGAATTCCTGTTAACAATTCAGTAGACATAATAATTGGGATAATTGGATAATTGGTTTATAGTTCATAATTGGGGATATTGGAGTCTTAACTTTTATTTATTTGAATTTATTTATAAAGCAATTCAGTGTAATTAGTTAATTTAGTTTTCTTAATTAGAAAAATCACACTTTGCAATTGTTTAAATAAAATTGATTTGGTTAAGAGTTAGTACTTGGTGATTTTTATTAAATAATTCCTCGTGGAAACGATACTCTACTTTCACTTTATTACTTGTTGACCGTGTATACTTGCACGTATTTATTGATTGCGAAATCGATCAACAGAATCCATAACCATAATCATACCAAAAACTGTCCATCAATGCACTACGGCCAATGAGGACTTTTTCCACATCATTTGTAACATTACGGTCATGATTATACCGAATAATCCCTGGTCATAATCATACCAAGTCCATCTATGCAATACAGGCTACAGATGACTTTTAACATAATATAAACGTGAGGATGATGACAATGATATAAGAATTCAATAAAACAAGTTCAAGAATTAAATTATCCAGGAACTAATAACGTCCAAATTGTCAACATGATACTTCTTTGTAGAGTAAAATTCAAGAATGCCCAGAAGAATATTTCCATGAAAAGATACTAGACGAAGCGCAAATATCAAGGATATTCCACTAATTTCATGGAGTATAGAAGTTAAAACTTTAACCAACTGAGTATAATAAAGAATGGAATAACAAAAGAAATCACCGGTATGCGATAGGCCTTGCAGCATAAAAGTTATTCAAATATAATAATAAATATCGAACTGGTCAAAGCGTAATACGCACCGATAGGATATTCCAACAGAATAATAAAGAATGGAATAACAACAGAAATCACCATGCATGCGGTACTTCGCATAGATAGGTTATTCCAACAAAATAATAAATAACGGAACTAGGTCAGGCGAAATTCGAACCGACAAGATGTTCCAACAGAATAATAAACAATGAAATAACAACAGAAATCACCATGCATGCGATACTTCGCATAGACAGGTTATTCCAATAGAATAATAAATAATGGAACCAGGTCAGGCGTAATACACACCGACAGGATATTCCAACAGAATAATAAAGAATGGAATAACAACATATATCACCATGCATTCGGTACTTTGCATATACAGGTTATTCCAACAGAATAATGAGGAATGGAATAGCAGAAGAATTTCACCAAGTATAGGGTAGTCCCCGTATACAGGTTATTCCAAAAATAATAAAGAATGGAATAACAGAAGTTCTCTTCATGAATACGAAAGAAATAATACTCCTTACCTTATAAAGAAGAGTACTCCGACGGGTAGGGCGGGAATGTACTTGAAGAAAACTTTCACTACACTCAAAGCTTTCTTAAACTCTAAAGAAATACGCTCAAGATTATAGAAGAAGAATTCTCTCTACAGTTTCTCTCTCTAGAGTTTTAGTGAATTCGTAAGAAATAATGAAGAAATGAGCTTCTATTTATAGAAGAATAGATTGAATAGTAACTAATTCATGAACGGTCTAGATTGATTTACTTTTAAACAGACGGTCCAGATTGATTTACTATAAAATATTCTAATAAAACAAATCTTTTAAATAAAATATAATATATTCTATTTATAATCTAATAAAACGAATAACTTTATAAAAGTATTCTATTTTATATAAAAAGATTTTACTATACGCAAAACACTATGCAGTGCTTTATGCAACACTTATGCATAATAAAATATATTATATTTCTAATTATTGTCTAATAAAACAAATAACTTTATAAAAGTATTACATTTTATATAAAAAGATTTTACTATGCAAAATACTATGCATAATAAAATATAATATATTCTATTTATAGTATAATAAAGCGAATAACTTTATAAAAGTATTCTTTTTTATAAAAAGCTTTTACATTTTATTAATAATACTAATAAAAGCAGAACTCATCATCATTATTACAATTCACATTATTAATCGACTGAAGTCGTTCCCGAGGAAGAGGGCTTTCCATAAGGATTTCTCCTATTCAAGCACAATTAGGTGACCAAACCTCTCCTTGGCGTAACTTCTGCACATCGTTAATATTGTAAATAATAATATTAATAACTCTATCATCTCAATTATTGATTTAATAATATATAAAATATTGAAAATAATTAAATCAAATAACGTGAGATACTTATGCAACAATTATCGTAGCAATAATTGAACAAAACCGAGAGTGACTTCTCACGTAAGCATCGATAGTCGATATCGTGTGCTACTATGCAACCCACGCCAGACATCGTACTTTTACTACCGAATAGTTCAACAGTATTAACGATGATAAAACTTCCGTAGTTATTTTTATAAAAATATTTTTGTCATTTTTCTCAATCGACAATAATTCGTTGTGGGGTCCACCAATGATTACTGTAGATTGCATACGAATATTCCCTGATAAAACGAATATTCCCCGACCAATCGAATATTATATAACAACTTGCATACTTTACAAAATTTATAAATACTACCCACAACTATAACAGTATCTCAAATTCACACCATAATATTCAAAAAAATATTTCGAGAAAATTAAATCTTTATTCGTAAAATTTGGGATTTTACATAATGTATGGTTGATATAACATAAGAAGAAGGGTTGTGCATAAGTATAGTTTAAGTGTTGCTAGAGTGTTGAGCATTTAAATTGTCCCAAAATGAGTGTCCAATTGCCTCAAACCTCAGTTACGTGTAATAACAAAAAGGCTAGCCTATGTTCTTCATTTTCTTCCAAGCTTGCTAGGCACTGATCAAGGTAGGGAGTGGTGGTTATGATGAGTTTCAACCACCATCCAACCACTCCTTGTTAACCCTCATGCAATCTTTTAACACATGAGTTTGATTCAATGGGAAAATGCAATGTCTGGGTTTGTATTCTTCTATAAATAGCAGCTACACTTCTTCATTTCTTGTTGTTGAGAATTATCTGTGAAGTCCAAGTTGAGAGGGAGAATTGCTTGTCAGTTAAGAGAGGGTCTGAGATTTTTAAGGAATTCAATTGAGCTTCAAGAGGTATAAAACTCTATTTCTATGTTCTTAATTCTTAAGTTTGTCAAATTCCAGAATTTGTTGAATTCTCTGTTAATTGATGTATAATATAGCATGCTATTATGTTATTTGAGTTGGTAAACATGTTTTGGAACATGGTAGCTGGTCTGGTTGCAGGTGTAGCATCTCTTGTGTCAAGGCTCTGCTTCTGCAGAGCCATTTCTTTTCAATCTGTTCGAAGTGGTGGCTACCGCCGCTTACTTCCATAAAGCTAATCTTTATGCGTGGTCGCGCGTGGTGCTGTTCTTAGATGCTGAGTTGATGTTTCTGATTTGTTTTGAGCATGCTATGATAGTTAGGTTAAGCCTATAAATGACCCTATCACGTGGTTAGATATTGTTTTGAACATGTTATGTTTTTTTAGCATGATTTGAGCTAAGTTTTCAAGAAAACTTCAAGTTTTGGAAAAGCTAGAAATGGTAAACTTGAATAATGCATATTCTGATCTTGCAAGCATGTTAGTATGGTTTTGAAATACATGTCGGACATATTAACTTAAGTATATGAATTTCATATTGAAGCATGAGCATGTTAGGCTTATTAGTAAGCTTTCCTAATGAAAATGCGAACTTTGAACGTGAATGTTGATGTGCTACTTTAAAAGTTAGAACCTTATGATTATGAGCATGTTAGATGATACCCTTAGATGCACTCATGTATCATAAATGTATATATACCATGCTTAGGTATCGTAATTCAAGGAAATCATAAGCGAAGCATATTTCAAAACAAAACGATGTTAAATACACATATGTGATATGAATACTCACAAGCATGTCTAATATGAGTTATATGAATACTTTATATGTTTAAGAATCAAGCATGTTAGACCTTGTGATTTCATAACCTTAAATGGCCTTAGTTGTTGAAATGTCTAACTTAGGACCATATCATGCGAAACGGGACCTAGATTAAACTAGGAAAATGCAAAATGACCCTTAACATGTTAATATGTGCTATGTATGTAAGGATGTGCAAGTTAGGCCAAGCAATTAGTTGCTCGATCCCTGGTTTGAGCTGGAGCTGCATGGCCGCCGCTACCACCGCTCTAGGATCGGGTTTTACGCTATTAATTTGTAGAAGTTGCATACTTGTATTATTACTCTAGCATGTATTATATGACCAGTACATGTCCAATGTGTTAAGAAGCAAGCTAGGTAATATGAGTGAATGTTTAATGATGTGATTATAGACTTTCAAGTAAGTCCAAAAAGTATTTGCAAACTATAAAGCAACGATTAAAGACTATGTTGATTGATTTTCATGGTGACTTACAAACTGATTTTGTGTTATAAGTACGTAAGGTATGAAATGAAGTATGTGAAGAGTATATAACTAAGTTAGATGTTTAAGTATGCATTTAAACTTATATATCAAGCATGAGCACATTTAGCTAATGAATATCTTATATACATATTACATTATGTTAGGATTTGAAAAAGTATTGTTAAGCGATATTTTGGTAAACTGCGCTTGAGGCAAGTATTCGAACCCTACTATTACTGTTGTGCAATATCATTACAAATACCGTAAACTTATCTCTTGAGTACAAGTTATATTACCTTCTCATTCGAAAGAGCTAATATGCTTAAACCCTTGTGAAAGTTATTATTCATGTTAAACTTAGTATTGATCTTGAATATTGTGAAAGGGTCAATGCCATTTGATTCGGCTAGACTATATGCATGTTTATAATAAAACTGTCCAAACCAATTGATTGGTGCGGAAATCTTAAAAACTGAGTTGAACAACCCTTATGGTAAGGGGAGTGTATGTTGTTGGAAACCCCAACACATGAATAAATATTATTGTGGTGTTATGCATAACGTGAAGTATTGTAGACTGATCATCTATAGTACTTGATATTTCTAGTTATCAGTTTAATATTGGTAACTCTAGTGAAAGTTCAATGGTCCTTAGTGACTGCTCAGTATAAATTATTATTCAGTTGGATACCTTGATAGTCGTTGAATTCATATACATCTGTCGATTTATATTGAATTATCATTCATTTTCAAAGAATTGTTGATATTTCTTATCCATAATATTATTCTGACACTTTGAACTATCCTACAAATAACACTTCGATATTTCAAACCTTGTGATATTATATCCTACACCCTTGTTATATATTACTTGTTGGGAAATTTGTGCTCATCCTTGCTTATTTAAAACCTTTCAGTTAAGGAGGAATAGGGTGGTGTCTCTGGAACAGACAAAGGCAAGGGCAAGGCTACCGACTAGCTTGTTCCTTTATGTTTAAAATCTATTATGTTGTACTAAGACTATGTTTAAGCTTAAGTAGGGTTATGTAATAAGTCTTTATTCAATTTTATTATGTAATCTATTAAGTACTGTAGGTTGCAAAACTTTGGGGAATAATTATAATAAATCTTTGTATATTATTCTAAAATAGATTTTCCGTTGTGTATGCGTTATTTTAGTTATTATGGTGTTACCATGAGAACGTGATGAACCAAATTTGAGTGACCAAGTGGAGGTTCGAATTTGGGGGCGTCACAATATTAGTCTGGTAAACCCTAGTTTTGAAGTTAAATGAGACTTTAAAATCTGTCTAGTAATTATGTTATGTGATTAATGATAATTATTATATTATGCTAATTAGGTAAACCCTAATTATTGACTAGAAACCCTAATTGTAAATTAAAAACCCTAATTTCTAATTTAAAACCCTAATTGCTAAAGTAGAAACTGTAAGACCCCAACTTATTATTAATGAAATTTAATTTTCTCTATTTATTATTTTGAAATAGTAAGGGTTGATTTGATTAATGTGGATAGTTATGGGTAAAATACGCAAATATTTCAAAATAAGCAAGTGGTTATAAAATATTCATTATTGTCGGGGAATATTCGTTTGGTCATGGAATATTAAATCGCTTGTCGAGAATATTCATAGGGCAGTATGACCATGTGTGGAGCCCCATAACGGAAAGCGATTGGAGGAATAAAAGCGACAAGAATAAGTTGTTTAAAAATAACTACAGTAGTTATTCACAGATTAATCTTCGTTAAAATACTCGGTGGTTAAGACAGAAGACATATGCAGTATTGCACCAATTATTGATTCTTACGTAAGAAGGCACTACTCAATAATTGTTACAGTAATTCTTATTCAAAGATTTTATTTTATTTATTCAATAATTAACGTGTTGATATTTTATATTATTGTTGTTTCAATAATTGTCACTACTACGGTATTTTTCATTATCGAAGCTAATAATTCATATTATCTGAATAATATTATTGGATAACATTATTGGCAATGTCTAGAAAGTTCGTCAAGGAGAGGTTTGGTCACCTAATTGCTGGCGCTTGAGAAGGAGAAATTCTTATTGAAAGCCCCTCTTCCCAGGAACCTGCACGGTTGTCGAATTATTGTGATTCGTAATATTATTCGTGAATAATTAATTATTGATTTATATGATGAGGAAAATATTGATTTTATGTGGATATAGATGGAGAAATTTTTTAATGTGACAATTGTTGAAAATTAAAATTTTATCTTTTTCGATAAAATAATTCATTTAAATATATTATAATATTTTTAATAATATAATAATGGTGATATTTTTACAATGAATGTGTGATATATGAGTATACAAGGAGAAAGAGTATTTTTGTTGCAATAAATGTTTAAAACATGTTAAATATGTCGGTGGACCCCATTTCTTGACTAAAATTTGATTATAGCCTGTAAAATCGTTCGTTTATGGATTTTGGTCAATTTTTGTTTGGAATTTGGAAAAACTTTCTTCTGCAAAATTGTAGAGAATTGAATTCCCTATAAAAACACGCAAGATTTGAATTTTCTGACAAAAGGGCTATTTATTGTGAATTATTGAAGTTCCGAAGCTCCGAAATAATTGATTTTTAGAAGTTTAAATTATTTTAAATTAGGAAAACGTTTTTGGAATGTTTGGGGACATCATTAACATGTGCTTGGTGGCTGAAATCAGATAGTCAAGAGGTGCGTAGGAAATTTTGATATATATATATATATTAATATTATATTAAATTTTCTACTTTGGTGTTCTAAGCATTTTCTTATAAATAGGATGCTTAGGTTAGAATTGAAAATCACACCAGAAACTGAAGTTTTCTCTCTCTATATTATCGAGCGTATTCTTGTGAGTATTTTGAGTATATTTTGAGTATTGCTATACGGTGCAAGTTCAAGTCATAGCTTATATCCGGTGTTTCAGCTAGAAGTACTGATCTTTCGAGGTAAGGGATATTATTTTTTTTCGTAATGATATTATTTCTTCAATATTATTATGCTGAAATATTGATCTGAAATTTTTATCAAATTTGGAACTTTTAGTGTCGGAGTTACTATTCACGTATACGACACTATTCACGTATATGGTACTATCCACGAATACGGCACTATTCATCGAAAAATTGAAAATTTTCCCTTTTCGTCTAAAATATCTATTGTGGATACTAGCTTTGATTGTATCCATGTTTTGATCATTCTTGAATTTTACACCACTATAATTATTTTTGAGGTATTTTTGGACATGGATAAAATAAAGTACGAATCCTTAATCCTTAATCCTTGTCATTTTGTTTCACTGGATTCGTTTCTTTAAAAATATTTTTCATCATCCTCAGTCTTAAATGATGATATTATTGAATATCTTGCTTCAGTAAGTAAAGATGAATGATTTTCGATGAATATCTTTGGCCCGTAATGCAAAGATGAATAGGTGTTTAGATGAACGTGACTAATCGATGAATATCTTTCGCTCAGTAGTGCAAAGATGAATATTTGATTCAGGATATATATTGATTGATGTTACAGGATAAAAGATAGACGATGAACTTTTAAATTCATACATGAAGATAGTAGTTTGCATTCTCTACTTAACTCTTCTAATGAATTATTATTTCATGCGAATATTGATTTAAAACTTGTTTGTCTATTGTACTCTATTAGATTTTTTTTTTCCTGTTGAAGAATAATAATAATTTGTTGTATATTATCTTAGTCATAATATTCTTTCTTCGGGCTAGTTGAGCTCACCCTTTTCCTTTTTGTTCCATTTTTCTTCTCGGGAGGCGAGAATATAGCAAGTACTGCAGCCTGGGGTATGGAATGAAGGTTCTAGAGAGAGTTGTTTAGTAGTCCTCACCATTTTGTAAAATAATGTATCAATAAATGTGATGAGGATTTATTTGAGTATAGATATTGTCTAGAAGATAATATTTGTATTCAAACTCACAGCTTTTCTTGTTGTAATAATAAAGTTGTAGTTGTTTCTGTACCATGTATTGACAACTCAGGATGGGTGATGTATACCTATTTTGGGGGTGTCACAGAAACCCTAATTATTATTTTAGTAAATTATAATGTTAATTAGGAAATCCTAATTCATAATTTGGGGAACCCTAATAATATCAAGAAACCCTAAGTATTTTTAAAACCCTAATTTTCTATTAAAACCCCTAATTTTAATTAAGTGAGTTCTAATTAGAATTTTATTACACTTTGAACTTAATTTTTCAAACCTTGGAAATTATTTGGGAAACCTTAAAGTATAAAATCTATTGATTAAACCCTAGATTCAAGTAGCATGGACAAGAATACCCTTAATTGCTTTGTTAGTTTACTAAAATAGCATTTTTGGATTTATTTAATGAGATAGCTTGCTAGCAAATCCATACACCCGAGCTAATATCGACCAATAGCTGAAATAGAGGCTCACAATGAAAACAACTCAGAGGAGGTAGTTATCGTGGAAAACATAGTACCAGATCCGGAAATGGTGGAACTGACAGATAGTGATTCGGACACTAAAGTTGAAGCTGATTAAGCATCAACGGAGGTGCAGAATCTGAGGAACACTATTTCTTCTCTGGAAAAGCTGTGGAAAATAGAAAAGCTGTTAAATAGTTAATTACAAAAAGCCTTAATAGAAACAATGGAAGAAAAAGATAAGCTTAAAACCTAAATTGATCATATGGGAGCCACAAGCAACAAATTGTGTACAGCTCCGAGAAAGAAGGGAAAAAGAAAGATAAAAGACCACGACTTAGGAAAATCCAATAAGAAGAAATGGAAAAAGATATGTTACATTTGCGGCTATGAGGGACATACCTCTATTGTCCCGACTATAAACCAGGTGCATGTTTTATTTGTGGATTGGAAGGTCATCAGGCGAAAGGTTGTCCAAGAAAAAAAGGCGAGTGAATAGGTAGTATAGGTTCTACTTTGATGTAGGTCATGCTTAATGTAATATATATGAATAGTATGCCCGTAATGTAATATTCTAAAACTGTGAAAGTATTAAGTGGTGTAGCAAATCCCAACTTTTGTAGTCACAAAGGGATAGCTGATGTTTAAAGAAGTATGTGCTATGTTATGTAAAGTATTTTGAAATCGTTGAATGAATATGAATCTATGTTTGAGACAAGTTTAATATATTAAACTTATACGATAAAGTTTAGAATATAAGTTAATAAAGAATAAATTATGTTTTATTTAATCAGATAATGCCGCGAAGACTACAAACTCGAAATCAAAGGGCAGAAGAATCTGTCAATAACGCAGAAGGACAACAACAAGACCCGATGCGACACTTTGCAAATATGGTAGCACAGGCTATGCAACAAGGAATGCTAGCTGCAGGGAACCAGCCGGATAATCTCTTGGCAAACTTTAAAGATTTCAAGGCTGTAGGACCACCCGAATTCAAAGGGATAACTGAACTTGCTGAAGCCCAAACTTGGGTTAAAGAAATTGAAAAGGCATTTGTGATAGCTAGGGTATATGAGGGGCAAAAGACAGCTTTTTTCACGTACATGATGAAGGGGGAGGCAAACTTTTGGTGGGAAGCGAATCAGGCAAGGGTAGGAGAAGGAGTAGTTACTTGGGCTAGGTTTAAGATTTTGTTTTTCAAAAATTATTTTTCATCTAATATGTAGGCTAGGATGGAGGCGAAGTTTCTGGAATTAAAGTAGGAGAACATGACGGTGTCAGAATACGCCGTAAAATTTAATGAGGTTGCTAGGTTTGCTCCGCATCGAGTTGATACGGAGGCTAGGAAAGCAAGAAGGTTTAAGCTGGGATTAAAACCCTGGCTATACAACAAGGTGGCGGTGTTGTAGATCCCTACATTTGCAGCATTCATGGAAAATGCTATCATAGCCGAGGAGGGGAGTGAGGCCATGAGCCTCTACAACAAGGAAAATAAGAACAAAGGCAAGGTCTTAAGAACTGTGAAGGTGGAAACTAATAGTGGGAATAGGGGTGAATAGAGGAAGGGGAACTATTTTGGAAATGTCCAGGTGAAATAGGAAGGTGTGAAGAAGCAGGTGGTTCCGTGTAAGAATTGTGGAAAGAACCATACATATGAATGTTTAAAGGGAAAGTTCATGTGCTACAAGTGTGGGCAGGAGGGCCAATCCAAGGATGAACACTGGTTGTTTTATATGCGGGTCAATGGAGCACAAGGTGAAGGATTGCCCGAAAAGGAGAATGGAGGCAAGGAGTGTGACTACTGGCAAGGGCAGCGGGACTTTGGCGATCACGGGACCAACGTCATCAAACAAGCCACTGAAATCAACCGCGAGAGTCTTCAACATGACGGTCCAGGATACCATGACAGCTGGTGAAGGAACTCCAGGTATTATTCGAATAACTTTTATTTTCTTGTACATGATTTTCCTATATATAGTAAAGTATGTTATAAAGAAATTTTGAAGGAGGAATTTGAGTTCTTTTAGAAATCAAATTTCCGTTTAATCAGATGGTCAAGCTTTATGCTGAATAGTTAAAGATCGGTTCGATCAATTATGATCGAGATCTAGTTGTAATGATTGTGTATCACTACAAGAAATCACACATTTTATGACGAAATTTTTGCCACACACAAAATTTTTGTCACAATTTGTTAATTAATAATTACGACATTCATAATCGTCACTAAAACTTTTACTTTTGTGACGACTTTTACTTTTGTTACTATTAATCATTTATATCGTCACTAATTTACACATTTGATGATGATTAACAAAATTTCGTCACAAGTTATTTTGGAGGTAGAATTTCGTACCAAAATTTTGGAGGGAAACCTTTTAGTGATATTTTGTAATAATTGATGACAATATTTATTGTCACAAAATATTTCTTTCGATGAAAACATAATAGTTTGTCATTAATTATTTGTAAAATTTAGTGACAATGTGCTTTTGTCATTAATGTTCACATTTAGTGACGCCATATACAAATTCATCACAATTTTATTTGGAGGCAAAATTATTTTTGGAGGGAAATTTTTTAAAAACGAAAAAATAATAATTTATGACAATTTGTATTGTCATAAATACCAATTTTATATGACAAGATAATAGTGCGTCACTAATTAGATGCGTGGATAAGTGACAAAAATCGTTCGTCATAAATTCTTATATTTAGTGACAAAGTACGTAATATCGTCACAATTTTATTTAGAGGCAAAATTTTTCTGAAAAAATTTGGAGGGAATTTTTTTAAAGACGAAAAAATATATTAATTTATGACAATTTATATTGTCATAAATACCAATTTTATATGACGAGATAATAGTGCGTCACTAATTAGATGCGTGGATAAGTGACAAAAAATGGTTCATCATAAATTCTTATATTTAGTGACAAAGTACGTAATATCGTCACAATTTGATTTGAAGGCAAAAAAATTTGGAGGAAATTTTTGTAAAGACGAAAAATTAATAAAATATGACAATTTTTATTGTCACAAATACTAATTTTACATGACGAGATAATAGTGCGTCATTAATTAGATGAGTGGATAGAATCATGTATAGACTAAATGTGATGCACTAATGGTAGAGACATCTTTAAGATACTAGGTTTAAAAATAGTCAATATAATTATTATAAAAGTTAAAATTTGTCAAATAAAATGATACGTTGAGTGAATTAAAATAAAAAATTAATTAAATTATTTACAAAGTTTAGTGATACATTTTTATTCCTGATTTATCAATAAATTTGTTTAATTTTATTGAATGACTTAATAATATACTATTATTATTTAAATGAACGAGATTTTTTAGTAAAAAAAATATGAATAGATCACATTTACACTGTTTCTGAGTTTTGAATAGAAAAGAAAAAAATAGAAAACTTGAAGTTTTCCTTTGTGTTATTTCTGAGTTTTTAATAGAAAAGAATAGAAAATTTAAAATTGAGGACATGAGTTGTAAATTAAAATTTATTATATTAAAAGTTGAGGATAATATGAGAATTATAAAAATATTACTTATTCCAATTTCTTTTCCGTCCAAATCAGGCCAATTTTGAATGAAAAACTTTGGCAGGAAAAGTGGTCAAGTTTTCTATCCATTTCTTTTCTTTTCTGTTTATTAAAAAACTCAGAAACATAAGAATTGAAAAGAAAACTTAAATTTTCCGTCCTTTTTTTTCTTTTCTGTCCATTTTAAAACTCAAAAACATAGCCTTAGTGAATAATAATAATAATAATAATAATAATAATAATAATATCTAAATATGGACTAAAATATTATTGTAATAGATTTTTTCCTATGAGTCTATGACAACACTCCCAATATGAAGGATTTCTCATTGCCTCTCCCTTATAAATTACTCCAAATACAAACAAAACCCTCATTATCGCAATTCCCCAAATAATAGTTTCGGCGAAAAAATCTCTCATAGCGTTTAGAATCAATCCAGAAGAAAATTATCTTAAATTAGGGTTGTGGTTGATTGTAATAGCAAACAAGAATCAAAAATATGGTAGCAAAAGCTGATATCGCCGTTTCGATTGGTCTAGGGTTCTTCCACGTCTCCACGCCGTTGACATCTAAGGGTTTTCTTGATGCTCGCTTCTGAATCTGTGTCCATCAAAATCGCTCGTTCTGAATCGGTATGTTTTTAGTTTTTTATCCCTCTTTTATGTGATTATGAATTGGGTTTCGAGTATGATATCTATTATCTAGATTAATACATTTAAGACTTAGGATTTTTGTATCCGTTGTTATTGACTTGGATTTGGTGATTAATTTGATCGATTGATATGGATTATTGGCTTTTCACGTGTGTGTTAACATCTGGGTATTGGTTGGGGTGAAATTGATGTTGCCTTTGCAAATTTAGAGTTTATTGGCTTACCCTATTTTTTTTGGAATGGGTGTAGCTTGATTATCAAGAATCTACTTTTCTTTTATTTATATAAATTATTTTAACTGATTGTTTTACCTTTTACTGAAACATTTGATTTTAGGAACCTTGCTTTCCTATGTTCAAGAGTGTTAAATGACGCAGAAGGTGCAAGCTTCACTTAATATCATGCATTTGGATGAGTACAATCTTTGAGCAAGAACAGAGTAAATCAAGTAATGTGTTCGTTTTATGTTTACATCATATTTTGAATTTACGCTGTCTAGTGATAGCCAATTTGATAGTTACATGTTTAAATTATGTTAAGTTTTGTTTATTATTGCCTTTAAACTTGCAGATTATGATGCAACTGATACTCTTTGGAAGTTGGAATGTTGTATTTTTGTTTGTACACTTAGTTACTTTAAGTTACTCCGTTATTTTACTGAATTATGTTTTTCTTTTGCAACAGTTTTGAGATATACTTGAACAACAAGCAAATGTCTGGGTAAGTTGATATCACTTCTTAAAACTAATAGCAATTATTTTTTTATTATTTATACTTGTTGTCTTTATTATCAGACTTCTGTTTGTTGCTTGGTGAAACTATTATTCTGTCTTTAATCTTTCCTATAATTTATCAGTGATTAAACGGAGTACAATGGTTGATTGGTATTAAACTTAACAATGGCTTTAAACTTAACAGGTTCTCTTATTACTCTTGGTTTTGTGCAAATATCTAACCAATTTTTTTTTTGAAATTCATATGAACTTTATTTCACTTTATCAAGATCCATTTACTTCATAAGTTTGTATCAGTGAATCTTTTGAGTTACTATTGCACTGACCTAGATTTGTACCTTTACTGTGTCTGAATGAAAAATTGGGCGGCCATCTTACAGGTTTGAGAATGAAAAAATCGAGATTTGGTAATTTAATTTTAATATTTATTGAATTGAATAAATATTTTTCGATGAATTAATTATTAGATTAAATAATTAATTGATGAAATTGTGGTAGATTAATTTAATTATATGTGTTATATTTATTAAATTAATGTGGAGAATTTTTTATTATTCGAAGTATGTAATTATGTGAGCTTATTGTAATAAAAGAAATATTTAATAAGCCTAATAGTATTTTAATTAATTTAATAATTAATTAGAGATTTAATAATTTGACATTATTAATAAATGAGAAATTTAATTATGTGACTATGTGGATTTATGAGAAATTATTATATGTTATTTAATTAAATTAAATAAGATATTGACTTTATTTTATAAAGTAGTGTGATATTATTTAAACTATTTTATAAAGGTTTAATTAAATTAATTGGATATAAGCCTTTAAGGCTAACCAAACGAGGCCTTAAGAGGAGTTGAGGGCAGTTAAACCACGTATGGAGTAACTGACCTCAACTCTGCGCATAAAGGGTCAGTTGCTTTGTTTTACGTATTTTGCTATTAAGTGTTCAAACTGAGAGTCAGAGAATTTAGAGAGAGTTCAGAGAGAATTCAGAGGAATTGTGGGAGAAAACTCTGTGATTGAAGTAGTATCTGAAAAGGGATTGTTATCTTTACTCACTCTACGCTCTGGGTAATTCTCTCCAACCCAATTCTCATTTTTTTTTCGTCATTAAGCTTTCATGAAAATGGTTTCCAATCTCTTTGTTAAATCTCTGTAAATGGGAAATTGTGTTGTTATATGGATATATGTAATAATATGATTAGCATAACATGTTTAATTATATATTATATAGGTTTCCATATCATCAGTTTCATAATATTAATGTATGTTATGGCTTCAAAAGTAACAGAGTATAGAATATGGCCATGTGGCCCTTATACGTGATTTTAATATGTCAAACATAATTTTTTTTTGTAAAATTTTCACTTGTATATAATTATGCATGCTAAAATGAAGAAAACAAAATTTGAATGGATGGATTTGGTGTTATAACAAATCTGTAGTGTTAAAATTTTATGTTTTTGTTCAAAACCTTCAAGAACACCAAGAACAATGAAATTCGCATGTTTTAATTTTGTAATTATGTGTTTTAATTGGTTAAAATCACTCTATAAATGTTGGGTAATGATTATATACGAATTATAACATGTGGGTATGTTTAATCTGGTGAATTCAATGACCATGTAATGTTAAATCCGCTTGTTTCTGTGTTCTTCGCGAACTAGAAATTGTAAATTGGAGTTTCACAGCAACATGGCATAACTCCAGTGCCTAAGACTCGCTACCAAGATGCTAAGACCTAAGATATTGAAGGAAGCAGTCACCACTTAATGAATGGTCCAAAAATGAGTTTTTAACATGTTTAAATTTAGCAATGTGTTGGTAACTTAATCTAATTAACATAAAAACTTGTTAGACATATAATGAGGTGTTAAAATAAATTCTTAGCATGTCAATAACACATGTACGTGAGAATTGAATGATTGAATGCATAGTTAGCTTATTGTTCATGAAGTGTTAATTGTGACAATGAGTGTAATAATTTGACTAAGTATAGTCATGAATTTGAGTTAGACAAAAAGAATGAACTTGTGATGACTAGTACGTTATAATTGACTGGTATTGTGAACGTAAATGATATGTAGGATTTAAATCAAGGAACGAGTTTAATTAACGTGTAATCTACGCACAAGGCAAGTTTCCTAACCTTACTCGTTATCTTTATATGAGCTTATAAGTTATCTCTTTACGTTGAACAAATTCTCGTTATTATTGATCAAGTCCATTTTATTATATTAAAATGTATTAATCTTTCAAAGTATGATTCATATACAACAATTATTCTATCATTGTATACCTTTTGAGATTGTTATTCAATTTTAAACTATCGCCATCGTTGAACTTTGTTAGACTAGTGAACCCTTAATGATTCGACTAGTCCATAGTTGATGAGCATTCTAAATTTGAACCCTCGATGAATTATCCAAACCAAACTTCCTTCAAAAAGTGGACTCTAATTTCAAACCGAGATGAACAACCTCAGATAGGGATTACTTATCAAGTTATAGCGTTAAGATATTGTGCATGTGATGGTACTAAGGGCTAATCCCCTAAGTATGAGAAGAAGAGTCCATAGTCTTTACGATCGTTAAAGGTTTCAAGTATAAACACTTGACAACCTAGGACATAGTTCAAGGTCTTTATGACCCCTCAAGTTCTTTTATTTCTTTGTTATTCATTCCCCGATTCAAAAGTTGAGTTTCTATTTGAGTAAGTCTTTGATTTATTCAAATATTATTATTCATTTGTTATATTATTATACTTGTAGGCAATCGTGCTCACTCTTGCGTAATAATAACATTGCAGCTTAAGAACTAAAGATCGCATTTGAGCCTTCCACTCAAGAAAAAGCGGCAAGATTAACAAGTAATGAAGTGGTTATTTATGTGTTTATGTAATGATATTCGTGGATTTATATTATTTAAAGACTTATTATTTGTTTATGATTCCTTACGATGATGTTTAAGGTTAAAGCAACTTTCAGGATTTTATTATTATGCAGTTAATGTAACCCTATAAGGGAGATTTATTTATTATTTCTATCTATCAGATGGTTTGCATTTATTTATGGGTAGATAGATAGATGATATTTATATAGAATGAACACCAAATCTCGTGGAAATGGAAGCACAGGATTTGGGGGTGTCTGTGTTGGTATCAAAGTCATGAGTTATGAACCTTAGGTGGGGAAACAACCTTAGGTAGTAGCCTTGTAAGAGATTGAGAACATAGTAGTGGTAAACTCTTATCGAGTTATAAGAAATGAATTTCTAAATTCATTGAAGATAATAAAAGATTTTATGTGCTTATGTGTTAATCTATGTGTTCGCTAGCACGGATTAGTAACTAAAACTTAAATTTTGTTGTCAGGATGTCGGATGTTAGAGGAGCTAGTCGATCTGGGGAGGAGGAACCCGGAGTACCTACAGAGGAGGAGCCCCGAGACATTCATGTCATCAGGGAACAGTTGGTACAGAGAAAGCCATCTCCGTTGATCACTGTTGTTGGTCGGGAGCATGAGCCTGAGACCGATCTAGAGGAGGATTCTGATGAAGAAGAGGAGGAAGAGGAGTTCCCACAGAACTCCATTGATGCTGAGATGTATGATGCACTTTATGATCGTAACATAGAGTTGCAAGACACTGTTCAGGAGCTGGGGAAAGGACTGTTATGCAGCAGAGTACCATCGAGCAGAAGGATGGGGAAATTGTGACTCTTCACACACGTTTGGGAAACATGGAGTGAGATTTGGTTCACGAGAAGGGTCAAATTGAGGAGAAGAACGAAGAAATAGAGAAGTTGAAGAAAGATCTGAAAGAGAGCTCAGAAAGACTGGCATTAGCAGAGGAGGGCTGGGTAAGAGAGTCACGTCGTGCTGATCTTGCTGAAGAGGATTGTCGTGTAAAGAAGGCTAAGCTTGGGGAGACGTACTCTACACTTCACAATGCAATGGATGCAAAGATGAATTGTTAATGAATATCTTTGGCTCGTAGTGCAAAGATGAATTTATTAGTATGATTATGAATAAGAATTATGATTTGGTATAACCATGATTTTGATGTTTCAGGTAAAGACAGATGATGAAAATTATCTTCGTCCTGGGTGCGAAGAGGAATTTAGAATAACAATTATGATTATAAGTTATTCACATGATTGTGGATAGGAATTGTTGATTGATGTTACAGGGATAAAACATTATTGATGGACTTTTAACATGGAGAAGATAATAGACCCTATGGTCTATTTGACTCTTCTAATGGATTGTTCGTTCCGCTGCAACTATGGTTGAAAAGTTTTATCATGTATCATATGTTCTAAATCTCTGATTTATTATTGACGAAAGCTATTGATAATTTAATTATCTTTAGTCATGATATTCTTTATCGGGCTAGTTGTGCTCACCCTTTTGCTTCACAATTCCTTTCTGTGTAATAAGAGTGTTTGAAGTCGAGCGGGGATAACGAGGGGAATAGAGCGGTGGTCTATAGTGTTGAAGTTCTCCTAAATAGGATGGAAATAATTTTATTAAGAACTTTAGATAAGTGGTATCGTATTGTATACGCTATTTGATATTTAATTTTGGTGAACCCGAATAGGTGAGGTGAACCCAACTTTGAAGGCGTTTTTTCCACTATCATACAAGATGTCTAATGATGTAGCGACTTCGTGTTATCATAAGACAAGGTGTGCGCACATCCACTCACGAGTATATCTACGAGCACTACCTATATAATCTTGGAGTTTATTTGAAATATAATTCTCACTTGAGACAACGGAGATAATTATATGTCAAGAGAAGACTTACCATTGGAAAGAAGATTATAGCAATCTTTTGTTTTTCTTTGAGGACTATCGTCAACCAAGGATAATTCTATGGACATATGATATCTATCATAACCTGTAGACGCACGGCCTCCCATGTAACGGAGGTTTACTTGAGCACTTCCCAAATATTTTAATTTCTAAAAGCAGTTTTTAATTTGTACTTTTATATGTAAAGTACAATCAGAAGGTTGTGATTGAGGCACCATGAGAGTTACATACATTTGTATTAAAACTCACGCTTTAACTGCGTGGTCGATTCTCGCACTTACGCAGGTTCAATAGTTGTATAAATGAAGTTTGTATTTGATTTTTATAGTATGATATCTGGCGACTCAGAATGGGTCGTGTGGACCTATTTTGGGGCGCGCCACAAATGGTATCGAGCTTAGGGATATGGTCGATTGGCATGAGATAAGAGTCTGCAGAACTAGGAGGAGAGAGCGAGTTATATACTTCGCTTGTGTGTGACTTTTACCTAAGTTCGAAATTGTTTACTTGATAAGTTTACAAATTGT
Source organism: Panax ginseng (assembly GCA_020205605.1). Lineage (NCBI taxonomy): Eukaryota > Viridiplantae > Streptophyta > Magnoliopsida > Apiales > Araliaceae > Panax > Panax ginseng. The sequence continues at coordinate 109,469,425 of CM035130.1, read as the reverse complement.
GATATGTCAATTAACCTTTGTTTTGAAGATATATTCTAGAATGATATCTGAAATATAGGAGATGAGCAATGGGAAAATCATGATACAGAGGATATAACCGGGAAGGTACAATCCAAAAAGAAAGCAAGGTATTCTCATCTCTTCGAATACCAGGTACGTACATAAATTTCAAGGGCGAAATTTCATAAGGAGGGGAGATTGTAAGACCCCGATTTTTATGAAATGAAAGTATTCAATTTTCTTATAATTATTATGTTTAGTAAATGGTTAAACTTAGAAAAGGTTAAAGTTAAGGGTGATATGTGAAATTTTTTCAAAGTAAGCAAGTTGTCATAAAATAATCGGTGGTAAAAATATAGTAATACGCGTGGTTGCATAGTAGCACACAGTATTGATTATTGATGCTTACGTGAAAAGTCACTCAGTTTTATTCAATTATTGTCATAATATTTTATATTATTAAATCAATAATTGAGACAGCAAAGTTATTCATATTATTATTTGCAATATTGACAATGTCTGTAAGTTACGCAAAGAGAGGTTTGGTCATCTAATCAGGCGCCAATAAGGAGAAATCCTTATCTGAAAAGCCCCCTTTCCTAGGAACGACACGGTTGTTAAATATTGTAATTATAATAATAATGAATAAATGTTATTAAAAATCGAATTTGAGTTCGGAGTTGAATTTAGAGACGCGGACGTGATATTTGAGTCCAGAACGATGGAATTAGTAAAAATAAACGGTAAACACAAAATTTTTCGGGGTTAACTTTTTGGTCAAAAAGTCAACTGTTGATTTTTTTAGAAAAAGTCAAACTTCAAATTTTCAAAAATAAAATTTTTGATAAAAATAGTTCCATTGTGTTGGAATTATTAATATTAGTGGAAATCGACATTTATTTCGATATTAATTGATGTCTGGAGGTTATATTGACCAATCGGGTAATTCACTGGATAAATGAGCAATTAATTGTTATTAATTCACATGATTATAACTATTTGTTCACATGTATGTACTATTGATTCACATTCTTGTACTATTAGGGGAGTTGGTGCAAGATTGATAATACTTGTATGACTTAGTTAAAAATGAAGGAATAAATGGAGGTACTATATTGTAATTCGTATTTTCACATGATTATAACTATTTATTCACATGATTGAACTATTGATTCACATTATTTACTATTAGGGGAAGTGGTGCAAGTTTGATAATACTTGCAGGACTAAATTAAAAATGAAAGAAAAGTTGAAGGTATTATCTTTGTAATATTTTGAGCCCCAAAAGCGTGCAATTATCGAAACTATATTTTCCTATAAATAGAAGCTCATTCTTCCTTCATTTCTCACCAATTCACTAAAGCTATAGAGCAATTATTATAGAGAGAAATTATAGAGAGAAAGAAGAAAAGAAGTTTTCTACCTCACTATTCCAGTATCCAGTCTTCTTTTGAGGTAAGAGATATTATTATTATAGTAAGGGGTATTATTTCTTTCATATTCATGAAGAGAGCTATTGTTATTCCATTCCTTATTATTCTGTTGGAATAACCTGTATACGCGGACTATCGTATATAAGGTGAAATTCTTATGTTATTTCATTCTTTATTATTATGTTGGAATATCCTGTCTGTGCGGATTACGCATAACCTGGTTCCATTCTTTATTATTCTGTTGGAATAACCTGTCTTTGCGGTCTATTGCATGCCTGGTGAATTCTGTTGTTATTTCATTCTTTATTACTCTATTGGAATATCCCGTCTGTATGATTACGCGTGACACGCTTCCATTCTTTATTATTATTTTGGAATATCCGTCTGCATGCTGGATTACGCACGACCTGGTTCCATTCTTTATTATTCGTTGGGAATAATGCATAAGGCTTCTATCGCACGCATGATGAATTCTTCGTTATTCCATTCTTAATTATTCTCATTGGAATAACTCGCTCATGTGAATTACCGCATGCATGGTGAATGATCCTTTGTATTCATTCCTTATTAAATTGTGGAAATTATCTGTCTACGTGGATTACCGCATGGCGGGTGAAAATCCATTTGCAGTTTTGTAAGTATTCTGACCCTCAAAAATTTTGAAAAAATTTGAAATGATAATTTGATGAGTTTTCTAGACTGTGTCCAAAAATGGAGATTTTTGGTTGTATAGATTAGGAGTTATGAATTTTATGGAAAAGACTATTTTAAAAGTAAACCCTTATAACTCCTTATGGTTAACTCCAAAATTGGTGAAATTTTTATTGGGAGTACATGTATATAACAGAATTATACCTTGTAAAATTTCGGAATTTTTGGACAAAAGTATAATTTATGATAAATGTCTAAATATTCGGCAGTTTTGGCCATATGAAAAATAGTAAATAAATTTTAAAAATTTCGAGAAAAATATATGTTCAATATGGGACTATATTCTGATAAATCCCAGAAAAGAAATATTTTTGGGACTGATTTGGTATTTTTCATGAAAATGAACTAGTTATGAGTAAATGAATTAAATATGTTATGTGAAGTAACAAAATTGAAAAATAGGATTTTATGGCTTGGGAATCCTATATAGGGTATATGCAGATTTTTGATGAGGGATTTGATCATTGGTGATGAAATCTTATGAGTATGGCATTTTTGAATGATTAAATGCATTATTTGGTAAAGTGTAAACAATTGAAATAAATTGTTTATAAGTTTAAGAAGTGATTAAAATATTGTTATAATATTAATAATATTAGATTATGAGTTTATTAAGTGATTGATAATATTTGGATAAATTTAAAGTCTTTAATATTTATCCTTATTTTCGTTTGATTAATGTTTATATCATTGTTATAATCCTCATGCTTATATTGTGATGAAAGTCATCTTTGGCTTACGTGGGCTTACGTGCAAAGATGGACTGTTGATTATTGGTTTTATAGTTGTATATCTTTGGCTTATGTGCAAAGATGGACCGTTGATTATTTGTTTTATAGTTGATATCTTTCGCTTACATGCAAAGATGGATCGATGATTATTGATTTTATAGTCAGATATCTTCGCTTACGGCATTGATGGACGTTGTTGGTATGATTATAATCAGATTATTCTAAGATAATCATGACCATTCTTGAAAAACACGAATATCCTCGCCCGTAGCAAGGTATGGATAATTCGTGGTCGTAATACTAATGAATATCATCGTAGAGTAGCGAGGATGATTCGATGCTATGGATTAATTATTAAGTCGAGTTTCACGATAACATATTGATAATAAACTTTAATTCATAGAAGATAGTAGATATCATGCTCTACTTGACACTTTTTATAATACAACATATGTCTTTGGCCTTGTAAGCAAAAAGATGAATTGTTAATGAATATCTTTGGCTCAGAAGTTAAAAGATGAATTTATTAGTATGATTATGAACAAGAATTATGATTTGGTATAACCATGATTTTGATGTTTCGTGTAAAGACAGTGATGAAAATTATCTTCGTTCCGGGTAAGAAGAGGAATTTAGAATCCCAATTATGATAATGAGTTATTCACATGATTGTGGATGATGAATTGTTGATTGATGTTATGAGGATAAAACATTGTTGGTGGACTTTAACATGGAGAATATAATAGACCCTATGGTCTATTCGACTCTTCTAATGGATTGCTTCGTTCTACCGCAACTATGGTTAAAAAGTTTTATCATGTACCATATGTTCTAAATCTCCGATTTATTATCGATTTAAAGCTATTGATAATTTAATTATCTTTAGTCGTGATATTCTTTATCGGGCTAGTTGTGTTTCACCCTTTTGCTTCACAATTCCTTTTAGGTAATAAGAGTGTCAGCGAGTCGAGCGATGATAATGAGGGAATAGTAATCTATGGTCTATAGTTGTTGAGGTTCTCCTAAATAGTATGGAAATAATTTTATCGAGAACTTTAGATAAGTGGTGTCGTATTGTATATACATCATTTGATATTTAATTTTGGTGAATCGAATAGGGTGAGGTGAACCCAACTTTGGAAGGGCGTTTTTGCCACTATCATACAAGATGTCTAATGACAGACGACTTCGTGTTATCATAAGACAAGATTGTGCACATCCACTTGCTGAGTATATCTACGAGCACTACCTATATAATCTTAGAGTTTATTTGAAATATAATTCTCACTTGGAGACAACGGAGATAATTATATGTCAAGAGAAGACTCACCATTGGAAAGAAGATTATAGAAATCTTCTTGTTTTTCTTTGGGGACTATTGGGTCAACCAAGGATAATTCTGTGGACATATGATATCTATCATAACCTAGACGCATGGCCTCCCATGTACGAAAGTTTCCTTGAGCACTTCCCAAAGATTTTAATTTCTAAAACAGTTTTTGGCTATACTTTTATGTAAAGTACCATTGTAAGTTTATGGTCGAGGCACTATGAGAGTTATATACATTTGTATTAAAACTCACAGTTTAACTGTGGTCGTATTCTGCACGACAGTTCAATAGTTGTATAATGAAGTTTGTATTTGATTTTTATAGTATGATATCTTGCGACTCAGAATGGGTCGTGTGGACCTATTTTGGGGGCGTCACATTCGTGGTCAAACCACGTTGACCGGCATTGACCGGGAGATTTTTGGGTAACCCAGATTTCCCCAGGTCGGTCTGACAGCGAGTTCATGGGCTTTAATCTATTAGTTGTTTATTGCTTTGTTTATGTTGTTGTAACAAGATTGTTGTATGGTATATGGACTATAGATTAAGGCTTATAGATCACCTAAATAACATACGAATTTGATTTAATTGATGATCAAACTAGCCTGGACGATCATGATTGAAGTTTTCTAAGTAACCTAGAAAACTTAAGAACACGGTTCTGACATGGATTTGACCAGACCTTATCTGCTTGATTTGTTGTTATGATGATGTTATGTAATAGATCTGTACACCTACATGTTGTCTACAATCTAGGACTTTTAAATCACTAAACCATTACATGAACCACAAGTTGTGGAAGCCCAAATATGAACAGTCGAACTGTTGTTCATTTTTGGGCAAACCCAGAAATGAAGAACAGCTCTGACAGCCACTTTAGATGCCCAGATCTCCTTTGTTATGTATTGTGTGATCATGATTGTTGTTATAACATGTAGTATTACATTAGTTCTACAAACAATGATCAATAGATAGCCCAGAAAACATCATGATCTGATCAGCAATCTTGGTCAAAGTAGGCCACTTGAAAACTGACATGAATGTTCTAGGTTTTGCCAAGAACATGAAGAACACCTATAGCGACGGTTTTGTCGCTTTAGGCAGCGACACTTTATTTCTAAAATTAATTATTTTATTTAATAATTAGAGAAAATTAGTTTTTAATTATTTAAAATACAAATTTAATTACTAAAAATTATTTTAAAGTCTGAAAATTAGTTTTTAATAATTTTTAATATATTTTATAAATATTTAATATTTTTGAAATATTAAAGGTATTTAATTTATTTAATTATTATATTAAATAAATTATTTAAAATGATTTTAATACTTGAAAAATTATTTAAAATTATATTATGATATAAGAAAATATTTTAAGTTATTTTTAATGACTTTTAATATTTTGTGATAAATTTTATTAATAAATTAATATTAATGATAATTAAGTTATTTAATAAACGATTAAATAAATTAATTAAAATGATTTTATTATATTAAAAGTCATTTTAAATAATAATAAGGTATATAAAATATTTGAAGTTATAAAATATAACTTTCAATATTTAAAGGTAAATTTCATTAATAATGATATTACAATTATTTAATAATTATATTAAATAACTTAGTTTAAAAATAATTTTAATATTATAAAAATTATTTCAAATGAAATTAAGGTGTTTAAAAATATTTGAAGTTATAAAATATAACTTTTAATATTTAAAGGATAATTTCATTAATAATGATATTAATGATATTAATTTTATTATGATATTAAATTTATTTAATAATTATATTAAATAAATAGTTTTAAAATAATTTTATTGATTTAAAATCATTTAAAAGGATATAATTGAATTAAAAATATTTTAAGTTATAATTAATGACTTTTAATATTTTGATAAATAGTACATTAATATTTAAATATTAATGATAATTATTGAAAAATGATTTTAAATGTTTTAAAAATCATTTAAGGGTAATATTAGATACTTTAAAAATATGTTAAGTTATTATAAATAACTTTGATATTTTGGCAATGGTTTCATTAATAGTTTAATATTAATTAAATATTAATGATAATAAAATTATTTAATATTTAAATCATTTAATAATTATTTCGGTGGTTGAAAAATCATGATAATTAATTAAAAATTATTATAAGTCATTTAAAAATAATATGATTGATATTTATAGTTATTGAATTACAGGATGGAGTCTTAGACTCGATAATTACCCGATAAAGCCGTCGGTACACCGACATGTTTCAAAAATTGATCTGGACTTAGATAATTTGATTAGATGCGTGTTTGTTTATGATCCAATGATTGTTAAACATGTGTGATAATGTGATTAGGTTATGTGCTGACTGCAATAAGCAGTATTATGTGTTACAATATGTTATTCTAATCAGTAAAATGATCTTATTACTGATAAGTTGCTATATAAAAGATAAAACTAAGTTGCATAACTGTAAGCAGCAGACCAGGCAAGTATCCTACCTTTGCATTTACTTTATACAATGGACATAAATAAGAAAGTTTTAGAATTATATTATTATTATGCCAGATTATTAACCCTATTGTTATATATATTATATCCGATCATTGTTTATCAGCATAGTATTATATTATAATTCAAATATTTTTTCTGTTTGTTAATTTCTATATATGGTTCTACAAGTGTCCTCACTTGGATAATCATTGTATTTAATCACATGTTGATACACATTTATAAATTTTCAGTATGTATATGTTAACTTAAAAGCCGTCTAAGCTAATTGATTTGGCTAGACACAAACTTATAGATTATTGTTGCACAAGATAAAATCTTACTATTATCCAACCGAATTATTTTGATTCGGATTTCCGACTAAGTATAAACATCACGTATATGGGAAAATTTTTGTGCGCCAAAGACGGTTAAGATGAACGATAATATCGTTCTTTCATGTAGTATTAATCAATACAGGGCATAAAGGGCTGATCACCCCCCGTGCCCGTAAGTTATGACGGTTTGTAGATGAAGTTCTGTTTAACCTTTTCGAAAATAAAAAACAATGTTCATAGTCTGTCGACTAATCCCCAGATATAGTCAGTACGTAGTTTCAAAAATTTGATATAGAATTAATATATTATTATTGGTTCAGTTTACTTCACAACTATTGATTCGTTGTAAAAGTGTCGTACAAAGAAAATATTTAATCCTTTCAGCTAATATTTATAATTGCTATTACTTGTTGGGCACTCAAATACTCATCCTTGCTTAATTTAAAATATTTTCAGCTAAGTGTGAACAACTAGAAGGCTCGGCTAAGAACAAAAGGAAAGGGAAGGTTGCAGAATAAGTTGGTGCTATTTTATGTAATAGTGTAACTTTATTAAGACTATGATATTATTATTATCATGTATTATAATAAATGTATTAAAGGTTACGTACTTGGGTTTAAACTCTGATAAATATGTAATTTAAGTTTGATATCTATATTATTGTTATTATTATTAGTATTATTCTACTCATAGAAATGGTATCGTGAAGCACCGAGTTCGGGTTTCAAGTACCTGAATTTGGGGGCGTCACAGGTAACCCAAAAAAAAGTGAACATCCTCTAACGAGATTGTTAATTCTCCACAGTTTAAATAAAAAGTATTAGTCTCCGGCAGCCATCTCTCGATAAGGGCAGATATAAGTCCAAGGTCATTTTGGTGTACAACACCTCGAAAACTAAAAACTCCAAACCCACATTTATCTAAAAGGATTTTTTGTTCTTTTATCAAATTCCACTGTTTATATTTTTGTTCAGTATATTGACTCGAGCCTAGTTTTCCCCTATCTTTCCCATGATATATGTCTTCTGATACATGATCTTATTGATCATGGAGAACACTTGGATCAATTGGCTTATATTCCAAGCTGTCCATCTTTTACCTAAATACACAACAATAATCCATTATTAGTATTAAGATTTAGATAATAATTTGACTGATAATAATATTAATAATATTTATATATGAAATACTAACAAAAATAGTTTTTCAAACATACATGACAAAAACAGTTTAAACATGCATGACAAAATAATAAGCTGTAACATGCATGACAAAAACAAAAATAATAATGATTATTTATATAATAATTTAATAGTATAATATGCATGATAAAATAATAAATAATAACATGCATGATAAAAACAAAGAATAATAATGATTATTTATATAATAATTTAATAGTATAACATGCATGACAAAATAATAAATAATAACATGCATGACAAAAAAATTTAAACATGCATGACAAAAATAGCAATAATAATGATTATTTATATAATAATTTAATAGTATAACATGCATGACAAAATAATAAATAATAACATGCATGATAAAAAACAGTTTAAACATGCATAATAAAAAACAACAATAATAATAATTATTTACATAATAATTTAATAGTATAACATGCATGAAAAATAATAAATAATAACATGCATGACAAAAACAACAATAATAATTACTATTTATATAATAATTTAATAGTATAACATGCATGACAAAATAATATCAATAACATGCATGACAAAAATAGGATTAACATGCATGACAAAAACTATTATTGCATGTAATGAGCAAAACAGTAGGTATCTAGTGTTTGAGTGTAATGAGTTATTATCATTTATGTGACGCCCCCAAATCCGGGTCCCTTCGAACCTCGGACCCGGTCCGCCACGATACTACTATTGTCAAACTATTTATATTTTGTATTCATAACTTAATGAATATAACTTTACTTATTACAATTTAGAATATAAATTCTTTCCATTTCCAGGATCTATGTAATGACCCCAAACTTTTATAAGTTTCAAATCTTGGTCATTTATCATTCTTGTCTTACATCATATTTGATGTTATAAAAATATGCGGAATAATTTAAACTTTTTCAATCTCCTTTGAAAATAAATCTTTTATTGATATCTTAACTTGAATCAATTACAAATCCTTGAATCAAATTATGTTATGATTCATTCTATTCAAAATTACTGTATAAATCTTTACACCTCGATTCGAACTCCTCTATGTATCTCATAGTACAACTTAACATGTATTACACATCATAAACTACTATCATGTACATTTTCTAGAACCTAAACATGGTTCAAGAGTATATATTTAAACAAATGAATTAATCTCCTTTAATATTATTGATCTTTATCAATCAAGTAGCACGTAATCTTTACCGTGTGTTCTTAACCTGCAAAAGTGGTTATTTGCAAGGGTGAGCTCGTCAGCCCAGCAATTCTAACAGTTTTCATGCAGCACATAACATATAATAGCATATTCAGTTCATGCATTCATAATCAATTAATATTTAATACGCATGTTACTTCTCACATAATAGGCATAGATATTTACTTCACAAGCATATCATCAAAGATCAACTTTTAACTTTTATACATATCTCATATGCATTTCATATATATACATCAACATTCGCATAACATAATATAGCTCAACTAACAGTTATAGAATTCATATATCAAATAGGAACTGAAAGACTTGCCTGATTTGTAGTTTATTAACTATGACTTAACTTCTTAACGCTTATCTGTACTTCGTGTATTCCTACATAGTTATATAGTCATGGATTCATACTGATTAGTCATATATTCATACATTCTCAATGTAATAATAATGTTACATTATTTCCTAACTAGGTTCGTAAAACCTACACTTCACTTTCTCATCATATTCTTAGAATAGCTAGGTATGTATAGGTATACCTTAACCACTCATACTTGATCACAACATTCATAAATCTATCACACACTTGACTCACTATGTGTTCGACACATTTAAAACTCATATACGTACAGATAAACGTCTAACTTAGTTATAACTTCATACCACATCACCTATCCTATATTTTCATAACACAAATCAGATGGTAAGACATCACAAATTCAAACAACGTATCATTGTTTTATATCTTGAAAACATTCTTTTGGATTTAACATTTGAAAGTCATAATTAACATTCATCGCTATCACATAGCATGCTTCCTACACATCACATAGTATATTGGTCACATATTATAAGTTAAAGAAATCAAATAAGCATGCCTCGAACTTCAAATCAAAAATAGAACTATTCATGACTATAGGATGGCGCAGCTGTGCCCTGTCTAGGCTTAGGGATGACGTAGCTGCGCTGTCCCCTGGCTAGACCAAGGTTGAGCTTTGCACTCCTGGTTTCAGTCTAGACTTTAACACACTAAGACTCTTACACTTCACATGCATACATGCTAGAGGTCTTTATATAAGTATATGACCACTCTTAAGTTCATTGTTACAAGTTTTAGTTCACGACTTTCTATGAAATTAAAACATAAAGGTCATGTATTCATCATGCTTTATAACTTTGGCCATATTTCTACATATAGAGGTCTCACAATCTGTTCATACATATGATCATGGTGTTCATATTATTTATTCATAACTAGCATTGTTTAACACTTTGAAACATGCTTAAAACTCATGCTTGATTAAATTATCTTTGTACCCAAAACATGACATCTTAAATCTTTAAAATCTAACTACTCAAACTTAATGCAACTTGATTTGAAAACATTTTCAAGTTCGCCTTTGAAATCATTTTAAACTTGAACAATGCAATTCAACACATACAAGACAAATTTAAAGCTCTTATCATATATAGTTAAGGCATGTTAATATCTTCACAAGATCAGAATGTACATCATGTAGTATTCATGCATACTTTCTTTGATATATATCATGCTTTTCTTTTAAAACATTTTCTAACACAAAGCTAATAAGTTTGATCATGACAAGACACTATAAACTTCATATTATGCTCATTCACATCTGAAATCAATCATGTGTATAACATACTAAGCTCAGAACTTGTAGAACATGAGTTTCAACAAAGTTCATTTTCAAAACATAAAGTTTTTGTTATAAATCTTTCACTAATCATGTTGATCACTTCACAACACATAATAAAGCTTTATAAAACATGTTATACCTCATTTATATGTATATAAAAGTCATAGAACCAAGTTTGCAACAAATTAGCCCAACAAAAATTAGTAACTCGAATTCGAAGTTACGGCAAGAATTTGCTACCGCACCCTAGTATAAATAATAGGCGAAATGCACAGCATGCCCTCGAATGGATAAGAAGGATGACTGCTTCTATTTTGTAGAGCCTTACCCAACTTTGATTCTTTTCGATTTAAACATGTTCCAATCCATCATTTAAGAGTTCATATATGTAAGCATACCTCCTAATCACATCATAGCATGTTAATTCATATCAATTGACATAGGATTCTAAAGAATTTCAAGAATTTAGCAAAAACCCAACTAAGAACAAAAGTTAAGATTTTATACCTCCTGAAGCTTAATAATCTTAATTTCTTCCTTCTGAGATATCTAGCCTCTCCTTTGAACAACAACTCACTTAATCTCAATTATCAGAGTTTTAATGGACAAAAGCAAATAACAAAAACACTGAGAAATAAAACTCCTATTTATAGAGAAATGGTGAACTGGCTAAAAGATTTACACAAAAGATTGCATCCATGGTGTAGAAGAAAAACCCACTGGTTAATGAAGAGTGGTTCAACTACCATTTCCTAGCCATTGGCCTAACAATCATCACCTAAGCTTAGCCACTTGGAAGTTACGTAACTTAGCTTCTAGATCACTGTTCATGTACCTTTGTGCCACTCAATTTGGGATAAGAGAACAATCTCAGCAACTTATTATTCTAAGGCTTGGTTTTGGTTCTTTAATTCCCATAATGTAATATTAAGGTACAATTATTACCATATTAGAAAAATTAGGGACTATTTATATACTCACATCATATAATCCATGTACATTAGATACATGCAATAAAATAACACAGTTAGGTATTATTGTTTGGGTAGTTTTATAATTAACTCTACTACTCACATAACCATATTATAACCTTATTTATGTTTATTTAAACATTTAATTCCTCTCTCAGTTTCTAGAATACACAGATATTTAATCATTTATGTATTAAAATTACATATGACATCATTGCACTACTTGGTACCTTATATCATTAGTCCCAATTAAATGTCACACTTCATGTATTCTTAGGCCATAGGTATTATATATTACTACTGCCCACATTTTCCATATAGTAATATTATTAATATTTTAATTGGGCTAAATATCAATCAGTTGGGTACTTTTAACCCATTATCACCTTTTAATATCACAATAATTAATTAATATTAATCATTTATTTTTTTTTAATAATTATTATTATGCACTCCACTAATTAATAGAATATAGTATTCCATAATATCACTTAATTAACCAATATTTATTCCGGGTTAATTAATTAAATCGTTATTCAAGTCATGTTTTGCTAACTAAATTCCTTCATGATCACTTAGTCACCATTTATGACCATTATATGAGTCTCTAGTCTTCATTCCTTAAAACATAAATTCCACAGCCTTACTCAGAATTTTCTACACCCAAGGTGCATTGCTATTTGGTCATAAACTTGTAAATGGTAGCAATTGCGCCATACCAAAAATCGAGGAGAGCAAACAAGTTCTGCCTTAGCAGAAATAAAACCTACGCTTACACATCCTCCTTAAGCGTTAATTCGTCTAACATTAATCTCCTCTTTGATTCCACATCCTTGGTTACTATTTTCCTTAACAATTTAAGGATCACACTTCAAGTTTTAAAACTCTATTTCACTTATTAGTTTAACCAACTATACATCTCCGTTACGGTTTCTTATCACCAATAACACAAAACTCGAATATAACACATACATACATTCCTTAATCCTCACTTCTCGCAGTGTATCAATTTACTCAATAATTCTCTAACCACCTTAAAGGTATATCGATTTTCTTTTCTCGTCAACAACGTACACGCATACAAGTCTAAACCTAGCACGCGTCGAGTCTTTAATAGTATTCAATGTAGTACACTGAGTGGTTTCCCACAAACAACCAGCAAATTATTTTTTGTCTCGTCTACACTGCTTTCACAATGAGTTAGATCGGTTACTAATTCGTATATACCTCCGGCTCTCGAAGAAATTATTTAGCCCAACTCCTATACATCCACCATTAAAGGTACTGCCAGTAATCGCTTTAGACTTGATACTCACTCGTACATGTACTCAAGAAATTGGTGATTATCAAAGATATTTTAATGTCACCAACTTACTATTATAAAATAATTATTTAATATAAATAGATAAATTTTATCCATCTTCTTTACTAATTTATTTCTACAATTTATAAAAAATATATAATAATGATATATATTTATTAAACACAACATCACTTATTACATAGCTCATATTACCCTATGTAACAAAATACCACATACCTCGTAACATATTTATATATTCTTGTTTGAACCCATCTCATGCTTTAAGAATTTTATTTACTAAATTCTTATTTTAATGTTTTCTAAAAATTCGTGTTCTTACAATTTATATAATTTAATAGTGTTATTTTATTATTATAAGAAAATAATAATAAAATAAAAACTGTTAAAAACTGAACAATAACAATAATATAATAACAATACCAATAACAATATCAATATCTTACCAATATTATTATTATTTACAATGCCAATAATAACAATGTCAATAATAAAAACAATAACAATAATATTAATAATAATATTAAATACCAATAACAATATCTTACAAATAATTTTGTGTCTTCAAAATGGGTGTATGTAATCCAGCCGGTTCAACTTGTGTCCCAGTTTGCTTCTCTCTCTTCCTCTCTCTATGATTTTTCTCTAGCTTTATGTTACTGAACTTTAGAAATACTCCTCTCTTACTAGATGGTTAAATAAGCTCAAGCACTAGCTGGTACAAGTTCTTTTTTTCGGACAAAATTTAAAACCAAACTCAGCTTTTTAGTTTTCGAATGTCAACTTTTCAGCTTTTTACTTTTTCCATGTTGCATGTGTTCTTTCCCGAGGTGATGTGGCAGAAAAATTAGTCAAAGAGCTAAAGCTAACTGTTCGGGATTATTATTATTATTATTATTATTATTATTATTATTATTATTATTATTATTATAATACTAATAATAATAATATTAATAAGTAAAGTGATGACTTATTTGATTCTATTATTATTATTATTATTATTATTATTATTATTATTATTATTATAATTTATAATAATAATAATAATAATAATAAATAAAGCCAAGCTTGACAATATTTGTTCAGACTTAGCTTATTATAATTATATTATTATTATTATTATTATTATTATTATTATTATTATTTTATTAAATTAAGAGTAATAATAATAATAATAAAGAGTAAAAAAATAATTAATAATCCTGGCCGCTACAAGCTGTACCTTTTTACAATAAAAAATTAAAAAAAATTCTGGAAGTGCTCGGCCACTACAAGTTGTACCGGCTTACAATAAAAAATTATAAAAAATCCTTTTTTGCTCCTTATCAGATTCGAACTCGCAACCTCCCACTTCAAACCCGCGTCATATGACCACCCGAACACCACGGGCCTAGCTGTTCCTTTCTCGCAAGGATTAGTCTTTATATTAAAACTTTACATTTCCCCTCATCCATATATTATTATTTTATTATTATTATTCTATTATTATTATTATTATTATTATTATTTTATTATACAAACAAAACCGCTACATATTGTAGCGGCTCTTCAACTTTTTATTATTTTATTATTATTATTATATTTCTTTTATTATTTTATTATTATAAATATTATTATTTTATTATACAAAACAAAACCGCTACATATTGTAGCGACTTATAATTTTATTATTATTATTATTATTATTATTATTATTATTATTATTATTTTATTATACTATCTGTTCATTTGTTATTATTTTATTATTATACTAAATATTTTATTATATGTCCTTGAGAGATAGATAATTTTTTGTGTATACCAACGTGGTCAAACGTAATAATGATAGACTATCATGTACACTATGGGAATGGGAAAAACTGACATTGGGAATGGGTAAAATAAATAAATTTGATGCATTGAGCATTAGCCGCTACAACATGTAGCGACTGGTCTTTTTACCCTTTTAATATTCTTTTGCAAGCTGATATTTCCTCAAGTTATCTTTCTATCCTTCCTTTCCCACATCTCCTCCAGTTTGGTTTATGCTCTCGGATATTAATTTCTCTTTTCACATCTACACAGAATTTGTACCATCTGGTTGCCCATGCACTTTCACTTCCCAAGTTCAAGTTGAAGTTCTGATCGAGCAAAATTCTTCACTATTATTCAAAAGTAAGTTTTTCAAAAAAAAGTATTTTTATCTACCTCTTAAGATTGTGTTGCAAGTTTAAATTGTGAAAATACATTTGAGTTTGTCAGTGAAGTTGAAAGTAGTAAATCTAAAATTGTTCCGTACGTTGGTCAATTATTTTGTAAGTTGGAAGAGGTTGAAAATTTTTATAGATCATATGCTCGTAAAAATGAATTTGAGATTAGAATTGCAACTAGTCATAAATATGCTAATACGAATGATGTATGATCTAGGATGTATGTATATGTAAAAAAGCTGGTACACCAATTGTTGGAAAGAGTTTACCTGATGATGAAGATGGTAGTAATAAAATAACTAGACAGAGAGACTCTATAGGATGAACATTGTGCAAAGCTAGAATATATGTTGTCCACAATAAGAAAGAAGATAATTGGCGTATTTCTACTGTTGAATTAGAGCACAATCATCACTTAGTGACCCCCACCAAAGTAGATTTGATAGAGACACACAGAAATATTACTCCTGTTGCAAGAAAATTAATTGACACTTTAAATAAGTCCGATATTGGTCGTAGTAAGATGATGAATGTTTTGAGCATAATGGGTGGTGGGTTGCAAAATGTTCCTTTCTCTAATGTAAATGTTGAGAATGTGGTGCGAGATTTAAGGCGTGATTCTGCAGATGAAAATGATGCATAAGCTGCTGTCAATTATTTGAAAAAACTTGAATCTGGAAGTGCAAGTAAATTTTTTTTCCCCGAGTGAAACCCGGTGAAAACAATCGCATAGCTTGTATTTTGTGGGTTGACGCCCGATCAAGGTTTATGTATCAACAGTTCAGAGATGTTGTGACATTTTGATAGTACATAACGGACAAATAAGTATGGCATGCCGTTTGTTCCATTTTTTGGGGTCAACCACCATTATCAGTCTATATTATTTGGATTTGCATTATTAAGAGACAAGATAGAGGACATTTTCGTTTGGGTATTATAGACATGGCTTGAAGCCATGGACTACAAGGCACCTACAACCATCATCACTGATCAAGACAGAGCCATGAGTAATGCTATTACTACGGTACTTCCTTCTAGTTATCATTTATTGTGTTCTTGGTATATTAGCAATAAATTTCCTGAAAAATTGCATTATGTTTATTCTGAGCACCCATCATTCAAAAATGATTTTAACAACTGTGTGTATAATTCATTGTCCATCGAGGAATTTGAAGAGCGTTGGCATATTCTGATAAGTTCTTATGAATTGTATACCAATGAATGGCTTGGAAGTTTGTATGATGTATGACAGAAATGGATTCCAGCATATACAAAGAGATATTTTGCCGCGGGAATGATTACCACCGGAAGAAGCGAGAGCATGAATAGTTTTTTTGATGAGTACGTTAATGCATCAACAGGTATGCTATGTTTTGTACTACAGAGTCAGAAGGCTATAGAAAAATAATTTATCAAAGAGAGGAAGGTCGACTACATAACAAAATATCGTAAAAGGATTATGGTACTCGGTTCATCTTTAGAAGTTCATGCTGCATAAGTGTACACAAAAGAGATGTTTATACGTTTCCAAAATCAATTCATCGATTCCATGAAATACAAGGTTCATAAATTTAGTGAGTTGTGTGTCACTGATACTAAGGTTTATGCAGTGTATAATGCAGATGCAACTGAAAGTGGTGGAAGATATAAAGAAGTTGTCAACAATCGCCAACTAGGATCGGTAACATGAAACTGCCAAATGTTTTCTCACTCTGGTGAATTATGCAGGCACATATTGAGATATATCATAACAAAGAGTATTTCACAAATACCAAGCAACATTATTCTTCATTGGTGGACAAGAGACGTGGACAAAAGTAATGGTGAAGACTTACTCTTTAACACCATAGTTGCTGACTTCGAACAAGATCAAGCAATGCGCTATAATCATTTGATGAGTGATTACCAGGAGTTAGTGAGTGAAGCGGCTTGCTCAGTTCGAGGTTACAAAACTGTTCTTAAACTGAATGCACGAGGAAAAGCGTTGGTTGACCAGTATGATCCGGATGAGAATATTACTGAATTGGCAGATGACGACATTGATTGCACGATTGGAGATCCAAATCATGATATGGAATACGATAATGACGATGAAGATATAGAAGTGGAAGCAGAAGAAGAGTTTTTGCCGCCTATTATTTCTCAGACAAAGGGCCCCAAAAAACAATCTATATTCAAGAGTGTACTCGAGAAAATCATTCCTTCTAAGCGTCATCGAAAATGTGCAATTTGCGGCTTTGAAACTGACCACGATAAGCGAAATCACTATCGAGTGCTAGGGATTCCTGAGCCAAAAAAATAGGCATCGGATGTATTATTTATGCTATATTTTTTTTATTTTATGAAAATGAACATGTACTCTGTACTATTCATGTTAATGTCATGTAGTAGTAGTATTGGTATAATCTGTACTTCTAATATTGATAATCACATTATTATTAATATTATTATTATTATTATATTTTGTAAAATTAATACATGAATATCATACTCTCATACTCAAATAATAATAATAATAATTTATATAATAATAATAATATTAATAGTAATAATAATAATAACAACAACAACAACAACAATAATAATAATAATAATAATAATAATAATAATAATAATTAATAATAATAATAATTATTATTATAATACTTAACTACTTTTATAAATTAAAATAAGTAAAATAATTTCACGAAATGTCACGAAAAGTTATGATCATTACTTATTAAACTAATTGAACTTGATATATTTTCAAACTCGTAACTTAGAGAAAATTGATTTCATAATATTCAATGGACATAGTTCATAAAGGAACATGACTTCATAAAAGAATATGGCTTAATTATTAATATTAATATAAAAATAAATATTAAGATTAATAAAATAAATTATTATAATCTTCCATCATTTAAATTCCACTCTACCAATTTACTACCACTTTCATAAATAGATATGTCATTCATTTCTTATCATCGAAACACAACATTTTAATAATTTATAAAATAATATTAATAATAAGAATAATAAGAATTCATTTGAATAATAATATTAAACTTAATATAATAATTATATATATACATTTTGGGGAAATGTAATGTTATTTTAATAAGACTAATAATAATAATAATAATGCAAGATGGAATATAATGATAATAATATATTTTATTAAAGACTAATATTTATTTTATATTAACATTATTATTTATTTTTATATTAATAATAATATTAAATTAAAAATTAGAAAAAATATTAAAAGGGATAATAATAATAATAATAATAACAATTAACTTTTTTCTATTTTAATAAACCCACTTTATTATTAATATTAATATAAAAATAAATCGTAATACAAGAGAAAATGTCTTTTTGGGGGAAATGTAAAAGTTTTAATATAAAGACTAATCCTTGCGAGAAATGAACAGCTAGGCCCGTGGTGCTCGGGTAGTCATATGACGAGGGTTTGAAGCGGGAGGTTGCGAGTTCGAATCTGTTTCGGAGCGAATAGTTTGAAACAATTATTTTAAAGGCCAAGGGAATTTTTTTCAATTTTTTATTCCAAGTCGTGACAAGCTGTACCGGCCGACCATTTTAAATTTTGATTTATTCTCAGCTGCAACAACCTGTACCGGCTGGCCTATTTTTTATTTTTATTTATGTGAGTTTAATGTGTTGAGTCATGACATATAATGGAGAAATGCGTAAAAAAATAATTAAAAAAAAGGCACAGCCGGTTTAAGTTGTACTGGTTGGGACCTTTTTAATATTAAAAATTCATTTTGTTTAACTATACTGACAACATGTTGAGTATGTGAGGCCTTTATATTAAAATAAAAGCCGGTACATGTTGTTATTTAGACACAACAAGCTGTGCCGGCTTGGTAGAATTATGTTTCAATCTCAGCTTTCCAATAAGTTGATCTATGGGTCAAAAGGGTTACATATAGTGTCCATGGCAATGAGGTTTCCATGGATGGAATATATATATATATATATATATATATATATATATATATATATATATATATATATTATAGCTTGTAAATTGAGCAAATTGTAAATTATTTTATTTGATTTAATAATGAATAAAATTAGATTATATGTGATAATAAGATGAATGTCGTTCTATAACCTAGATACGTCGTAACGTCGTAGTATTTTGGCTACATGAATGAATTAAAGTGTTTGAATTTCCAAGACGAAAATAAAACCGTTCCGAGAAATTTTTTGAAAAATACTATTCACACATTTTTACTCGGGAATTATTTTTGAATTTTCGAGAAACGCGTAATGATAGAATTCTAAGACGAGATGGAATATCCAATAATATTTTAGTTATGTCAAACACAGTTTTTCGTCTGTGGACTTAAAACTTATCGGTTAGGGAAATCGATTTCCAAGAAGGAATTGAAATGCGTATAGTGAATTAAAGTAATGATCATATAATACGTAGGTATTATACGAGGTAATGAATACGAGTATAATATGAGATATTATACGAGTATGTATGAATGATGGTATGTCGTATATTAATAAGTATACAAGTTAGAATACGAGAATAAAAGCCCATGTATAAGTTAAGCTAAAAGCCCAAAGTAAGAACCATGGGTTAGTGGATGATTAAAACCCATGGGGCAACCCATGGGTGATCCAAAGTGATAAGCAAGTAAATTTAATGGCTAAGTAAAGGATAAGTTAAGTGGTGAGCAAGCAAATAATGTGATGAGCAAGTAAAGTGCTTATGTGTGATAAGAAAGTAAAGTGCTTATATGTGATGAGCAAGTAAGGGATAAGTTGAGTAATGGCCAAGTATATGCGGTGATCAAGTAAACTTGATGGTTCAGCTATGAATAGTAAGGAGGTGGATGGCTTATTGACCATTAAGCCCTCAATTAGGATTTCCTATAAATAAGAGATGCCTTAGTTCATTTCTTAGTTGTTAGATTTTTCACCAATAACTTATAGCTTATTGGTTAGAGATAAAAAGCTACAAAAGCTAGAACAAGTTAGTCTTTGTTAATTCAAGAAGCAAGAAAAAGATTAAAGCTTAATCAAGTGATTATCAAGGGTAAGAACCTAAACCATGAATCTCTTTCTCTTCAACTGTTAGAGAAGTGAGTAATGGTAGAACATGTATGCTAAGAAGAAGTAGGAATGAATAATCTAAGAACTTAAGTCTTAATAAGCCATGAATAAGTACTTTGTTCATAGATAAATTATGAACCAAGGAAGAACTTGTAATATGTCTACATAAATGAAATTTGTATGATTTGAAGATGAGAGGATGATGGTTAGAAGACTTAAAGTATGATAAGTCATGTGAAGTAAAATCATAAGTAGTTTATACTTTTAATAAGTTATAAACTCATGAAGAACAAGTAATAACTTATTATGTAAATAAGTTAATGAAATATGCATGTTAAGATGTTAGTATGATGGAATAAATCCATTTGAAATGATGAACAAATCATAAGTAACGAAGTTATGCCGGAATTCACACGATTAGACGATAATCGTCGAATTCGTGAAATTCTCGGAATGGAAGTCAAATTTTGACATTAAGTTCAGAAATGATGGTTTTCGATGGAGTATAGTCTCATTTGGCATTATAGAGTTGCGGACTTGAAAATGACAAAATTCTGACTTAGAACGAAGAAACAAGCGTTGAACGTTCATGAACGTTTATCGTTTTCGTTAAAATGAACTAATAGGTGAATTTTTAGTTAACAGATTCGAAAATGGAAAATTCTTACATTAACACGTAATGTATGTAATTTGTGAGCTAAGGGCTTCTAAATGAGCCAATTCGGACTTATAACGAAGAAGTTATGAGCCCGAAAAGTTCATTGAAAAATTTATCTGCAAATTTTTCTGGGATCGAGGTCCCTGCCGCTAAGCTTTGACATAGCTATATAGGTCGCAGAAGTAATATTTGAAATGACAGTGGCCATCTTCAGAAGTCATGCTGGTACCACTCAAAAGGTATAACACTCATACCAGTAGTGCCGTTAAACGATTTGGTATGGTCTTGGATGTAATAACCCGATATTTTGTATATAATTAAATTAAAAAATTTGCGTATAAATTTTTTATTTATTTTAAAGGTGAGGATATGTACAAGATAAAGCGTATGTATTTATGTGATAAATAAAAATATATTTATTACATGAATAATTACAAATAATTTTATTTTAGAATTATTGTTCATTATAAATTATATTCTTATAATAATTAATTTTATAGTAGAAATGTTTTTATTAATTATTTACCATAAAATATGATTTTATATTATTTAGAAATGATTATTAGAAATGATTATTTTATTTTATTGTATGAATTTATATTAGATTAATTAAGTTAATTATTTGAACTTAATTAATAATGTTATATATGTAAGATAAATCAGATATGGAATCCAAATCCTAATTTTGGATTTTAATCAAAGGATGAGAATAATAATATAATATTATTTTATTTCAGTGCTATAAATAAGTATTGTTTATGTGTGGACTGATAATGGTTGGTCAATTATGGTGCATCATGACCAAACCCTAGCATTAATTTGTTTAACACTATTTTTTAAACTCAAATGGGAGATTCACGACTGTGTAGTGATTGTGTTATATGAATAATGACATGTATTGTAGAATTTAGTCTTAATTAGGAAAAACCCTAATTATTATAAACCCTAATTCAAAAGTCGATATAGAATTAATATATTGTTATTATTGTTTCAGCTTACTTTACAACTATTGATTCGTTGTAGAAGTGTTGTACAAAGAAAACATTTAATCCTTTCAACTACTATTTATTTTTGCTATTACTTGCTGGGCACTCAAATGCTTATCCTTGCTTAATTTAAATATTTTCAGCTAAATGTGAACAACCAGAAGGTTCGGCCAAGAACAAGGGAAAAGGAAAGCAAACAAAATAAGTGTTATGGTATTCTATGTAATAGTACGACTTTATTCAGACAATGATATCTATTAATTATCATGTAATGAATGTGGTAAAGGTTGCATACTTGGGATTAGACTCTGATATATGTAAACTAAGTTTGGTATTTATATTATTATTATTATTATTAGTATTAGTATTATTTCCGCTCATAGAAATGGTATCGTAAAATATTGAGTTCGGGTTTTAAGTACCTGAATTTGGGGGCGTTACAACATGGTATCAGAGCTTTAGGGTTAGAAACATTAAGTGGGATAGACCTTAGGCTATAACCTTGGGACAGAGGGAAACGTTGAAAATACAAATAACTCATATAGAGTTTATAAGGAGATGAATTGGATAAATTCATCGTTAAACAAAATAAAAGATAACTTATATAAAACTATTATTTGCTGTGTGTATATATTATATGCTAATTAGGATAATTTATGTGTGTAGATGTTAGATAGAAAAGGATTAGGATACCCTCAGATCGTAAAGAAGGAGCCAACCTCCATAACCGAACCAATCTCAAAGCCAATAGCTGAAATAGAGGCTCACATTGAAAGCAACCCTAATGAGATCATTATACTGGAAAATATAGTATCGGACCCAGAAACGGTAGTATAGTAGATAGGTAAAGTATAGTTAGAGAGTATATGGTCAAGCTCGAGTTCTTAAACTCATATATTTGTGGTGAGTTCTTAAACTCATAATGTGTGGTAAGTTTGAAGAACTTGGTATAGTTATGTATGAATGAATTATTTAGGATAATGGGAATATATAGAATACTAAGCAATTGATCCTTAGTGAAGGCGTAAGAAATAAGTAGTATTAGTATTACTTGAATATGTATGATTCTATGTTGTGTATATGATAGGTATGTTTGTATAAGGTAATATTCTCCACTTTTGTATAAGTTGTGGCAAGCGATTCTCGACTTTTAAGTCACAAAGGGATAAGCGGATGTTTAAAGCAAAGATGTCTTTATGGTATGTCAAGTCTTATGAATATGAATCTATGTTGGATTACTGAAATAATTTGGTATAAAGATAGTAATTATTTATCTGAACACTGGTTAATGCAGTAAACCAAAATTTTAAAATCTAATATTTTGAATACATGATTATTTGAGCAGAAAATTTCGCGTTATATGCCAAACGTATACGATAAGGCTTAGGATGTAAGTTAATAAAGAATAATTTATGATAATGCCGCTAAGACGAAAATGAAACCAAAGAGCAGAAGAATCTGTCAGCAATGCTGGAGGACAACCAAACTAGATACATAATTTTTCGAATATTGTCGCTCAAGATATGCAGAACGGAATACCAGCCGTGGGAAAGCAGCCAGATAATCGATTAGCGAACTTCAAAGACTTCAAGATGGTCGTACTGCCAGGATTTAGAGGATCAACTGACCCCATAAAAGCGTTTGTGATAGCTAGGATAACAAAGGGGCAAAAGACAGCTTTTGCCACCTATACGATAAAAGGGGAGGCGAATTTTTGGTGGGAGGCAAATCAAGCAAGAGCCGGAGAAGGGAGTAGTGGTGGTAGGACTGGAAAAAGGAAAGGAGATAATTTCGGGAATACCAAAATTAGGCCAGAAGATGAAAAGAAACAGGTTATGTTGTGTGGGAATTGCGGAAAGAATCACTCGAGAGAGTGTCTTAAGAGTAAGTTTGTGTGTTATAAGTGTGGGCAGAAGGGACATATCGCTCCCAACTGCCCCAATCCTAGGGTAAACAGTGGGTGTTTCAGGTGTGGATCAATGGAGCATAAGGTGAAGGACTGTCTGAAAAGGAGAATGGAGGCAGGAAGCGTAAATACAAGGAAAAGTAGCGGGACGCTGGCGACAACAGGACCAACTTCAATAAATGAACCAACAGAACAAACCGCAAGAGTCTTCAACATGACTGTTCAAGATTCGGTAGCAACCGTGGATGCACTCTAGGTATTATTTGTATAAATTTTATTTTCTTATATATGATTTTCTTATATATAATAAATTATTTTATAAAGAAATTTTGATGGAGGAATTTGAGTTCTATTAAAAATCAAATTTCCGTTTAATCAGATAGATAAGCTTTATGCTGAATAGTTAAAGATCAATTCGATCAATTATGATCGAGATCTACATACAATGATTGTGTATGCTATGTACCCTTGTATGTATAAGTTTTAAAATGGTGATTCTGGGGACGGAATCTTTATAAGGGACGGTGAATGTAATAACCCCATATTTTCTATATAATTAAATCTAAAATTTTGCATATAATTTTTTTTTTAATTTTAAAGGTGAGTATATGTACTAAATATATATTTATTACATGAATACTTACAAATAATTTTATTTTAGAATTATTGTTCATTATAAAGTATATTCTTATAATAATTAATTTTATAGTAGAAATGTTTTTATTAATTATTTTCCATGAAAATATTATTTTATATTATTTAAATAATATATGAAATGATTATTAGAAATGATTATTTTATTATATTGTATGAATTTATTTTAGATTAATTAAGTTAATTATTTTAACTTAATTAATAATGTTATATATGTAAGATAAATCAGATATGGAATCCAAACCCTAATTTTGGATTTTGATCAAGGAATGAGAATAATAATATAATATTATTTTATTTCAGTGCTATAAATAAGTACTGTATATGTGTGGACTGATAACGGTTGGTTAATTATGGTGTATCATGACCAAACCCTAACATTAATTTGTTTAACCTTATTTTTTAAACTCAAATGGGAGATTCACGACTGTGTAGTGATTGTGTTATATGAATAATGACATGTATTGTAGAATTTAGTCTTAATTAGGAAAAACCCTAATTATTATAAACCCTAATTCGAAAGTCGATTACGACTTTAAGAAATTGTTAAGTCGTTATGTAGTTGTGATATGGTGATAATGTGTCTAATGACAGGTATTATATATTTTTACCCTAATTAGGGAAAACCCTAATTATTAGAAACCTTGATTAGTAATTTAAAACCCTAATTACTAATATAAAAATCCTAATTTTTAAATTAGTAACCCTAATTGCTAAAAGAAAGCCCTAAGTGCTAAATTAGCAATCTTAGTTATAATTTGTAAAACTTAAACCTAAATTACATGTTTTATATTATTAGAAAACCTAAACTAATTTAGAACCCCAAATTTGTAATTTAGGAAACCTAATTTTTCCATTTTAGCCCTAAATGTAAAATCCTTGAAAACTAAATTGTTTAACCTTAGGGTTAAACCCTAAGGGGCAAACCCTAAGGATTGTGACAAGTTACTATAAAGCCATTAAATTTGTAAGCCTAATGTCCATATTTCCCTTTTGTCACATTTTTATAAGATAACTTGTAAATCTAGCTAACATAATGAGTTGGTGACTAACTCTAACCTACCAATTGACCAATTTCTCAGCACTTTAGCTATATAATTCATCAACCAATACATTATAACATTATATATATAGATTAAAGAGAGAGAAATTACTCACTTTATTGCTCATATGAACCTAGACATTTTCTCTCTAAAAATTCGGGACTTAGAGTGAGAGGGAGTGTTAAACTAAACCCTGATCAGTTCATAGGCTTCTATAAACAGATTCAAGGATCAGATTCAAAGGATCAAAGCCAATAGAGGTATAAACCCTAAATTGTGAAATCCTTAAACTTTTGTGTTAATGATGTTGTTTGTTGGTTAGAATGGTGTTATATGATGTTATTAAGTGATCTGGGTTGGTAAATGTTAGATCCATAACATCTATAGGCTCGGATTTAATGATTTACAAAATCTAGAAAAATTTTAAAACTGTGGTCTGATAACGAATGTCAGAGCCTCTAGATCTCTCTGTGTTATGTGTTTAGTGGTGTTTGATGTTAAAGATCTGTTCTATGTTGCAAGGGCTTTGATCTGAAACTTTAATCAAGCCCAGATCATGTGTATATTGCAAGATATAAGCGGTCAAAGTACGTTGATCATGCATGAAAACTGGTTTTCTGGGTAACCCAGAAACCCAGATTTTGTCTGACAGCGTTTTCCAAACCTCTGATCTTGCTTCTGGTAATGAGTTAGGACATGTTGTTGGTTTCATGTTGTAGTGTAATATAAGGACTACAAAATCAAACCTTTATATCACCCACAACATGCATATAATTATAGATATTTATGGTCAAAGTAGGTTGACCGAACTGCCTAATGAAGGTTTCTGGAAAACCTAGAATCTTCAAGTGCCGATTTTTCTGACAAGGTTTGACCAGCCTTGATCGTTCATTTGTTTTATTGTTATGATGATCTGATGATATGTTATTGTTCCTTGTCATGTACTCTATAAGTGTGAACCATTAGAACGAACATAGAAAGCCCAGAACGATTGAATCAGGGCTTGGAAAGTAGGTGCCTCGACTGTTCTTCATTTCTGGAAAACCCAAAAAATGAACAGAAAGCAAACAGAACAAGTGTTATGGTATTCTATGTAATAGTATGACTTTATTAAGACAGTGATATCTATTAATTATCATGTAATGAATGTAGTAAAGTTGCGTACTTGGGATTAGACTCTGATATATGTAAATTAAGTTTGGTATTTATATTATTGTTATTATTATTAGTATTATTTCCACTCATAGAAATGGTATCGTAAAGCATTGAGTTCGGGTTTCAAGTACCTGAATTTGGGGCGTTACCTTTGAAAAGTGGCGTAGCGATTGCCACTACTAGTACAAAGGGATCTTAGCCGCCAACTACCAGGCGAAGGAAAGTATGGGGACGGTAATTCTTGAAGGAACATGATAAAAAAACCTTTCCTAAATCACTTTTATAGTGATGACTTAGGAATTTAATGTTGTTTAATGAGTAGTTAAATGATGAAAGTAAAGTGTAAGAACGTGAACTGTATTCAATAATGATGATAACTATAACGTTGAGAGTTACAACTAAAAGTTGTTGAGTAATACGTGAACATGAACGATATGCAATAAGTGTAGACGATCGAGTCTCGGATAGTAACATAGGAACGGTAGTAAGTTGTGAGGGGAATGATTAACTTGAAAAGAGTTGTATTAATGAAGTAAATCCACGTAAGACATAGAAGAGAAAGAAGTTGGTAAGAACGATATAAATTATAACGGCAAGCCGGAACCAATAATAACAAATCTAATCAACAATTAGATTGAGAAGAAGGGTAAAATTCATTAGGAACCATGTATGTTCATTCATGACCTAATATGATATGTTATGTGGTTATGTGTTGTAAAAACTGTAAAGACTCAAAGGGAAAGTAATTTTACTATAGTAGACGCTGAAAGCAAGTTTTCTTATCGCTTGTCTAACCTTTGTGTTAGCCAGGTTTTCAGTGATTCATGTTATGAGATGCATGAATTATTTTAAAGAAAGGGTCGATGCCAGTTTTACCTCGGCTAGACTAATCTAAAAAGATTGATTGATTTATTTACAAGTCTTTCAATATTGAATTGATAAAGCTATCCTACGCCAATTGTTTCATACGAATTCAAGGTAAGCTTGAGTATGAATAAACAAATGTATTTTTTATTGATTATTCGATGGGCAAGCGAGGTTGCCAAAACTTAAACGTAAATACGTTTAACGGATGTAGTGTTGATCAACATAGAAATCTATAAAGTCGATCACCTAGAAGTGCTCGTAAGAAATGCTCGGACTTGATGCTTAGTACCGAGTTGTCCTTTTCATGAATAAAAGCTAAAAAAAATGTTCATGGTCTATGGACCTACTCAGAATTTCCCATCTACTATATGTTCTTTGGAATTATTTTTATGAGATGAGAAGTGTTATTCAATGTTTTGTAGTACTTCATAACTATTGTTCAGTTATTGAAGAATAATCATATGATTCTCGAAGTGGTATCTTTATAATATATTGTTAGACTTGCTGAGCTAGTTATGCTCACTTCTTGCTTGAATCATATGATTGAAGCTAAGGTCGAGCGAACCGAGGGTTCCAGTAGAGATAAAGGCAAGGCAAAGATGAACGACTAGTTTATTCTGTAATAGACTAGTATGTTTGTATGAATTATATTACAACGAACAAAGAATGTAACAGTTTCAAAACCTGGGAATGGGATGTATTATTATTAATGTAATAAGAATGTCGTTGATACATATATTTTAAGGTTGTTTCAATAGAATGAATGTACAGTTATGAGTACCATGTAGCACCATCTGTCGGGTTGGAAGATACTCGAATTTGGGGGAGTCACACACACACACACACACACACACACACACACATATATATATATATATATATAAGACCCCAAATTTTTTTTTTGTATAAATAAAATTGAATTTCCTGTATTCATTATCTTGAAATATATAATAAGGAGTTAATTTGATATAATGCTTTGGTTATGGGTGAAATTTGCAAATTTTGCAAAATAAGCAAGTGGTTATAAAATATTCATTGTTGTCGTGGAATATTCGTTTGGTCATGAAATATTCTTACTGTCGGGGAATATTCATACGACGACGCAGCCATTTGTGGGCCCCATAATAGAATAATTGTCGGATGAAGAAAGCGACAAGTTTGAATTTTTATAAATAATGGCGTAATTGTTACCATTAACACTATTGAATTTTTTGGTGGTTAAAATACAATAATACGTGTGGTTGCACAGTATCATACGGTATTGCACAATATTTTTGAATTATTGATTCTTATGTAAGAAGGCACTACTCAATAATTGTTACAATAATTACTGTTTAATATTTTATTTTATTGATTCAATAATTGTTGCGTTGATATTTTATATTATTATTGTTTTAATAATTGTCATTGCACAGTATTTCCCATTATTAGATCAATAATTCATATTATTTGAATAATATTATTATATAGCATTATTGACAATGTCTAAGGAAGTTCTATCTAGGAAAGGGGTTTGGTCACCTAATTGCGCGCTAGTAAAGAGAAATTCTTATCGAAAAGCCCCCTCTTTCCTAGGAATGACCTGGTTGTCATAATTGTGATTCTGTAATTTTATTTGTGAATAATTAATTATTGATTTATATGATAAGAAAATATTTATTTTATGTGGATATAAATGAAGGATGGGGAAATATTTATTTTATGTGATTATAAATGAAGGAATTAATACTGGGGTGTTTTATTAGTATTTTGTCAAAATGAAGAATGAAATTTGGAAATTTTCAGAAAATTAGTTTATTACTTGATTTTGTAAAATCTATAACTCTTTGTGTATAATGATTGAGGAGATGAGCCATATATCAAAAGAAATCCATGGAAGTAAGCTAAACGTAGAAATTTGAATCACCCAAAAATTCTTTGTGGATTTTTCGTGGTGACTGTTTGAGTGAAACTGGTACGAGGGACTTATAGTCCGAAAATCAAATCAGTGTTCTTAAGCTCTTTTGCATGAGTTATAATTTTGATCTGACCGTTGGATCATTGTGATTTTTGGATATGTTATACATATATAATTTGAGTATATGCCACAAATTTTGATCCGTTAAAAATTAACGTATGATTTGTTATGAATTTTAAGAGGTGTTGAAAATCGTCCGTATATGAATTTCGGTCATTTTTTGTTTGGAATTTGGAAAAACTTTCTTCTATAAAGTTGTAGAGAAATCGAGTTCCTATGGAATAGACATGAGATTCAAATTTTTTTGATAAAAGGGCTATTTATTATGAATTATTGAAGTTTCGAAAATAAATATTTTATTAAAAATATAGGTGGGCCCCACTTTTAGTTGTTGGGAAAAGTTGGCTGATTTTTGTTGAGCCCCACTTATGGTGGCTGAGTTTTGTTCAAAGGTGGCATGCATAGAAGAAAAAATAAATAATATTTTATTAATTTAGTCTTCTTTGACGTTCAAGCATTTTTTTATAAATAGGGTGCTTAGTTAGAATTGAAAATCACACTAGAAACAAGTTTTTTCTTTCTCTATATTATTGAGCGTATTTTGTGAGTATTTAGATACTCTGAGAGTTGTTATTCAGTGCAAGTTTCATTCAGCTTTACATCCGATATTCCAGTCAGTAATACTGTTCTTTTGAGATAAGAGATGTTATTTTCTTCATAAATGATATTATTTTCTTCAATATCATTATGTTGAAATATTGATATGAATTTTATTATGGAATTTCTACCTTTTTCTGTCGGGGTTACTATTCACGTATACGATATTTATTCACGAATACTAAGATTATTCATTTAGTATTGTTCATTCAAGTATGATTTTTCTTGTGGAATTTCTACCTTTTTGTGTCGGGGTTACTATTCACTTATACGACACTATTCATGTATACGACACTATTCACAAATACGACCCTATTCACCGAAAAATAAAATTTTCTCTTCTTTGTCCCAGATGTCTATTATGGTTACTATCTTTGATTGTATCCATGTTTTGATCTTCATTCTTGAATTTTACTCCATTATGGTTTATTATGGAGTATTTTTAAACTTGAATTATCTAAAGTACGAATCTCTAATCTTTGTCCTTTTATCTCACTGGATTAGTTCTTTAAAATATTTTTTAATCAACCTCAGTCCTTAATGGTGATACTTAATGAATATCTTTGGCCTGTAGTGCAAAGATGAATGATTACCTGATGAATATCTTTGGCCAGTAGTGCAAAGATGAGCAGTGTTGAGATGAACATGACCAATCTGGTGATATAAATGAATATCTTTGGCCCATGGTGCAAAGATGAATATTTGATTCAAGATGTATATTGATTGATGTTACAGGGATAAAATATTGATGATGGACTTTTAAATTCATAGATGATAGTAGATTTCATTCTCTACTTAACTCTTCTAATGAATTGTTGTTTCCGCTACAGTTGTTGATCTAAAACTTATTATCTATTATATTCTATCATATTTTTCCCTGTTAAAGACTAAGGATAATTTGTTGTATATCATCTTAGTCATAATATTCTTTACTAGGCTAGTTGAGCTCACCCTTTTCCTTTTTGTTCCTTTTTTTTCTCAGGAAGCGAGAATATAGCAGGAACCCGTCGAGGTATATAGTGATGGTCCTAGACAGTTGTTTTAGCAGTCCTCACCATTTTTGTAAAATAGTGCATCAATAATTGTAATGAGGACTTTATTTGAGTGTGGATATTTGCAGAAGACAATATTTGTATTTAAACTCATTATTTTATGTGTTGTTGTATTTATGCACGACAATTGTATTAATAAAGTTATAGTTTCTTCTGTACCATGTATTTGGCGACTCAGAATGGGTAATGTATACCTATTTTGGGGGCGTCACAGTTGGTATCAGAGCTTAGGGATATGGTCTCTGGCCGAGATCGGGGAATAGAACTAGGAGGGGAGAGACAAGTAAATCCTTCTCTAGTGTGTCCTACCTAAGCTTATTTGTTGGTCGATCATGATATAGGGATATTATGTGATATGTCAATTTGTTTAATTAACCCTTATTTTATGGCAGTGTTTAAGGATGGCAGTAGAGAACGTTAACAATGGAGTGAATGAGACCGTGGAGACACCTCTAATCACCAACCAGGATAATGTGATGTCAGGCGAAGAAGGGATTGGAGATATTCTTGTGGTGGGGGAAAAAATTAATAGTTGCACCCGAGCTACTCGCAGAGGTAGCAGCTGAGAGTGAGGAAGAAGAAGAACCTGAGGAAAATTTATTAAAAGAATTTTATGATCGAA
Organism: Panax ginseng; assembly: GCA_020205605.1. Classification (NCBI taxonomy): domain Eukaryota; kingdom Viridiplantae; phylum Streptophyta; class Magnoliopsida; order Apiales; family Araliaceae; genus Panax; species Panax ginseng. The sequence goes on along the minus strand of CM035130.1, from coordinate 109,437,213 downwards.
ATGTTGAATTGCATAATCTTATTCATGAGTTAGAAGAGCGGGTTGAAGAACGGCAGGCGGTCGTGGAGTAAAAGGATGAAACAATTCAAGCTTGTGTTACCCGATATGTGATGCTTGAACAGAAGCACTCTGTGGCAGAGTATAAGATGATAAAGATGGAATCGAAATGAAAGAAGAAACAACCTGAACGAGTGAGAATGAGTGATGTATGGGTAAAAATGCATGCATCAGCGTTGATATTGTGGAAAGAGATGTCCGATCTAAGAAGGCTAAAATAGATGATATGTATTTCTCTTTTTGGAAAGCAATTGAGAGAACCCAACATCGAGTTTTGAATTACCCTGTACATTGCGGTCAACCCCAATTCGATATGGATCAAGATTAATGATTCGAGATCATGAAACAGAGAGTACGATGAAGCGATTGAGGTGGAATATACCCTATAAATAAAAGTCAATTCTAGCGAAGAATGATGACACCAAAGGTTGTCCTGCATAAGTCAAAATCGGTGGTTCAAGTGAGAGCGCCTTTTGTAACTTTCCAAAAAGCGAGTAACCGAACGAAGTTATCATGGGTTAGTTAATCATAAATTTTTGCGAAGTCTATACCCTGTTAGATACCGGTTCTACCCATTCTTTTATTTCTCTTGCTTGTGCTCAATGTTTGAACTTGACTTCGGAGAAATAAGACTTTGACTTATCTATTGAAACTCTGTTATGAGAAAATTTCGTTACATCTACAGTTTATAAATCTTGCTTGATCCAAGTTGGCACCATCACATTACCTGTTGATCTTATCTCTTTAAAGATATTTACATTTGATGTGATTTTAGGGATTGATTGGTTAACCACTCATCATGCTAACATTGATTGTTTTCGTAAGGTTATTAGTTTTTATATTCCTAACCAACCTATTATGCGAATTCAAGCAACCAAACCACTAAAGTCAAACACTTTCATATTAAGCCATAAAGTCATTCGTTTATTAAAAAATGGATGTCAAGCTTTCTTAGCCCATGTCATGGACTTGAACAAAAATACGTCAGATTTGAATAATATTTCTGTTGTTAGTGAATTTCCTGATGTATTTCCTGAATAAACTTCTTGGCCTACCCCCAGAGTGTGATATTTAATTTTGTATCGACTTTAAACCCGATACAAAACCCATTTCTAAAATCTCTTATCGAATGACTCCTATTGAACTTCAGGAGTTAAAAACCCAACTATAGAAGTTGGCAAATTCGAGTTTCTATCTGGTGACTTTCAGGATGCACTGAAGCCGGACTCTCGTAGGGGACGCCATATTCGCAAGATGTGGTAAATCGATAGCGCCATTGTGACGTGTTATCCAAGATTGGGATATGAGTCACAGTTGAGAGCAACTTAAGTTAGTAATCGAAATACATAGCTTTCTAGGCTTAGCTGGTTATTATCGGAGATTCGTGAAAGGATTTTCTCGAATCGCTACTCCGTTAACTTAGCTGACTCGTAAAGATACAAAATTCAGATGGAACAAGGAATGTGAGAAGAGCTTCCAAGAACTCAAGAGGAGACTCATTTTGGCACCTATTTTGACAATACCATCGTGGAAAAGCGAACGTGGTAGCTGACGCGTTGAGTAGAAGATCATATGCGGGTACGAGTGCGATGTTGTTAACACAAAGACCCATTTTTTATAATTTACAAACGATAAAGATAAAATTAAAGACTCTAGGGACCCACGTGATGATGTCAAATATTGGAGTATAACTAACTTTAATCGATAAATTTAAAGTTGCTTAAGCTACAGACCTGGAGCTGATGAATATGAAGAAGAAGATGCAAGAAGTCATTATTCCAAAAGCGAGAATCGGTGATGTGAGGAAAGCTCAAACATTCGATTTATTAGTCCATTTGAAATTCCCGATCGAGTAGGAACTGTGGCCTATAGACTCGCCTTAACGCTAAGTATATCGCGTATTCATAACGTTTTTCACGTATCGATGTTACGTAAATATGTGGATGACCCAAACCATATTATTGAGTTAGAACCAGATGAGATAGCTGAAGATTTAGCGTACGACGAGGTACCTATCAAGATCTTGGATAGGAAAGAGTATGTCCTACGAACAAAGGTTATACCACAAGTCAAGGTTTTGTGGAGGAACCATGTTATTGAGGAAATGACCTGGGCATTGGAATCGGATGTGACGCCCCCAAATCCGGGTATCTTCCAACCCGACAGATGGTGCTACACATGCACTCATAATCAGACATTTATTCTATTGAAATGACATCAAAATGTGTATATCAACGACATTCTTATTACATTAATAATATTACATCCCGTCCCCAGGTTCTAAAACCAACACATTCTTTGTTCATCATTCTATAATATATATAACTTACTAGTTTATTACAAGGTAAACTAATCGTTCAGCTTCATCCCGCTTCTATCCTTGTCGGATCCCCTCGCATTTGCGTTAGGTCTAATCGCATTCATATGGTTCAAGAAAGAGTGAGCATAACAAACTCAGCAAGTACAACAATTTCTTTTAAATAACATGCTTGAAACATAGGAATCGTATATCTTCAGTAACTGAACAATAGTTACAAAGTACTACCGATAATTCAAAATAGCACTTCTTTTCATTCAAAACGTTTTCCAACAATAATATTTTGTAGAATATCAACTAAGGCTCAAGACTGTGACCAATTCATAATTTTTTTTAAAAAGGACAACCCGACACTAAGTCCGTAAGTCCGGCATAGCTTATGAGCACTTCTGGGTGATCAGCCCATAGTACTCTATGTTGATCAACACTACATCCCGTTAAACGATGTATGCGTTTAAGTTTTGGCAACCTCGCGTGCCCATCGAATAATCGATGAAAATACATTTGTTTATTCATACACAAAGAGCTTACCTTGAATCAAGACCAAACAATTGGTATGATAGTGTTAACAATTCTATATTGAAAGACTTGTAAATAAATCAATCAATCTTCAAGATTTGCCTAGCCAGAAAGTTAAAAGCGGCATCGACATTTTCAGAAAACAATTCATGATCTCATAACATGAATCACGTAAAACTTGGCTAACACGAAGGTTAGACAAGCGTTTAAGAAAAAACTTGCCTTCAGCTATTCACACAAAGAAAATAACTTTTCCTTTCGGTCTTTACGGTCTCTACAATACATAACCACATAACATACTACATTAGGTCATGAATGAACATACATGGTTCCTAATGAATCTTACCCTTCATCTCAATCTAATCATATATTAGATTTGTTACTATTGGTTCTGGCTTGCCATTATTCTTACCAACTTCTTTCTCTTCTATATCTTATGTAGATTTACTTCATTAATCCAACTCGTTTCGAGTTAATCATCCTTCCTCACGGCTTACTAACATCCTTACGTTATTAATCGAAACTCGATCGTCATTTGTTAAGTACACTTTATTGTATATCGTTTACGTTCACGTATTACTTAACAACTTTTAGTTGTAACTCTTAATATTATAGGCCTTATCATTATTGAATACGGTTCACATTCCTTATACTTTACGTTCACGCTTAACTACTCATTAAACAACATTAAATTCCTAAAGTCATCACTATAATAAAGTTGATTTAGGAAAGGTCTTATCATGTTCATTAAGTAATTACATAACTCACATCGGTATTGCAAAACCATTGGATTCATAATCAACTTGGTCAACAAATTTCTGTACCAAATTTTTAGCACATTACGTTGTTCTCATTACGTTCATCTTCAATTGATTATTAACCTTTAATCATCATACATTAAGTGTCTAACAATGTTTTAACAATGTTATATTAACACCTTAGTTCATTACTAATGAGTTATCTTTCATTCTATACTTGTAAACATTCTTGTCTATCAAAACTCTGGGACTAGCTCCGCGGCGCCACACTAAGCTCTTTTCTCTCGCGCATGCCAGTGAGTTAGTAGTACGCTTTGGTTCCACCTCATCGCTGCAAGCTGGGCTTTAAGCTTTGTGAGTCGGCCATGGCGGACGACGTGCCTCCTCGAGATAATTTTTGCAGATTTTAAATTTTGTGAACTTCACGGATGCATAACTTCTTCGTTATAAGTCTGAATTGGCTTGTTCAAAAGCCTACAGTTCACAAATTACGTACTCTATGCATTCATGCAAGAATTTTATCTATTTGACTCTGTTTACTAACATTTCACCTATTAGTTCATTTTAACAAAAACGATAAACGTTCGTGAACGTTCAACGCTCGTTTCTTCGTTCTAAGTCGGAATCCAGTCATTTTCGAGTTCGCAACTCTATAATGCCAAATATGACTTGTCTCCATTGAAAACCAATATCCAAGTTCAAACACAAAATACGACTTCTATTCCGAGATTTTCACGAATTCGACGATTATCGTCCAAACTCGGGAATTCCGCCTTAACTTCATTTCTTAGGATTTGTTCATCGTTTCAAATGGATTCAATCCATCATATTAACATTTTGACATACATACTTCATTAACTTATTGACATGATAAGTTATTACTTGTTCTTCATTAGTCTATAACTTGTAAAAGTAAAAACTACTTATGACTTCCTTCCTCATGACTTATTATAGATAAAGTCTTTTAACCACCATTCTTACTTCTTATTAGCATACAATCTTATTAAAGTACACATATGAGTAGTTCATATAAACTCTTCATAAATTCATAACTTAATTAAGTTTGAATTACTTATTCATGACTTATACGGTTTAAGTCCATTGATTAATCATTCCTATCATTCCTTAGCATACATGTTCTACCACTACCCACCTCTCTAACAATGGAAGAGAAAGAGATTCATGGTTTAAGTTCTTACCCTTGATAATCACTTGGTTAATCTTTAATATCCTTCTTGCTTCTTGAATTCACAAAGACTAACTTATTCTAGCTTTTGTAGCTTTTTCTCTCTAACCAATAAGCTCTCAACTTGTTGGATGAAATGAACAACCACCAAAATGAAATCCAAGCTTGCTATTTATAGGACTTCCTAAGTTAGGGCATAAGGGTCATTAATTCAACCCACCTCCTTAATCACCTCCTTACTATTCATTACCTAGACATTAAGTTAACTTGGCCTCCACAACATCTATCCAATACTTGGGCATCACATATACTTAACCATTAAGTATACTTGCTAATCACATAACTTAGCCTTTAAGTTTGCTTGTTAATCACCTAGGTTATCCTTTGCTTGTTGATCACAACTTTTACTTGTTCACCACACATAAGCACTTTACTTGCTTATCACATTAATTACTTGCTCATTACTTTGGATCACCCATGGGTTTAAACCATCCAATAACCTATAAGTTCATACTTTGGGCTTTTAGCTTAACTTATACTTGGGCTTGCATTAATAATCATTAGGCTTGTTCATTAATTTACATTGGACTTAACAATTCCTATATTTGGACTTTAACATTAATTCGTATTAGGATTTATTATTATCCCAATTAGACATTACAATTTCCTACACAATTCAACAAATCCATTACATTTGGCTTAAAGCCTTATAACGTATAATTTACGTATTAATCTCGTATTCTAACTCGTATACTTATTTAATATACGACATTCCATCATTCATACATACTCGTATAATACCTCGTATTATACTTATATCCATTACCTCATATAATACTTACGTATTGTACAATCCTTGCTTTAATTCATTATACGCATTTAAATTCCTTCTCGAAATTCATTTTTCCTAATCGTTAGGTTTTAAGTCCGCAGGCGAAAAACTGCGTTTGCCATAACTGAAATATTATTAGATATTCCATCTCACCTCGATATTCTATCATTACGTATTTCTCGGAAGTTCAAAAATAATTCCCGAGTAGAAATGCGTGAATAGTGTTTTTCAGAAAATTTCTCGAAAAGTTTTTATTTTCGTCTTGGAAATTCAAACACTTTAATTCTATCATGTAGCCAAAATACTATGACGTTCCGATATGTCTAGGTCATAGAACGACCTTCAATTAGCTTACTCCCATAAATAATGAATTAAATTCATTTAATTCACATACTCAAAATAAAAATTTAATTCTCAAAAATCTAAATTTTCTGGGGCGTTACATCGGAAATGAAAGCAAGGTATATTCACCTTTTTGAAATACCAGATACATACGTCGATTTCGAGGACAAAATTTCATAAGGAGGGGAGGTTGGAAGACCCCGAATTTTTTTTGTATAAATAAAATTGAATTTCCTCTATTCATTATCTTGAAATATATAATAAGGAGTCAATTTGATATAATACTTTGGTTATGGGTGAAATGTGCAAATTTTTCAAAATAAGCAAGTGGTTATAAAATATTCTTTGTTGTCGGGGAATATTCGTTTGGTCATGGAATATTCTTACTGTCGGGGAATATTCGTACGATGGCGCAGCCTTTTGTGGGCCCCATAACAGAATAACTGTCGGATGAATAAAATGACAAGTTTGAGTTTTTATAAATAACGACGTAATTGTTACCGTTAACACTGTTGAATTACCTGGTGGTTAAAATACAATAATACGCGTGGTTGCATAGTAGCACACGGTATTGCACATTTTTTTGAATTATTGATTCTTACGTAAGAAGGCACTACTCAATAATTGTTACAGTAATTACTGTTCAATATTTTATTGATTCAATAATTGCTGCATTGATATTTTATATTATTGTTGTTTTAATAATTGTCATTTACAAAGATTTCCCATTATCGGATCAATAATTCATATTATTTGAATAATATTATTAGATAGCATTATTGGCAATGTCTAAGGAAGTTCTGTCTAGGAAAGGGGTTTGGTCACCTAATTGCGCGCCAGTAAGGAGAAATCCTTATCGGAAAGCCCCCTCTTTCCTGGGAACGATCTGATTGTCATAATTGTGATTATGTAATATTAATTGTGAATAATTAATTATTGATTTATATGATAAGAAAATATTTATTTTATGTGGATATAAATGAAGGATGGGGAAATATTTATTTTATGTGATTATAAATGAAGGAATTAATGTTGGGGTGTTTTATTAGTATTTTGTCAAAATGAAGAATGAAAATTTGAAATTTCTAGAAAATTAGTTTATTACTTGATTTTGTAAAATCTATAAGTCTTTGTATTTAATGAGTTAGGAGATGAGCCATATATCAAAAGAAATCCCTGGAAGTAAGCTAAACGTAGAAATTTGAATCACCCAAAAATTCTTTGTGGATTTTTCGTGGTGACTGTTTGAGTGAAACTGGTACGAGGGACTTATAGTCCGAAAATCAAATCAGTGTTCTTAAGCTCTATTGCGTGAGTTATAATTTTGATCCAACCGTTGGATCGTTGTGATTTTTAGATATGTTATACATCTATAAGTTGATTATATGTCCACAAATTTTGAACCGTTAAAAATTAACGTATGATTTGTTATGACTTTCAAGAGGTATTGAAAATCGTCCGTATGTGGATTTCGATCATTTTTCGTTTGGAATTTGGAAAAACTTTCTACTACAAAGTTGTAGAGAATTCGATTTCCTATGGAATAGACATGAGATTCGAATTTTTTTGATAAAAGGGCTATTTATTATGAATTATTGAAGTTTCAGAAATAAATATTTTATTAAAAATATGGGTGGGCCCCACTTTTGGGTGTTGGGAAAAGTTGGCTTATTTTTGGTGGGCCCCACTTATGGGGGCTGAGTTTTGTTTAAAGGTGGCATGCGTAGAAGAAGAAATTTTATTTCTTTATTAATTTAGTCTCCTTTGGCGTTTTAGCATTTTCCTATAAATATGGTGCTTAGTTAGAACTGAAAATCACACCAGAAATAAGCTTTCTCTCTATATATATATATATATATATTATCGAGCGTATTTTGTGAGTATTTAGATACTTTGAGAGTTGCTATTCAGTGCAAGTTTTCTTCGGCTTTACATCCGATATTCCAGTAAGAAGTACTGTTCTTTTAAGGTAAGGGATATTATTTTCTTCGTAAATGATATTATTTTCTTCAATATCATTATGTTGAAATATTGATATGAATTTTATTGTGGAATTTCTACCTTTTTTGTGTCGAGGTTACTATTCACGTATACGAAACTATTCACGAATACGGTACTATTTACGAGTATTGTTCATGAAGTATGATTTTTCTTGTGGAATTACTACCTTTTTTGTGTCGGGGTTACTATTCACTTATACGACACTATTCACGATATCGATAATTATTCACAAATACAAAGACTATTCACCGAAAAATAAAATTTTCTCTTCTTTGTCCCAGATGTCTATTATGGTTACTATCTTTGATTGTATCCATGTTTTGATTTTCATTCTTGAATTTTACTCCATTATGGTTTATTATGGAGTATTTTTAAACTTGAATTATCTAAAGTACGAATCTCTAATCTTTGTCCTTTTATCTCACTTGATTCGTTCTTTAAAATATTTTTTCATCATCCTCAGTCCTTAATGGTGATACTTTATGAATATCTTTGGCCTGTAGTGCAAAGATGAATAATTACCTGATGAATATCTTTGGCTCGTAGTGCAAAAATGAACAGGTGTTGAGATGAACATGACCCACTGGTGATACAAATAAATTTCTTTGGCCCGTAGTGCAAAGATAAATATTTAAGATGTATATTGATTGATGTTACAGAGATAAAATATTGATGATAGACTTTTAAATTCATAGATGATAGTAGATTTCATTCTCTACTTAACTCTTCTAATGAATTATTGTTTCCGCTGTAGTTGTTGATCTAAAACTTGTTGTCTATTATATTCTATCAAATTTTTTCCTGTTGAAGACTAAGGATAATTTGTTGTATATTATCTTTGTCATAATATTCTTTACTGGGCTAGTTGAGCTCACCCTTTTCCTTTTTGTTCCATTTTTCTTCTCAGGAAGCGGGAATATAGCAGGAACCAGTCAGGGTATAGAGTGATGGTCCTAGACAGTTGTTTTAGCAGTCCTCACTATTTTTGTAAAATAGTGCATCAATAATTGTAATGAGGACTTATTTGAGTGTGGATATTTTCTAGAAAACAATATTTGTATTTAAATTCACAGTTTATGTGTTGTCGTATTTTACACGACAATTGTATTAATAAAGTTGTAGTTTCTTCTGTACCATGTATTTGGTGACTCAGAATGGGTGATGTATACCTATTTTGGGGGCGTCACAATATATATATTTACATTTCACAGTTTTTTGGAGATAATTATACATATATATATATATATATATATATATATATATATATATATATATATATATATGAGCGATCAATCGCCACAAAGTAAACTCCAGGAAGGACAAATATATATATATATATATATATATATATATATATTTACAGATTATATATATATAACTATTTACAGCTTTTGTACATATTGCATCATCATGTGAGCCTAGGAATCATATGATCACATATTCGGTTCACGAATCTAGATTTGGTTCACGAATCTAGATTCAGTTCCCGTGATGGACATTTCCAGCTACAACTAGCTGGTAAATTATTCACAGTGTCTGAATTTCCTTAGATGGATTTCATGCCCACAAGGAATTCGGTATTGCTATGTATCTTATTTTCTCGAAGATGCTTCGCATCTCGAAAATAATAAAAGCAATCAAGCCGAACACATAATTAAATGGAAGTATCAAAGGCCTCAATTACTATTGAGCACAAGGGTTTGAAAAACCTTTTTCACAAAACATCATTGCTATATCTTGTTAAAATTGAACTTTTATACAAAATTTAAACCCTTTGTATATAGGTGCAAACGAGGCATAGCACTACTTCTAGATAATTGCACATTAACCTACACACACATTCAAATAAAGGTTTAAATTGAAAAATGGTGGTAACCGTGTCACCACAGAAGTCGGGGGGTGCCTAATACCTTCCCTCCGCTTAATCAAGCCCCCGGACCCTAAGGAATCTCAGTTTCATAGACCTGTTAAGCAGTGTCACATCGCTAGGTCATTGTGCAAACCATTTCTCGGTTGAGTTGGTGCAACCATTTAAAAATACCAACTGGCGACTCTTACAGTCAAATCGTCGACATATACATGTCGAACCTTTTCAAACTTGTTTTTCCAAACAAATATCACCTAACACGAGAACACCAAAAGACAAGAACAGAAAGGGACAAATAAAAATCCTGACGTTGATAGGTGACGACTCTGTTGGGGACATCCAATAAGAGGGCTTAAGCCGCTATTCAAAACTTTTTAGAGCTTTTATCTACTTGTGTGTGGATGTTGCATTTACATTTGAATGAATGTGTACTAATACATTTACTTACTTAGTGCTTCACATCATATCTACCTGTGATATTAGTGCTTCGCATATGTCATCATTTCAATACGATGAGATGCGTTGTATGTGAATGTATGTGTGTGTCCCTCCTCCAGGAGGCCATCCTTTCGGTGTTTGATTACTGGACTCGTATGGAGACTAATTCCAATGAGGCTCAGGAAAGGCACCACCCAGATTCGCTCTAGTTGAAAGACCAAATTAACTTCCCGTCGAGTAAATTGCAATGATCTAGGAACCTTCATGCCAAAAAGCCACGAGAGAAGCCATAGGTCAGCCTCTGATAAACCAAATGCGAAGGGAAGTCTCTTCATACCTTCCCATTTCAATTACTTGTAATTTCATTTACATGTCAATCTTAATGTAATGGAAAATATAAAGGAATATGTGTACATGTATTCCCTTTTCATATCAAAATCTATTATACTATCTTGTTATTTAAACAAACTGACATCCATTTTGCATGATAATACTCCTAAAATGGACACATTACATAGCATGTAACATTTCTACATTCCCTAAGACTAAACTACATAAGTCTTTTATAGGGAAACAATTGGTCCTGTTACCCGTTCAAAGTCCAAAAAGGCAATAAGCCTACAGCCAAACATGGCTACATCTGGCCAGTCTAATCATACTCCTATTTGTATCACCAGGTCTTTCCTGTGCTTTATTGGAGTTACTGCCAATAGTTTATGTTGTCAGGGCTGCCTAACCTTTATTGAAATGTGCTTCAACGGCTAATAACATCGAACCTTCTTTGATACTTCGCTGGATTTTCTTTCCATCGGCTGAAGAGGTCAAGGTTGCTTGACCTTCGCTGAAATGTACTTCAACGATCTGAACATCATTGGGCCACCTCCGATGCTTCATTGGATTTACTTGCCAGCGGTAGATAATGTCAAGACTGCTTGTCCTTCATTGAAATGTACTTCAACGGATAAGATCATCGGATCACTTCAGATGCTTCGCTGGGTTTAACTGCCAACGACTGATAAATCATCAGACCACCTCCGATGCTTGGCTGGATTTACTTGCCAATGACTGATGATCTCAAGGTTGCCTGACCCTCGTTGAAATGTACTTCAACGGATAAGATCATTGGATCACTTCCGATGCTTTGCTGGGTTTAACTGCCAATGGTTGATATATCATTGAACCACCTTAGATCCTTCACTGGATTTACTTGTCAACGACTGAGATATCATCGGACCACCTCTGATGCTTTGCTGGATTTACTTGCCAACGACAGATGATGTCAGGGTTGTTTGACCTTCGTTAAAATGTACTTAAACGGATAAGATCATCAGATCACTTTTGATCCTTCGTTAGGTTTAACTACCAACAGCTGATATATCATCGAACCACCTCTGATGCTTCGTTGGATTTACTTGCCAACGATGAGATATCATCAGACCACCTCCGATGCTTCGCTAGATTTACTTGCCAGCAGCAAATGATGTCAGGGTTGCCTGATCCTCGTTGAAATGTACTTCAACAGATAAGATCATCGGATCACTTCTGATGCTTCGCTGGGTTTAACTGCCAATGGTTGATATATCATCGGTCCACCTCCGATGTTTCGCTAGATTTACTTACCAACGACTGAGATATCATCGGACCACCTCCGATGCTTTGCTCGATTTACTTTCCAGCGGCAAATGATGTTAGGGTTGCTTGACCTTTGTTGAAATGTACTTCAACGGATAAGATCATCTGATCACTTCTGATGCTTCGATGGGTTTAACTGTCAATGACTGATATATCATCGGACCACCTCCGATGCTTCACTGGATTTACTTGCCAACGGCTGAGTTATCATCGGACCACCTCCAATGCTTTGCTGGATTTACTTGTCAGCGGCAGATGATGTCAGGGTTGCATGACCCTCGCTGAAATGTTCTTTAATGGATGAATTTATATAAAGTCTCCGCTGGGGAGAGGCTTTGTTGAAAGGTATGGTTATGATTGGAGTTATGACCCCAAACTGAAGGCATTGGACCTTTACAAGGTATTTCCGAATGTAGTTTGCAACAGCTGTGATCATCAGCTTTGTGAACCCTATGTTTGGGCAAATACCAATGAGTGATATATAGACCCGCAGTTTGGTCTCTAAAAATTATGATTTCCAGGCTTTCCAACTTAATCGCGTAGCGTCTTTTTTCCTAATTTTACTTTTCAGCTTGTGGGACCTCCTTTATAACTCAAATTGGATCAATTCGGAGAGTGTGGGACCCACCGAGGATAGTCGTAGGTAAACCTACGACAACCACAAATACACCTGCTGCCATCCGTGGGTGTATTTGTGCTAGCCTTTCCCTTTCACAAGTCATTTTCAAGTCACACCACACAGAGAATCCGAGAGTTCTTCTTCAGATCTACTGAGTTCGAGATGCTTTCTAAAAAATCGGTCACCGTACAAGTGTTCTGCACTATCTTGGTAATGTATGCATGTCTTCTTTTCCAGTTTTTGTCAATTGGAAAATGAGTTATCACATGAAATGCTTCTAAACACATATTAGTGATTATGCATGCTCATATGACTTGATAAAAAATATTCAACATAGTAAATGTTAGTATTTAACAATGTTGAATGTAATGATGTGAAAAAATTTGACTTTTGAAACAGTCAAATTGGCACCTTTTTCTGCTATTTTTTTTATCATATTTGAGGACAAATGAGCAAAGGTTGTAAAGCAAATTAATCCTGGTAATTAGTCTACCCTTATGGATTATGGCTTTGACATTTTTATGTATATAGGATGTTTATGACTGTGAGTTGGTGTGCTACTGAATGGCCACCTAGTGATGCCTATATGCATATGGATAGTCCTTTTTACAAAGGAGACTCTGGCAAAAAAAAAATCACGAGTCTAGGCATTGAACAGACATGCATTTTTAACTCTACTGTAGTCGTATGTTAAAGTAATGCATGCATGCATATAGTCATAAAACACATTCAAAAAGCTCCAGGTTAGAATTTACCGCAACCTTTCTGAGGTGATTTGGAGACATGTGTCCAGATATATGGATCTAGACTAGCCGAGCAGCTCCCATATGACCTCTTCATGTGTGAGGAGGAGAGCTTCTGATGTGCCTCGACCTTGCACAGTCAGACAGCCTCGTCGATTTGTGGAGGCAGTGATTCGTCCTATCCGGGTTGAGGTATCGAATGTTGAGGACGAGGAGGAGGATGTACCAGTTGCGGCTCATGCTTCCGCTGCTCATACTCCCCGCAGGGATCTTCCAAGCATTAATGTGATGATTCTAGAGCTTCTAGATGATTTGAGTCGTCACCCCTCGGTCTACTTGCATTCGAATGATGTAAAAGATGGGTTTGATCTTCCTTTTTCCTATTGATGAGGAGCAAAGGTTCTGATGTTGATTTGCATTTATGATGTAAGTTCCCGACTTTACACAACCTCGAGGGAACTGGTTCAGTATACACTCTTTGTACCAGACTCTTCACCCAGAGTACCGAGAGATTGTGCATGCTTAGGGCTTTTATGTTGACAGCTTTTTCTGGTAGAGATGTCGCTTTAGTTGTGAGAGATGATGCTCTAGCTCATAGAGACGCCGATGTTGCTAAGCGAGACGAGGCCAGATCATCTAGAGATGCCGCTGTTATTGAACGGGATGGCACTATATCTGCCAGAGATGCCGTTGTTACAGATAACACTGCATTGTGGTCCCATACTACTGGTATCATTGCAGAGATAAACACCTTCATTGATGAGCATAGTATCACAATGCAAATGGTTATGGATCTCTTAGCTCGCGTTGATACCCTTGGGCAGGAGCTCATAGAGTTACCCCCTTTTTCTGAGAGGGATACCATGTTGGATTTGATAGCACACATATACATTGATTTATAGATGGGCTTGTATTTTCCTGCAGAGACTAGCTTAGCCATTTTTGTCATGTACAGTACACATTGTATATATCAAATAGTATTATATATGACAGGGAAATATAGTTTTATTCACTTCCCTTTTAGTTATGCCTTGTTACTTGCTTGATATTTGTCTGTCTCTCCAGGGCTTATGATCTTACTGAATTCTGAACTCCTCCTTGATGGATGGACATTGAGATGTCTCAGGATTTTTCAGAATGGATCGTGTTAGTTCCCAGTAGGCACACAATAGATCTAGAAGGGGGGGTTGAATAGATCTTTTTATTTTCAAATACTTTTCCTGTTTATTTTGTATTGCTAATGAATTAACATATGACAAACATAAAAATCTTTTCAAGCGCAGCGGATTAAGTAAAAGATTCCCTTCATTGATATATTCATTAACGTACATACATTGTTCATAGAGTTAGTTAAGTTGTAAGCAGTTAATACATACATATCATTTATAGCAGTTAGGTATATAAAGTAAATAACAGAATGTAAAAGACAAAAGGGATTTTAAGTGGTTCAGAGACTCAAGCTCCTAATCCACTCTTCTGCTTTAACTAGTAGGAATTCTAGTAAGGAATGGTAGCACCCTGAATCACTAAGATTCCTTCAAGGCCATCAGCCTTGGGACTTTAGTTCACTAAGAACTCTTCAAGCCCAACAGGCTTAGAATTCCTCTAGTTCCCTAGGAACTCTTCAAGCCCAGCAGGCTTGGAACTTTATTTAGTCCCTCCAGACAAGGACCCCTCAGGCCGTAGCTACTTGTTGGTGTAGTTGTTGTTGTTGGTGCCTTGCTGCTAAGATGTCTTGAAGCTTGAACATCTTTTGTAATTAGCAGCTTGGTGTGGTCCACTTTGCATTCTATGTAGAGATTAGACCACATCTTCTTTGGTGCAGCTGATCTTCATTCTATTCTGTTCATCTTCATCTGATGTCAGCTGTGCACCATCACCATTTAGGTTTGCCAAGTGTTTGAGCTTTTGGTAGACTTCGTCTGGCACTTAGCATTCCCTGAACCCTTCTTGAATGGTTTACAGACATGGTTCTGCATCTTTTCTGTTTTAGCTTTTGGTTCCTGGTGATTCATAGAGTGGCTCTCTGGATCTTCTTTTTACTCTCCCACTTTTCTGAATGCTATCTTTTTGGCCTTCTCGGCTCTCAGCTTAGATGCCATCTTCAGTGGTATTCTCATCTTTATTGAGTGAAGTTTTAGTCTGTTTAAGTCCTTCTTTAAAGCTACTTCACTTCCACCTTCGTAGTCTCACTGCCACTGAGATTTGATCTGTTCAGTTCTGGTGGAACTCGTTGAGTCAATAGTATAGCATTCCAACAACTCAATGATCCTTCAACTCAGCAACACATGATCTTTAAAGCTCTGGCTGAAAGCTATACTCCTTCCCAATCTTCCCGTTGGAATATATTCGTTGAAAGCTATTTGAATTGCTTCATAGATCTTGAATTATTTTGTGCAGACTGCTTGATGTGATGTGACAGCTCCTTTATGACTTTACTGACACAGCAGTCTACTACCTTACCTACCGCCTTAGAGTTCTCATCTTTCCGTGTCAAGCAGGTAGTCACCTTTATTTTTTCTTTCTGACTTCTTGATTAAAACAATAGAAGTTGTCCTTTTGCATCGATGCTCTCAATTAGCAATATTTAAATATTAGTCTTTAGATTGAACTGTTTCAAATGCTTCAATCTTCAGATGATCGAACTCTACGATTCTGATGCATATGTTCTTAGACCTGATCATAGTGTGTCTTGTTAAATGTTGCTCATTGACTGATTGAGACAACATGTGACGCCCCCAAATTCTCTACATCCACTATAGCCAATTTGGTGCTCACGTAAATATTCTATAAGATAATAATTCCTATAAATCCAAGATTCACAGTACTCATAGTAAATAGTAGTTCTCGTCAAAACAATCATTGTAACTGAGTACCCTCACTTGGATGTACAGGTTTAGTATCTTATAAATATTTCTTCCATATCTATAATTCTTATTTATCTAACCTCCATAGTGTTAATGTTAAAGTTCTTGGAACTGAGTAAAGCGCTACCTCAGTGCATCAGAGAGCCAATGTCTGTTAACACTATCATTCAGATATATAGTTCATATAGATACTGTACACTTTTCTAATTTCATTAGAATAACAACTAAATACCACAACTAATAATACACTAAACCAATAATATACCGTTACATTGATAAAAAAAATCATTACTATTACATTATAGTTCTCAACAAGGTATCCATGTCTTCAGCATTTTTATCCACAATAGTGGAAACTGCTGGAATATATTTTTTCTACATGCAAATGAAGAAAATATTTGCAAGGATGAGCTACAGAAAGCTCATCAAGTTTTGAACAACAAATGAACGTTATACATATATCAATTCTGAAATAAATGAACATAGAGTTTTTCCACATACACCAAATCTGGATTGAATGAACATAAAGTTCAGAGTAGTGCCTTAAATATATACTGAGGTTTGTCAGCCAAACCTTGCCCATTTCGAATTTTTGTCAGTTCTGTAAACTTAGAAATCCGGGTTGATATACTCAACCAAACAAAACTAGGAGTATACTTATCATCCTATCTTAAATAATATCTGATCATTGCTATAAATGTCGGTGACAGCCTATAGCTTCCTCTTTCCCGCTCATTGCTATAAATGTCGGTATAAGATCCCGATTCGGTCAATTCATATCACGATCCGAATACAAGTGTCGATATATATATCGCATTCAAACAAAATCGGTTTCTCACAAACTATGTTTTGCTATCAAATCAAAAGCATTTTTCCACTACAATAGCTCATATGACTTGATTATGTTTGAATAAGAAATCATAACCTTTGAATAACAGAAATCATGTACACTGTATATCACCAGATCATAACTGATAAATATAAAATTTTTATTTAATAAAATAATTTAAATGAAGCTGGCATTTGAAATATGAGGTGTGCACAAAGTGCAGAAAAACTTGCCTGTATCGTGGACTATTGCTACACAGTCTATTTAACTTCATCTGAATACCTAATATTAATAATATTGATCTCCAAGTTAGAATAATCACAATGTATTATTGTTATAAATATATATATATATATATATATATATATATATATATATATATATATATATATATACTCCTAAACACATAACCTTATCAATTCACAAACTACCTAAGACTCTAGATCAAGTCAAAACTATTTTAGTCCGAGTTGAACCCATAGACAATTCTAACATCCCGATTTTGCCTACATTCGGATAATTCTTGAGCCTAATATTGCTAAGACTCAATCCAAACACTTAATAATTATCTTAGATAATTTGATTATCAATCAAAATATATATTTTTATAGCTCGTAATAATTTTTAAATAATTATTTACCATTTATCAAAAATTTCAATCACTTATAACTTATTTATATTAAATACCACTTTTATTCCTTTATCATTAATATTTATTTATTATTAAATATTAATGAAAATCATACCATAATATTATAATATATTTATAATATTTCAAAGTATTTTTAATACCCTAAAATCATATTTAAATAATTTTTAAACAATTAAATCCATTATCAATTAAACGCTATTAATATTAAATATTAATGTATTTCATGACAAAATATTAAAAGTTAAATTTTATAACTTAGAATATTTTTATAAACCTTAAATATTTTTATATGGTTTTTAAATCATTAAAACTAACTTCCATAATTTATTTAATACATTTATTAAAATTATCATTAATATGAATTTATTAATGAAATTCATTACAAAATATTAAAAGTCATTAAAGAATAACTTTAAATATTTTCCTATTAATTTTAATATAATTTCAAATGATTTTTAAAGTATTAAAATTATTTTTAAATAATTACCATTAATATTAAAATATTAATGTTATTCATATTAAAATATTAAAAGTTATTTATTATAACTTAAAATAATATTTTTTATATTAAAAAAAATTTATTATGAATTTCTAATATTTATTTTCTATTTATTCGATAATTTTCGCTCTAAAGTTGGGGTCCTCCACTAAACGTTTGTAGACATTTAAAATATACAAGTCCGATTTGGGCCCACTTAGTATCGTTAGAACCGTGACTTCTAGAGATACGTTTAAGCCTTAAGAAATAGTCTATTTGGCCCAAAGATAGCACCCCCGAAAATAGGCCACCACCGATTGACCATTACATGCCTTGTAAATATTTTTAGTTTTGGAGTCTTTTATAGAAACGTTTGTATATGAGATCCACAACACCGATTGAGAACCAATCGGACTCGTTGGATTCGTATCTTCTTGAAATACAATTTTCAATTATCAAACACCAAATTCCATCTTTCCAGGTCCCGTAAATCGTGCCCAAAGTTGATCGGTCAACAAGTTTTTTTTTCAACAGTTGGTTTATTTTTCAGATTTGGGGTCCTTAACGGAAACACTTATAAAACGAAATATACAAATCGGATTTAGGTCCAATAGGTATCGTTGGATTCGTACTTTCCCAAACTACAGTTTTCATGTATCAAACATCCATTTTGGTTCTGTTTTGGTCTCTTAAAAATGGACAGAAGTGATTGATCAGTAGTTTGTGTTCAACAGTTAGGGTAGTTTGGGATTTAATTCATAACTTGTTCATTTCTTAACATATTTGAGTGATTCCAAAGGGGTTTTCCCCTTAACTCATGTATCTAGCATGCTAATATGTTTTAAACCATTTACCACAGGAACCCAAAGAATCTAACATAAAAATATTTATAGCATACAAAGAAAAGCTTTTTCTTAAACCTTTTGGTACAAAACTTGATTTTCTCACTTTGGATCTAACTTTTGTTTTCAAAAATACTTTGATACACATATAAAATACCAATACTCATGTAAATCATGAGTTTTTAAAGATTAAAAACAAAAGTTGCTTTGTTCATAAAGATCTAACAAAAGAGAACACAAAAATTGAAAATTTTCAATTTCTTACTTTTTTCTTCTTGCAAGCCTTCTTGATCCTTCAAAGTAGCTTATGAGTTTCAGTTGTATGAAGATCCATGAGCCCTCCTAGACTCCCTATAACTACTAAAATCTGCAGCCCCCTTTCTCTCTCTATTATTTTGTTTTGTTTTTCTTTTCTTAACAACTTGGACAAAGAGAGGAAATGAGAGAGAAAAGTGAAGAATTTCATTTTTGTTTAGTGTAATAATGCAAGGAATGTATCTACCCATTAGTTTACTTACTAGCCTTGGATTACTTGCACATGTGAATAACCAAGTGATGAGTCACCAAAGTTTTGGCAAATCTTTTACTTAAAAAGTAAGAATGATATTTTCGTCATTTCGCACCCAATAAGGGTACTTTTGTAATTTCCCATTCAAATTTGAGGGTAATTTAGTCATTTATGTTATGGATTTAGACACATGGTAAATCTTGGTGATGAGTCACCAAGATTTGTATTTATCTTTTGTTAAAAGATAAGCTCGAGGGTATTTTTGCCTTGTTACCCCTACTAAGGGTATTTTAGTAATTTCCATATTATCCATAGGGTTATTTTAGTCATTTCAAATACTTCCCTAATATTTTTACTCCTTAAGTTTTGACAATAAGTATTAGGGCTCCCTAATTAGATTTTAGGGTTTCAAAATTAAAATCAGGGTTTACTGATTAGGGTTTGATAATCTAGGTTAGGGTTTCTTAATCCTCATTAAAATTCTCTGATAGAATTTTATAATTTATCCTACATCCACATACCTATTATAATATTCAGTATCACAACTTCTTATTGATAACCCTAATTAGAGTTAGGATTTGTTTATCATGGTTTCGGTTTCCTGAATTGAAAATTTAAGGTTTCCCGACATTTGATTAGGGTTTCTAATCCCTTATTAGGGTTTACTAAGTTATACCCTATCTGATCAATCATTGATCATCAATTCTATATCGTACCAACACATATTCATTAATATAATTGTTGTGACTGTATTTTCTATCGAATCACTATCCGGACTTAAGGTTAGGGTTTCTATTCTCTATTAAGCACAACTCTACTCATATTTCTTAGTCAATACATAAATTGACCACTTCTCTAGACTTGTATCACAGATACTTAACACAATATTGATAATCAATATCAATATTAAAAATAAAAAATTATTCGTAAAATTCCGGATCCTCACACATTCCCTCCTTATAAGGATTTCGCCCACTAATCATCATCATCATATACTTACCTTTATGTCTATCATTCGACATTTATTCCACATTTAATTCCTTTTTAGGAATAAAACAATTTTTAGGCTCAAATTTTAAGTTTTATTTAACTTATCTTGACCCATAAATTTCCTTAGAAACATAGTTCCATATCCATACATTTAACAAAAATTAAAAATTAAGATTTTGAATTAATGTATTCTCCTCCTTATAAGATTCGATCTTATTTAATTTTGATCCATTCTTTATTCACAAGTTCATAAAAATTGAATCTACACACTTAATAATAATATTTAAATCAGGTCGTTAAACACATAGAATATTTATCTATCCATTTCCTTATTTGTCGTCTACCCTGACTATTTTTCAAGTTAAAATCAATAACTATTTATCCTTATCTTAGTTTCCTTGAACTCAAATTCCTCTTTCAACATTTATTCTAATTTCATTCCTCTTTAACTGTAGCACTCTTAGACTTATTATCTTATATCTTCTACCCTTGGTATTTTAACCAAACTGTGACCTCCATGGTTCAACCACAACATCTCACAATCATACCTATCGGTTTGGAATCAAACAACTAAACATACCTACAGAAAATTTGGCTTCGGTGCCTTCTCTTTTACTAATTTGTTTTTTTTTCAAATTATGTCTTTATATCTTATCACCTTGTCTCTATTTATCATCTTATTTAAGATGTATCCTCCTTCTCGTGACTTTTTCCGATAACTAACGCTTCTGGATGAAGTTAGCTGAAACTCTTATCTTAATCTTAAATTTATTAAAATCTTTTATCAGTACCTCGTAGTTTCATTTAACTTTTAATATTATTGTTAAATGTTTCCTCCTTCATATATCTCAAATCCAGATACTATTTACACTTATGGTAATCAATTATACCACTTATTTCTAGATACAGCTAATTCATTTCTTTGTTTGAATTACTTTATCATAAATAGTAATAATGATATTTTTAAATCATTTCTTTACTTCTCAAATTTATCTCTAACTTTCTTCACTTCAGATTATCAATTCTAGTGATTTATTCAACTATTTCTTCTGTTATGGTTGTCTAATTCACCACTAATCTCAAATTTCTGATATAAAGTAACCTTAATTACCTTTACTTTTTATTGTTGTTTTAATCAACCAATTACTTCTACCAAGATTATCGAAGCCACAACTAATCTTCTTCTTTGGATATAAGGTAACCTTAATCATTTTCACATCCTTTCCTAGCTGATTTTTCATCCTTCACAATTTCTTCTCGACCAGAAAACTACGATCACCGAACTTCATCATTTATTATTAAGAAATAAAATTTTATTCAAATCTTCTATAGTATCTTTCAAAATACTTTTTAGACTTATCATTAACTCATGTTCTACCATAATTCATCATATTTGATGCATAATTCTCTCCTTTTTACCCAAAAATTTTTTTTTACACTTTGTAAATACCTTCCCAATTTAAAATATATTATATATCAACAAGTTTCACAAATTACACATCAGTTCACGTTACCGCTACTATTACATAATGTACATATCCCTAAATCATAAATCAAAAGATAAATCTATTATCTTTATCGAACTTATACAAAAGTTATGACCTCTACCGTACATATAGATGTATTTACATATACTATTCAAAATATTATTCTAATATTCTTACTATTTCAAATATCCCCAAAACCTAACTTTCATCTTAGACATTTTCGCTCCCTTCATCTACTGGTTTGAATTTGAGGCTTTGGTTCCCCATTAGGTTAAAATTTATGGGTTTTGGACAAAATTTGTTGTGTCCCTTCACCCCGCAATTGAAACACTTAATTTCGATGCTCTTATTATTCTTCCACTGTGGACATCTATTTGAATAATGTCCACTTTTTCCACAAGTAAAACATCGAGCCCCACTAAAGATACATACCCCTCCGTGCTTCTTTCCACAAAAACGACAACCTTCATCCCTTTGACTGGTGCTACTATTTCCTTTTTCCTGTAATTAGTTAAAAAAATTAACATCCTCTTTCTTTTACGATCTCCCTTCGCTTGACATTGTCTTTAATATTTCATTTCGATTCCTCAGTCCCTTCAATTTTGATGGTCCGCTTAATTTAAAGTCCAAGGTAATCCTTAAAGTATTAGGTTCAACTTCGTGGATCCTCGACCTCCATTGTGAAGCTTCTAGTAACACGCTTACCAACTATTGAGTTGGGTTTGTTCTCAAACGGTTTTCGTTAATCCTCGCCGGTGATTTCCCGTGTGATGCCATTTATCTATAAATAACAATTAACTACATATAAGCATAATATTCAATTAATTTGACAAACAAGGTGTATATATTCAATTACATTCTATATATTCCAAGAAAGAACCAACTATGATTTTATATTTCTAAGTTTTCTCCCAACAAATTGTTACACTAAGAACACCGTACTATTACAAACAACAACTCCTCTACTACCCTCTGTTCTCCTTAGCCTCTCATGCTCTGCATTCCCTTCTCTTTACTTAATCTTGATACTATCGATCATCCTTTTTGTGGATATTCAAAATTTCTCTAGCGTCTACTTAAAATCTATACAATTTCTTCTCTTTGTAATGTTACTCCAATTTCCTTTCCTTCATCTTTTGTTGTCCCTCTTTCTGGCTTTATATGAGTTTTATAAAAACTTCAATCTCCCTCTTCACTTATCTCTAACTTCGGTACTCTACATGAGCATTCTCTAAATCTACCACAGATTTGTCTTTTATAGCTTCAACTATTTAGTTGTAAACTACTTCCTTGATACTTCCTCTATTCTATCCTTCAAATCATTTCTTCATTACTACAACCTATTATGGTTCAATTACTACCTTAAGTGTAAAACAATCACCTCTCCTCTCAAAGATATGAATACAATTAACTCCTTCACTTACCAAAACATCAATTCAATATCATTAACTTATATAACAATCTATTCCTCCACTTTTTATCGATGAATTTTCTTAATTCATCTCCTACCAACTTAACTTTAGTTTATCTCTATATTTCGCTTCTCTCCCTAATACCAAATCTCTTATTGTCTTCATAATAGTTTCTAAACTCCTGCCATATCCAACTCTAAATCTCACTCTTCCGTGTCACTTCCTAGATCCATCACCATCTCATTTCTTACAACCTTAAATATCTTTATATATTACAAAGACCTTTTATCTCCATATCTCCTCATTTCTTACAACTTCCCTTTGTCTATTCTATACATGCTTAATATCTCCAAAATACTTCAATGCAATGAGTATCTAAACTCATTACCTTCACTACAATCTCTCGTGTCATATCCGCTTATTACCTTCTCTATAACCTCTCTTTGTCATATCTTCCCAAGGTATTACTACCCTAGCTTTATAACTCACGTAAACCGCTATAAGATAATAAATATAAATCCAAGATTCACACCCAAATTCTCTAGTAGTCATCAGAAACAATTTGGTGCTCACCCTCATAAATATTCTATAAGATAATAATTCCTATAAATCCAAGATTCACAAAGACTCATAGTAATAATAGTAGTTTTGGAACCAAAATAATCACCTCAGAATCGAGTAGCCCAATGTTTGTTCACTATCATTCAGATATATAGTTCATATAGATACTATACACTTTTCTAATTTCATAAGAATAACAACTAAATACCTGAACTAATAATACACTAAACCAATAATATACCGTTACATTGATAAAAAAAAAATTCATTACTATTACATTATAGTTCTCAACAGGGTATCCATGTCTTTAGCCTTTTTATCCACAATACTGGAAACTGCTGGAATATATTTTTTCTACATGCAAATGAAGAAAATATTTGCAAGGATGAGCTACAGAAACCTCATCAAGTTTTGAACAACAAACGAACGTTATACATATATCAATTCTAAAATAAATGAACATAAACTTAAGAGTTTTTCCACACACACCAAATCTGGATTGAATGAACATAAAGTTCAGAGTAGTGCCATAAATATACACTGAGGTTTGCTAACCAAACCCTGCCCAATTCAAATTTCTGTCAGTTATGTAAACTTAGAAATCTGGGTGATCTGCTCAACCAAACAAAACTAGGAGTATTCATATCATCATATCTGAAATAATATCCGATCATTGCTATAAATATATGATGACTACCTATAGCTATACGCTCACCGCTCATTGCTATAAATGTTGGTACAAGACCCCGATCATAATAGTGTCTGTTATTGTCGATCCGAAAAATAGTTTCAAGATATATGCTTCAAGATGTCAAACAAAATTCATTTTCTCACAAACTATGCTTTTCGCAACTTATCAAATCAAAACAAAAGCATTTTTGAATAATAAAAATACTTTCATATGACATAAATCGATAAATTATGTATTTGAATAAGAAATAATAACCTGAAGTATGAGGTTTGAATAACAAAAATCATGTACAATTGATATATCACCGTGATCATAACTCGATAAATATAAAATATTTTTATTTAATAAAATAATTTAAATAAAGTCGGCATTTGAAATAAGAGGTTTAAAATAAAGTGCATTATCGATATCAGTCAAAACTATTTTAGTCCAAGAGTTGAACTCGACACAATTCTAACACTCGACTATTGCTAATGATAATTCTCGAGCCTAATATCGCTAAGACTCAATCCAAACACTTAATAATTATCTTAGATAATTTGATTATCAATCAAAATATATATTTTTTTTATAGGCTCGTAATAATTTTTAAATAATTATTTATCATTTATCAAAAAATTTCAATCACTTATAACTTATTTATATTAAATTAAATACTTTATTCCTTTATCATTAATATTTATTTATTATTAAATATTTATGAAAATCATACCATAATATTTAATATATTTATAATATTTCAAAGTATTTTAATACCCTAAAATCATATTTAAATAATTTTAAACAATTAAATCCATTATCAATTAACTTCTATTAATATTAAATATTAATGTATTTCATGACAAAATATTAAAAGTTATATTTTATAACTTAGAATATTTTTATAACCCTTAAATCATTTTTATATGATTTTTAAATCATTAAAACTAATTTTCATAATTTATTTAATACATTTATTAAAATTATAATTAATATTAATTTATTAATGAAATTCATCACAAAATATTAAAAGTCATTAAAGAATAACATAAAATATTTCTCACTCTTTAATATAATTTCAAATGATTTTAAAGTATTAAAATCATTTTTAAATAATTACCATTAATATTAAAATATTAATATTATTCATATCAAAATATTAAAAGTTATTTATTATAACTTAAAATAATATTTTTTTTATTAAAAACTTTATTATGAATTTTTAATATTTATTTTCTATTTATTCGATAATTTTCGTCTAAAGTTGGGGTCCTCCACGGAAACGTTTGTAGACGAAAATATACAAGTCCGATTTGGGCCCACTTAGTATCGTTAGAACCGTGACTTCCCGAGATACGTTTAAGCCTTAAGAAATAGTCTATTTGGCCCAGTATAGCACCCTGAAAATAGGCCACTACTGACTGACCATTACATGCCTTGTAAATATTTTTAGTTTTGGAGTCTTTTATAGAAACGTTTGTATATGAGATCCACAACACCGATTGAGAACCAATCGGACTCGTTGGATTCGTATCTTCTTGAAATACAGTTTTCAATTATCAAACACCAAATTCCATCTTTCCAGGTCCCAGAAATCAGGCCCAAAGTGACTGGTCAGTAAGTTTTTTTTTTCAACAGTTGGTTTATTTTTCAAATTTGGGCTCCTTAACGGAAATGCTTATAAAACGAAATCTACTGATCGGATTTAGGTCCAATAGGTATCATTGGATTCGTACTTTCCTGAACTACAGTTTTCATGTATCAAATATCCATTTTGGTTCTGTTTTGGTCTCTTAAAAATGGACAAAAGTGACTGATCAGTAGCTTGTGTTCAACAGTTAGGGTAGTTTGGGATTTAATTCATAACTTGTTCATTTCTTAACATATTTGAGTGATTCCAAAGGGATTTTGCCCTTAACTTATTTATCTAGCATGCTATTATGTTTTAAACCATTTACCATAAGAACCCAAAGAATCTAAAATAAAAATATTTATAGCATACAAAGAAAAGCTTTTTCTTAAACCTTTTGGTACAAAACTTGGTTTTCTCACTTTGGATCTAACTTTTGTTTTCAAAAAATACTTTGATACACATATAAAATACCAATACTCATGTAAATCATGAGTTTTTAAAGATCAAAAACAAAAGTTGCTTGGTTTATAAAGATCTAACAAAAGAGAACACAAAAATTAAAAATTTTCAATTTCTTACCTTTTTCTTCTTGCAAGCCTTCTTGATCCTTCAAAGTAGCTTATGAGTTTAAGTTGTATGAAGATCCAAGACCCCACCTAGACTCCCTATAACTACCAAAATCTGCAGCCCCCTTTCTCTATCTATTATTTTGTTTTGTTTTTCTTGTCTTAGCAACTTGGACAGAGAGAGGAAATGAGAGAGAAAAATGAAGAATTTCATTTTTGTTTAGTGTAATAATGCAAGGAATGTATCTACCCATTAGTTTACTTGCTAGCCTTGGATTACTTGCACATGTGAATAACCAAGTGATGAGTCACAAAAGATTTGGCAAATCTTTTACTTAAAAAGTAAGTAAAAGGGTATTTTCGTCATTTCGCACCCACTAAGGGTACTTTTATAATTTCCCTTTCAAATTTGTGGGTAATTTAGTCATTTATGTTATGGATTTAGACACATGGCAACTCTTGGCGATGAGTCACCAAGATTTGTATTTATCTATTGTTAAAAGATAAGCTAGAGGGTATTTTGGTATTTTTACCCCTACTAAGGGTATTTTAGTAATTTTGATATTATCCATAGGGTTATTTTAGTCATTTGAAATACTTCTCTAATTTTTTTACTCCTTAAGTTTTGACAATAAGTATTAGGGTTCACTAATTAGATTTTAGGGTTTCAAAATTAAAATTAGGGTTTACCGATTAGGGTTTGATAATTTGGGTTAGGGTTTCTTAATCCTCAATAAAATTCTCTGATAGAATTTTATAATTTATCCTACATCCACATACCTATTATAATATTCAGTATCACAACTTCTTATTGATAACCCTAATTAGAGTTAGGATTTGTTTATCAGGGTTTAGGTTTCCTAAATTGAAAATTTATGGTTTTCCTGACATTTGATTAGGGTTTCTAATCTCTTATAAGGGTTTACTAAGTTTATACCCTATCTGATCAATCATTGATCGTCAATTCTATATCGTACCAACACATATTTATCAATACAATTATTGTAACTGTATTTTCTATCGAATCTCTATCCGGACATAAGGTTAGGGTTTCTATTCTCTGTTAAGCATAACTCTACTCATATTTCTTAGTCAATACACAAATTGACCACTTCTCTAGACTTGTGTCACAGATACTTAACACAATATTGATAATCAATATATATATATATATATAAAAAAAATTTATTCGTAAAATTTTGGATCCTCACACAACACTTCGATCCTGAAGAGTGTTCATTGGATCTTCAATGTAGAGCACATCTTCCTTCAATTGTGCAGTGCTTTAACACTTCTATTTGCCTTCGACTGATCTCAGGAACTAATAGCTTGACTCCTTGTTCTGGTCTCTTCTGAACAGTAAGACACCTCAGATTTGTGGCATGCCCAGCTCGCTTTCTCCTTGTGATCTCCCATTCACTTATCATCAATGGACTGATCCATGCTTAATCACTTTAGCCTTATTCTTCAGAAGCTGGCCAGTATCTCCGTGTAACTACACCAGTTCCTATTTTCCTTGGCAAACACTACGATCTTGGTTGACCCCAAGATCGTTATCTTCTGTTCACTTGATAGCTACTTCACTTGCTGACTTTCCTTAGTCAGTCACTTTCACTGAAGTCTTCTTTTGATCTACTTATAGAAGACTTCATCTTGAATTGCTTTACAACTCAATATGGATGATGATTGGGTTAGTGCTTAGATCTTATGTTAGCTTGCATGTCATTCTTTGAGTGCTCTCTGATTT
This sequence comes from Panax ginseng, assembly GCA_020205605.1. NCBI lineage: Eukaryota > Viridiplantae > Streptophyta > Magnoliopsida > Apiales > Araliaceae > Panax > Panax ginseng. The sequence continues at coordinate 109,408,660 of CM035130.1, read as the reverse complement.
CCTTTAGGTGGAATGTGTCTTTGAAGCTCAGACTAGAGGCTTCAACCTTTATATATTCTGGGAGTGCTCATTTGTTGAGAATCGTGTTTACTCTACGATTCTTCCTTGGCGTTGTGAACACTTCTGTTGAAGCCTTAGTTTTGCGCTCTACGATTTGGCTTGGGTTTTGCAGACACTACGACTCCGAGATCAGATCTTGCACTCTATGATTTTTGCCTTTAAGCTTGTTGTCTTCATCTGATCTGGCTCGACTTCTATCTCTGCCTCTTATTTAATTAGTAAACTCTACGACTCTGAGTTTGGTCTATGATTCTTAATTTGGCTTTAGCAGATGCTCAATCGGCTCTTAGACAGGCTGCCTCTACGATTCTTAACATGACTTTTGTGACGAACAAGATTTTTGTAAATTAATTTTAATATTTATTGAATTAAATAAATATTTTTCGATGATTTAATTATTGGATTAAATAATTATTTGATGCAATTGTGGTAGATTAATTTAATTATGTGTTACATTTATTAAATTAATGTAGAGAATAATTATTATTCAAATATGTAATTATGTGAGCTTATCGAATTAAATGAAATATTTAATTAAGCATGATGTTATTTAATTAATTTAATTATTAATTAGAGAGTTAATAATTTGACATTATTTATTAATGAGAGAATTAATAATGTGACTATGTGAAATTATGAGAAATTATTATATTTTATTTAAAATAAATTAAATAAGATATTGATTTATTTTATGAAGGAGTGTGACATTAATTAAACTATATGATAAAGTTTTATTAAATTAAATGTTTTTTTAAATCTATTTTGCTAGCCAAACAAGGCCCTATGGGGAGTTGGAACAATTACCCCATTATTGGGTTAACTCACCACTCAAAGGCGCCGATTCTCTTTATTATATCATACGCCTTCTTTTCTTTCTTCATTTTTCCTAAGTTCAGAAAAGTAGTAAAACAGAGAGAGTTTCAGAGAGAGATTGAGAAGTGTTGAGAAAGAATTTTGATTGAAGAAGAGTTGAGAAGAAATTATTCCCTACTAATCTATACTTATTCTCGTGGTAATCTCCTCTTCCCAAATTCTAAATTTCACGTCATTAGTTTTTATAAAATGGCTTTCATACATTTTGTAAAAAATCAGAATTGAGAAAGGGTTTGATTATGAGTTTATATATGGGTTAAGATGTATCAAATCGTATTTGATTATATATATATTATGTGAATTATCATGTCATCGTTTCATAATACTATGAATTGTTATTTCAAAATTTACAGAGTATGGGTTTTGGCCTTATGGCCTTATACGTGATATTTTATGTATCGATCGATATTATCCCTAAATTTTACACTCGTGATATTATTATGCATGTTGATACGTAAGAGACCAAAATTTAAATAAACGGATTCTAAGGTGTTATAACTAATCCAGAGTGACAATTTTCATGTTTTATTTTCAAAACCTTCAAGAACATCAAGAACAAAGTGAAAGTAAATGTGTTGATTTTGCAAATTATGTGTTGTAACTTGTTAAAATCATGCTAGATGGGTTAAGTAATGATTATATATGTATTAAAATGATTGGGTAAGTCTAAATTGTAAAAATAACTAATTGGAAGTTATGGCCATATTCATGTATAATTTTACGTGTGATTGATTTTTAGCCCAATTTGGCCTTTGTTATGTTCGCTGAATCGCAGTAATCACAGAATCGCAGAAAATGAGTTCTGGTAACCCCGCCTCGAGGTATGCTACTAAACTAAATTACCATTTACATGTCAAAAAAAAATTAAAAAAATAAAAATAAATAAATAAATAAAATAAAATAAATAAAAAATAAAAAATAAAATAAATAAATATTTGATGAAAATTATTATTAAAATATTTATAAATAAATTAAATATTTTAATTGAGATATTTATGGAATAAAATAAATATTCGATGAAAATTATTATTAAAATATTTATAAAATAAATTAAATATTTTAATTAAGATATTTATGGAATAAAATAAATATTCGATGAAAATTATTATTAAAATATTTATAAAATAAATTAAATATTTTAATTGAGATATTATGGAATAAAATAAATATTCGATGAAAATTATTATTAAAATATTTATAAAATAAAGTAAATATTTTAATTGAGATATTTATGGAATAAAATAAATATTCGATGGAAATTATTATGAAATAATTTATTCGAGTGTAATAATAGTAAGAGAATGAAAATATTCTAATTTAATTAAGTAATTAAATTAGAAGGGTAATGATTTGTTAAATAAAGTGGAGTTTATATTAAATAATTAAGTGAAAATGTAACTAATGAATGTCGTGAATACATATGGTATGTGTGTAGGATTTGTGGTGAATGGAAGTAGTAATCGTTTAGCATACGCACGAGGCAAGTTTCCTAACCCTACTTGTCATTATTGTTCAAGTTATTAGTTACGTCGAGTAAATTATCATTACTATTATTCAAGTTTAATTGTTATATTAAAGATTTATTATCTTTTCAAGATGATTCAGGCTTATACAATAATTGTTCTATTGTATACTTCTTGAGATTATTATTCAAATTTAATATCATTATTGTTGAACCTTATTAGACTAGTGAACTTTATTGATTCAACTAGTCCTTAGTTGATGAACGCTCTAAATTTCGTAACCCTTATTGAATTATCCAAACCAAACTTCCTTCAAAGCGGACTCGAATGTCAAACCGAGATGAACAACCCTCGAAAGGAAATTACTTATGCGTTAGCTGCTAAGATATTGTGCATGTGATGGTACTAAGGGTCGATCCCCAAGACGAAGAAGAAAGGTCCATAGTCTTATGATCGTTAAAGGTTTCAAGTATAATCCTTGTTAACCTAGACATAGTTCAAGGTCTTACGACCTCAAAATTCTTTTGATTCTTGTTATTCATTCTTGATTCAAAAGTTGAGCTTTTATTCAGATGTCTTTGATTCACTCGCATGTTATTATAATCGTTATTTCATTGTTATACTTGTGGGCAATAAAGGTTTCACTCTTGGTTTATAATAACATTGCAATTAAGAACAAAAGAACCTGATTTAACCTTCCACTAGTAAAGGCAAGGGCAAAGTTAAGACGTGTTGAAGACTTGTTATTTTATTTGATGATGTATTTATGTTAAACTTGAGTTAATGATGTTGTTTAAGACTTATTGTTTATATTTTCCACATGATGTTAAAGGTTAGTTCAACCCGGGATTATGTTTATGATTCAGATGTCAGTAACCCTATAAGGGGAAGATTTTATTTCTATCTATTGCATGGTTTGCATTTATTATGGGTAGATAGATAGATGATATTTCAGCTGTTGAACACCAAATCCCGTGGAATCGAAGTACCCGGATTTGGGGTGTCACAACTTCCCCATCGTGATCAATACGACTTTGAGGAAGTTCTTTCACACTCACGATCCTTCCTCGCCTCCCGGAAGTCTACTTAACTCGAGATCTCTTGTCTTGCAGACTATGATTATGCCTTGATAGTTCTCGAGCTTTCCTTGACTCTCCTGGCAGACTACAATTTTTGGTGCAGTGCTCAACGATCAGACATGCCTATCTATCACATTATAAGATCAACCTAACAAGCTTGATCTTTCTATATTTATAGTCCTTGTACATTATTTCTTTATAAAGACATTACAAAGTTGTTTTGCTTATGTAGGATCAACCAAACACATTTGATCAATTCATTCTAAGTCATTGTACTTATGTTCCTATTATCTATCAAAGGACGTTGCAGCTTTTCTTGATTCAAGCATACTTACATATTTAATCATATAAAAATAAAAATATCATACACATGCTTATTCCTAACAATCTCCCCCTATTTGATTATGACAAAAACAATTAGTGCATATGCATGAGTTGAATGAATCTTTTATACAGCGAGAAGCTATATTTGTAAAACAAATAATCATGAATGTCATTGATAATAATATGGAATTACATAAACTATGACACTTTACATCATGGATCCAGAACATACCTAACTAGATAGAGATGTACCTTTTTGGCTTCATGTGTGTCTTCCAGGATGTCTGTTGATCAGCTACTCTACTTATCTTCTTCTTCTTTTCTCTGCTCCCCCTGAGATTCATACTCTTCATTTTTTTCTCTTGCTCCCCCTCAGAGTCCATGTTCATAAGATCATCATCCTTTGGCTCCCCCTGAGATGATGACTCTGCTTCTGCTGCTACATTTTTCTTTTTCTGTTCCTTTGCTTTTCACTTAGCCTTTTTTGAGTGCTTCTTTCCCTTCTTTTCCTATCTCTTTTTCTCCCCCTTTTTGTCATTAATCATTTGAGAAAGCTGCTCTACTTTTGACATAAGTCGTTCCATCAGGTAAGATGAGTTACCAACCTCAATCTTGAGTTCTTGTTGGCTCAGCTCAAGTTGTAGGGAGATAGACTGATTCAGATTGTCAATTTTGTCAGAGAGAGAAAGAATTTGCTCTTCATTAGACTTATGTTCTCGTAGACCTTCTTCCTTCTAATCATTCAGAGCTTTCAGATATATTTGGTCTCTCTCTTTGATTTTGAGAGACATATCAGATATAGTGGCTTGGAGTCTGTCTTGAACTACATTATCTTCTGCTTCTGTCAACATCTTTTCCTCTTTAGTGATGATAGATATCTTCTCAACCAACTCATTAGAATTCTTCAATAGCTCTTGCTCCGTAGGAGTTTGGTCATATGATTGAGCAGACACTTGTTGTCTTCCAACATCAACTCTACGATTTTCATTCTCAGACAGTTTTTCAAAAGTAGTGATAATCTGATAAATCGTTGAGTGCCATTCACTGTTGGAGGATGAAGGAAAATCAGTCAATTGTGCATGGTCAGAGGGAAGCTTCTCAACCTGAACTTGATCATCTTGAATGGTAGAATGAAGGTATTCTACGATCATCCACTTGGCCATAATTCTTCTGCCATCAGAACCCACTCTACAATCATACAGAATGTAGTGGTTACCAGCATGTCGGTAGACTTTGAAGTGAGACTGGTCTTTGATCATCTTGGTTGCAAACTTCTTTACCCTTGGAAAGTTTTGAGATACCAGCTCCAAGTTTGGAAACTGTGAATAACACCAGCTGAAGTAGCTCCCATCTTTGTCAGTATATGCTTTTAACCAGGGCATCAAAGGGAAGAACCATCTCATTAGAAGATCATCAGGATTGTACAGTATTATTGTGGAATCTAACTCCATGTTTTTCCAGTTGTTAAGCACCTCATCTGTAGTCATCCTTACAACTCTGAGTTGTTCGTTTCCATGGCTTATCCATCTTACTGGTGGTCTATCTGGTGGTTCATCAAAGACTTCCACCACTATTCTTCTATAAATTTTTGCTGGAGAAGGGACAAGATAATGGTATGTTGATTCCTCTGATTCCTCCATCTCTTCACCTCTTGAGCTTGAATCATGATGTTAAAATTGGATTCCATGATAACTAATTGGAATTGAAATTGGATTCCATATTTCCTAAAATAAAGAAGTTTATTTAGATATGAAATAAGATTTCATATTATTCAAAATAAAGGAGTTTATTTGTGAATAGGAAAGAGAATCAGTATTTCCTTAAATAAAGGAGTTTATTTAGATATGAAATAAGATTTCATATTATTCAAAATAAAAGAGTTTATTTGTGAATAGGAAAGAGAATCCGTATTTCCTTAAATAAAGGAGTTTATTTAGATATGGAATAAGATTTCATATTATTCAAAATAAAGGAATTTTTTTTGTGAATAGGAAAGAGAATCTGTGTTTCCTTTAATAAAAGAGTTTTTTTTTAAACTTGGAATTAGATTCCATAATTAATTAAAATAAATGAGTTTATTTTGATTAAAGAATTTGATTAAAATAAAATAGTTTATTTTATTGAAAATTGGTTAAATTAAAATAAAAGAGGTTTATTTTGATTTAAATTTGGATTAAAATAAAGGAGTTTATTTTGATTCAAAATTAGATTTTATACTAACTAAATTTGCCCATTAAATGATATCAATATATATTGAATGTTTATTATTTATGAGATGAATGTTATTCATTGATGCATATGGTGATGTGTATAATAATAAATGGGATTATTGACCAATGTGATTGACTTTTATTTTAGTTGGATGCATGAATATATGAGTTTTATTAAATGGGGTCTGCGTACCTTGTCTTCTCTAATTTTTTCTTAATCTAAATTCTAACTCCCTCCTATGTACTTCCCCTTGACTGTTGATCAAGGTTTCTATTTATTTTAAATAGTTTTGTAATAGGAATAGTTAGAATTAATTTTGAAGAATTGGAGATTAAGGAGCAAGGAGCGCTTAAAGACCCGTTTGTAATGGAGCCCGAGACCTAATTAATTTTGGTAATTAATAAAAGAATGTATGCTAAAATGTTGTTAATTATAAATTCATTTACAAAATTATACAATGTCTAAATTACTATCACTGCGTAGCATATTAGATGTTAAATTAAATGGACCTAATTAAACGGATTTGTTAAGGAAATTGAGAATAATTCTCACGGCTGAAAAGCTATCTTCTGCCCTTAATACGCTTATCCCTACAATGTTTGCAGACAATGCCTCTGAGGAAGAGATTGCTACTTTTAGAAAGTGGCAAGATGATGCACAGTTGGCTCAATGCATCATGCTCGCATCCATGAGTAACAAGCTTCAGCGTCAGCATGAAACTATGGATGCTTTTACTATATTCCTGCACATCAAGTAGTTGATGGTCAGAAAAGTAGGATTGAAAGATATCAGATATCTAAGGAGCTCTTCCGATCTAGAATGACTGATGACACTATAGTACAGACAAAAGTCCTTCTTTCATCAGACTCATCAGTGTGTTCCTCTGATTCCTGGTTTGTAGAATTAGAATCTTTTTCCATGTTTTCATCTTCTTCTTCAGCATCTTCTTCCGTGAATTCAAACTCATCATCACTCAAATCAATGACAGCAGTGGAGTGTTCTTTTATCCTTTTTGAGATAGATTTAGCAAGCAGTCTGTTGCTTTTTCTTCTTATTGGAGGGTCAGCTATAGGGGTTTCAGACTTTTCTTCTTTTTCAAAGTCTGAAGCCTCTGTATCCCCATATAAGCTTCCTTAATGTTCAACAATATTAGGAACATGTACTTCTTCCTTGGACTCAGTATCTTTTGAACCATCATATGGACTTGTTTGGACTTTAGTAGCAGGAGATGCAGCTGTTTCATCATTCAAACTTTCTTCAGTAGCAGAGTTACTACTCTGATTGTTGGCCACATGACTTATACATTCTTTTTCTGAAAGTAGTATGCACACAAGCCAATCATGTTTGATGATAAATCATATACTTTGTAACAAACTTATTCATTTATTAATAAAAAGTATTAATTTATTAAAGGCTTTTAATTATCTACATGATGCTATTTTATAATATGTGATAAACCCATAGTTTTAAGCAATGCTTTTAGAATAATGATGATGATCATTCTAATGAGATCTAAATTCTTAGAAAGCTTAAAACTAAAATAGTTCCCAATCGTTGGATTATTAAATTGGGGATTAATAAATCCAGATAGATTGGTATATAGGTTGCTTGCTCATTGGATGAGGATGATTGATCTCATGATCATTTGTATGGAGACACTAAAGCAAGTATGTAGGTTCTTATTAGATAATAAGTTCACTGAATGTGGCTCGCTAAGGAATACCTAATGGAGTTTTACTTGCCTGTTAATAGGAATTCCTGTAGTGATAGTAGTACAAGTGATCCTTGGACTTGAGATCATCATAGTATCTTGTGTATAATGAGTTATACTTTGACTTATTCCTTAAGACCCTTAGGGTATATCAAAGGGTATGCTTGGGTATAATAAGTTGTACATGGAGATAATGTATAATCAATAAAGAATCTACCGCTTCTAGTAAAAGAGAATTAATTAATAAAAGTACTCTCATATATTCCTAGTAAGATTAAGAGGCAAATTAATTAAAAGAGTTTAATTAATTATTCCTAATAAGATTGGGAGCCTATTTAATTAAAAGAGTTTAATTAATTAAAAAATAAAACCTAATTCCTTAATTGTTGAGGGTTGCCTACATCTATAAATTAGAGGAGTCTTATTATGGGTGGGGGTTGACACTTTCACAAAAACACATGAATACGTAATTTTAATAGTTAGGGGAGTACACCCTTTCTGTGAGAGATAGAAAAATTAGGGTTTTGCCAAACACCTATCTTTTTGAATCTTTCTTCTTCCTTGATGGATCACCTGTGGAGGCCAGACACTTGGGTGGCTAACATTGATCAAAGGAAGGAACCAAACCCGGTGGATTCAAGTTGAACGTGAAAAAGATTGGAGGTGAACTTGTACCTGAGGAAGCTCAAATCTTTAAGGGTATGATTTTTGTTCTTCATATTTTTGTTTAATTAATAATTGTGCATAAAGGATGATCCGGGTAAATGGTTTGTAAAATTTTTAAAACTCTATTTTATCACGTTTCCGCTTACTTTGTGCAATTTGATTGCGTTCACAAATATTACAAACCTAACATTTTCATCACCAGACTTAGATATTCCTTTCATAGATTCTACTTCTTCTTCATTACTAGACTTGCCTCTTGAGGATTCTGATAAGTGGATTTTATATACGCGAATCAGTGTCCATTTCATGCTTATTTGTTGCTAATTTCTTGTGTTCATGTTCGTTTTTACTTGTTTTATGTTATTTCATGTGTAGGATGGTTGTTGTGGTATTTAGAGTATATTTTGGAGTCAATTGGGATGATTTAGAGTCAATTAGAGCAAAATTAGAAGAAGCCATGAAGTTCAAAGAAAGATTTTTAGATCGGACCCTTTCAAGAAATGCCTATTTGTAGGTATACCCTTGAGATGGGGTCTTCATCGAGCTAGCTAGAAGGTAGCCCATTTCATGCATGTTTAATACATATACCCACAGCAAGGTAGGGGGGTGTCGAATTCTGTAGTCTTTTGTTATGATTGAAACTCTTATTGGGCGTGGATTCTAGCTTATTGCATGGGAATGGAACTCTAGAGAGATGGAATTTAGATTGGGACTTGTGTGTTGGACATCTATTACTCAATTAACAACAAATTCAAGAACACACAAGACATATTACAAAGATTTATCTCAGTTTTTCTTAGCAAGTGTTGAGTAGAATCTAGTTACACACAGCACGCAAGTATACGTGGTCAACAAGTAATAAAGTGATAAGATGAGTATCGTTCCCATAGGGAATTCTAATTAATAAATTCCAACTACTAATACTATATCAATTCAATTTTATTCAAACAATGAGAAATTGCGATTTTCTGAATTATTAACTCAAAATTAAACACTTAAAGATATTGTACTAAGATAAACAATTAACTAAGCTATTACTTGAGTGAATGACTTCCGGTAGGTAAATATTAAGACTTCAATATCCCCAATTATGAATTATAAATCGGTTATCTAATCATCCCAATTATTATGTCTCATGGATTGTTACTTGGAATTTTCAAATGCCAAAAGCCCTCTTCCAAGTGATCAATTGACTTCTATTTAACCCAGATTAACCTTGCTATATTCCTATGCAAAACAATTGGATTAAACTCTTTCCAGTCCCAATTCCTTATATGTTACATGCGGTGAACATATATTTTCATTCAATTCACAAACCTAATTATTTACCGTGTAAATAACTAAGTCACATGTTATCATGTCTAGTTCTAACCCTAGAATTCCTCTCCCAATTCCTTCTAGAGTAACACAATAATTATTGGCCAAATAATTAATCACTAAAATCAAAACATGATAAACAATCCACTTCAACATAAATAATTATAATGACAGAATAACTAAGTTATAATCATAAAAGGTTCAATTGAAATCTTAATTAAAGAATTAGTTCATCACTAAATAAGAATCATTAATTGTTGACAAATCATCCTTTAAGAATTACAAATTAAAATAAGGAGAAAAAGAAGAAACACTGTAGCCAATCCCTCACGAATCTCCAAGTAATCTCCTCAGAATCTTCAATGGAAAAGCTCCTTCAATACTCTCCAAAAATAAATCCAAATCCTCCCTTTAACTCAAATAATTAGTTTCTTTTTATAGTCTCCCAATCCTCTTCCAATTAGGTTTTATTATTAGCCCTTAATAGACAAATTACGTCCAACCGTAAGTCAAACGCTTAATCCGGTCAACGCCGGTAGAGGCTCAGCGCCTTGGCCAATGGTAGTATAATTTCAGTACCCCGGCTACTGGACTTTTGAAATTACCAAATTGCCATTCAATGCTTGAAATTCCCATAATTGCCCCTCCAGCTTCCAAATCTGCCAAACAAGATATAAACACAATAAAAATGCTACTAAATAACTTAAGAATGCAATAATTTAAGTCTAAATATATCCAAATTATGGGTATACTACCCATTCATCAGCAAGCATTGGAGAAGTATTGTGTGGAGATTTTTAAGACGATTGCAATTTTAGGCTATGTGAAGGGTGTTTTTCAATATTCTTCTTCTTAGGCTATTATTTTTAATTGAAAGAATGGTTTCTATGATTTATTTAGTGTTTATTTCGTTTATGATGAACTAATTCACTTTTTAGGCTTATGATGGATCTTTGAGTGAATCAATGATTTTATAACTTTGAATTCCAATTTAATAATCTATTTCCAGTTTATCTATATTGATTTGAACTTGAATTTATGAATTGCCTGATCAACAATTCTTTGTGGATTTTTATGGAATCGAGAGAGGATATTCAAATCTAGACTTAGTTAATATAACATGTGTTCATGAATTTTGTGAATGGCAGAATCTTAATGAATGTTAAGGTAGAGATATGCTTGACATCACATGTAATCGGATAGAGAACTTAATCTTAAACCTTCTTTAATTGTAATTCACATAGAGATATAGTGAGTTAGTTGATTAAGGTGTTAACTTGTTTCTATCTTAATTGTGGATTTAAGTTAATACGGTATTAGTGCATCGAGAGGTGGCTAATACTACATTCGTGTTCTTGATTAATAAACTGGGATAGTGAATTGAATTGGAATAAAGGTGTTAAAATCAGAGTGAAGCTTAAGGTGAAATCACAAGTCTAATTCTCCATTAATTGTTTGAAATTTTAGATTTTGATATTTGTGATTGTTTTGTGGTAGTTGGTTATTCTTTAATTTAGAATTTTTAATTATAATCATTGATTTGAATAGTTTAATAAAATTAGGATTAATAGGAAATTGGTAATTGTAAGTTAAGATTTTTGCTAGTTGTTCTCTGTGGGAACGATACTCTACTCATCACTTTATTACTTGTTGACCACGTATACTTGCGTGTTGTGCGTATATAGATTTTACCCAACAAGTGTTTGGTGCCGTTATCGGGGAATAATTTAGTATAGATCTTAATATTTTTACAATATTAGTTTAATTAATCCAGTTTTACTTAGACATTTTTATTTTTGTTTTGTTCTTCTTATTTCAGGTGTTTGAAGCAGTTTATGCAAACTCGGTCCAAAAATCTAGACTTGCTGCCTTTTGAGGACAACATAGAGAAAAGGTTTCAGAGGTTAAGTATGTGGATCAAGAAAACGAGGCAAGAATTTGAAACATCTGAGAACGAAGAGGAAATGGCAGCCGAAGATCAGAAAGCGTTAAGGGACTTCGCCACACCCAAGGTGACTGAACTGTAGTCAAGCATCACCAGGCCCGAAATAGCTACTAATACATTTGAAATCAAGCCTGGGACGATTCAAATGATTCAGAATTCAGTCTTGTTTGGGGGATTGGCTAATGACGATCCGAATGAACATCTAGTCAGCTTTCTGGAAATTTGTGACACTTTTAGGTACAATGGGGTGTCGGATGAGGCGATGAGACTTTTCTTATTCCCATTCACTTTACGGGACAAGGCGAAGAGTTGGTTGCATTCTTTACCGCCCGGTTCGATAACTACATGGGAGGACTTAGCTCAGAAATTCCTTCCCAAATTCTTCCCACCGGCGAAAACTGCAAAGATGAGGAATGAGATAACAATGTTTGAGCAGCAACATGGGTAGTCGTTATATGAGGCATGGAAGAGATACAAAGAATTGCTCAGAAAATGCCCACATCATGGATTGCCCAAGTGGCTGCAAATGAACACCTTTTACAATGGACTACATGGGAATCTCAGAACGAGTATTGATGCAGCGTCGGGTGGAGCATTCATGGCAAAGAGTTACGAGGAAGCCTATAATTTGATTGAAACCATGGCGCACTCAACAACTACCAAATGGCTCACAAAACTAAAATGACACAAAAGCGAAGGCGTACTAGGGTGTTAGAAGTGGATGGGGTGACAACTATACAAGCACAGATTTCAGCACTTTCAAAGAAGTTGGATGCTATGACAGGGGTACAGGCACAACAAGCACATCAAGTGGCAGTTATATGTGAGTTGTGTGTGGGAGAGAATCCAATGGATCAATGCGCGATTAATCCAGCATCTGTGTAGTTTGTGGGCAACTATACCAGAATTCAACAGAATACATATCAGAATACGTGTGACGCCCCCAAATCCGGGTATTATCCAACCTGACAGATGGTGCTACATGGTACTACCATTCACACATATATTCAATTGAAAAGTCTCAAAAGAATGGATATGTCTTTTATATATTCAAAATAATATTACATTTCCCCAGGTTCTTTATAACCCATACATATGTTCTTGTCATAATATTCAATATATTACAAACATTCACCTATACTATTACATAAGTAATTTAAGGGTTCGTCTTCGCATTGCCCTTATCCTTGCCGGAGCCTTCGGTCTGTTCGATCTTAGCTGTGTTCATATGGTTCAAGAAAGAGTGAGCATGACTAGCTCAGCAAGTACTACAAATCTAATAAACAACATGCTTGAAACATAGAACTCGTATATCTTCAATAACTGAAGAATAGTTATGAAGTACTATCGATAATTCAAAATAGCACTTCTTTTCATTCAAAACATTTTACAACAATAATATTCCGTAAAACATTAATTCCGGTCCAAGACCTTGAGCATTTCATAAGTTCTTTTGAAAAGGACATCCCGGCACTAAGTCCGTAAGTCCGACATTACTTACTAGCACGTCTAGGTGATCAGCCTATAGTACTCTATGTTGATAAACACTACATTTATTAAACATGTATACGTTTAAGTTGTGGCAACCTCATGTACCTGTCGTTAAACGACAAAAGCATTTTAGCATTCTCAGTCTTCGTTTGAAATCCACACCAATATAACTCGGTAAACATTAAACATGCTTGATAGAATCATAACATAAGTCTAGCCGAAAGAATTGGCTTTGACTTCATCATACAAGACTTCATGCAAAAGAATACATGAATTTCAAAGCTTGTCCAGACTGAACTGGAACAAGGGTTAAAATACTTGCCTTTAGTGTTTGCTTACTGATTATCACAAGTACACTTTAAGTCTCTAAGTCTCTACAATACATGATCATATAACATACCACATTAGGTCATATATAATCAAGTAGGTATACTACTATATCTTACCCTTCATCTCAATTTAATCCTGACTTAGATTTGTTATTATTAGTTCCGGCTTTTCGTTACATTCCTGAATGATTACTTATCTTCAACCTTTAGATAACATAAATAAGGTTTAACAATAGCTTACCATACCTTATTAAGTTCCTCAGTTTATTATTACTGAGTTATTGTTCATGCTATACTTGTAAACCTTCATAATTGTCCAAACCCTAGGGTAAGTTGCCACCCTTTCCTGTTTAAAAGTTACAGCCATATGAAAGTTAACAATATTCAAGTCTCGGACTCAAGCGTTACGGTATGGAGTCTCCTTTGTTATGGCTTGCCACTGCTGTGGCGCAAGATTAAGAGTGTTCGTCTTGGCCTCATATGTCATGACATGCACATGCCTTAAAGTCTGTGGAGTCATTTGCCAATACGGACTCTCAGGCCTCAAACAATTTTGCATATTTTGAAATTTTGCAAAACTCCCGGACGCATAACTTCTTCGTTATAAGTCCGAATTGGCTCGGTCAAAAGCCTACGGTTCACAAATTACGTACCCTATGTGTTCATGCAAGAATTTAATCTATTCGACTTTGTTTGCTAAAATTTCACCTATTAGTTCATTTTTAACGAAAACGATAAGCGTTCGTGAACGTTCAACGCTCGTTTCTTCGTTCTAAGTCAGAATCCGGTCATTTTTGAGTCCGCAACTCTTTAATGCCAAATATGACTTGTATCCATCGTAAACCAATGTTTCAGAGTTTAAACACAAAATACGACTTCCATTCTGAGAATTTCACGAATTCGACGATTATCGTCCAATCGTGTGAATTCCGGCGAAACCTCATTACTAATGTTTTGATCATCATTCTAAATGGATTTTAATCATCATACCAACATTTTAAGTTACTTATTACACCAACTTATTATCAAAGTAAGTTTTGACTTATTCTCATAAGTTAATAACTTAATCAACTTATAAACTATAAATTTCCTTGCTTATGACTTAATATGGACTTAAGTCATGTACTCAATGTTCTCATACCATATTAAACATACTAACTTAATATAACAAACATATGATAAGTTCTTCATAAGTTTATCAACTTATTTAAGTTCTTGTTGCTTATTCACATCTTAATCAGCTTAAGTTCATTCATTAATCACTTCTTATATGTTCTTAGCATACAATTACACTTCTCTTATCACCTTACAATGATAGAGATAAAAGATGTATTAGACTAGAGTCTTACCCTTGAAGACTAGTACTTCTCTTCTCTTTGAAAATCTAGCAAAGGATGTTTTGGCTTATTCTTGACTTATTCTATCTAAAACTTAAGCACTTATCTTGATAGAAGTTGAATGAAATTTAATCAAGCAACAAATGAATTGTGGAGCTCTCTATTTATAGGCTTGGCTAAGTTAGGGTAGAATGGTCATTATAACCTCCCACCTCCTCAACTAACCTCCTTATTAACCTCCTTACTATTCCTTACTTTACAACTAAGTAAACTTGCTAGCCACTCATTTTTCTTGCTCAACACAACACTTATCTTATGCTTGATCATCACACAAAGTTCTTGCTTACCAAGTCTTACCCATATTCACCTTGGTTGCTCCATGGATCCTATTTATCCAATGGATCATGACATTGGGCTTGCTTCAATTAGTTTAGCTTATTTCTATTGGGCTTGCATTACTTTAGCTAGGACTTTTAATTATCAAACACTTGGGCTTGCACATCCAATTTCTATTGGACTTCTACCAATATGCTAACAATCCTACAAGTTCATTCCATTTAATTAAAAACCTTGACATATATATACTACACGTATAATTCTCGTATGCTAGCTCGTATATTAATTCATAACATACATTATTCCATTCTCCATATTCATCCGTATAATATGTCGTATCATACTTGCATTCAATACCTTGCATAATGTCTACGCATCATATGATTAATACTTTCTCTTTTTAACGCATAATATTCCTAACGTTCTCAAAATAAGTCCGCATGCGAAATATTGTGTTTTCCATACTTAGATTATTATTACTTAATCAATCTCACCTTGATATTATAATGTTACGTATTTCTCAGAAGTTCAAAAATAATTCCCGAGTAGAAAATGATGAATAGTGTTTTTTGGAAAATTATTCAGAAAGCTTTTATTTTCATCTTAGAAATTCAAACACTTTAATTCTCTCACGTAGTTAAAATACTACGACGTTCCGACGTTTCTAGGTTATAAAATGACATTCATCTTATCAACACGTAGTAATAATAAATAATATTATTTTATTCATTATTAAAAGTATTTACAAAAGGTTCGATTTTCTGGGGCGTTACATTCTCTCCCCCTTATAAGGATTCTGTCCCCAGAATCTCGGAAAAAAATAAATTACACAAACAATTGAGGGTAATTCTTTTTTATCATTTCTTCAAACTCCCACGTTGCTTCTTCTGCATCGTGGTTTTTCCATATCACCTTTACGGAAGATATGACTTTGTTCCGCAGAACTGGTTCCTTTCTATCGATAATTTGAATCGGCGTTTCTTCGTACGTTAAGTCCTTCTCGATATGAATAGGCTCATATTCTATCACGTGTTTATAATCTGGCTTATAAGGATGTAACACGGATACATGGAACACATTATGTATTCGTTCTAAGGCTGGAGGTAATGTTATCATGTAAGCCACCTCACCTACCCGTTTTAATACCTCAAAAGGTCCTATAAATCTCGGACTTAGCTTTCCCTTCTATCCAAAACGTATCTTTCCTTTCCAGGGAGATACTTTTAGAAATACGTATGAACCTACTTCAAATTCTCTATTCTCTCTATGCGAATCTGTAAACTTCTTCCATTCATGCCTTGGAAATGCTAGAAGACGCATTTGTATCATCTTGACAATGTCCGGTGTTTGCTGCACCAATTCTAGTCCTAGCATTCGGCGTTCTCCTACCTCATCCCAATACAGTGGTGTTCTGCATTTCCTCCCATACAAATCTTAGTAAGGTGGCATACCTATGCTCGCATGATAACTATTGTTATACGCAAACTCCACTAATGGTAGATGATCATCCCAACTACCCTTGAAATCCATGACGCAAGATCTTAGCATATCTTCTAATGTCTGAATTGTTCTCTCTCTCGTCCATCGGTTTGTGGATGATACGCCGTACTCAAATTCAAGCTGCGTTCAAAATGCGCTCTTGTAGACTTCTCCAAAAGTTCGATGTGAATCGTGGATCACGATCTGACACAATCGATACTGGTACTCCATGTCTGGAAATTATCTCCTTAACATAGAGTCTAGCTAACTGATCTAAGTTATACTTAACCCTAATTGGAAAAAGTGAGCCGACTTCGTCAGTCAATCCACTATTACCCAATTCGCATCATACCCTTTCGTTGTAGTCGGAAGTCCCACCACAAAATCCATTATGATATTTTCCCACTTCCACTCCGGAATTTCCAATGACTGTAACAAGCCACTTGGTCGTTGATGTTCGACCTTAACTTTCTGGCACACCAAGCACCTACTCACGTACTCTGCTATCTCCCTCTTCATATTCGGCCACCAGAAACTCTATCGAAGGTCTTGATACATCTTAGTACTACCAGGATGAATCGAAAACCTCGAACTATGAGCCTCTTGTAACACCTGCTCCTTTAATTCCGTCTCATTCGGAACCCAAATTCTTCCTTCAAATCTTAATAATCCTTCATTATCAAGACTATAATTGATATCTTTTTCATTGGCAAGTTCATTCCTTTATACGGTCACACTCATCAGTTTTGAGTTGCACCTTCTTAACTCTTTCTACGATGGTAGATTGCATCTCCGTCGTAAATAACATTTGTCCTACTTCACTCAGCAGCTTCACTTCCAATTCCATCCTAGCCATCTATGTTATTAACTCAGTTTGAGACGTTAACAAAGACAACTTTTTCCGACCCTTCCTACTTAAGGCGTCGATAACTACATTGGCTTTTCCAGGGTGATACAGGATTTCACAATCGTAATCCTTTATCAACTCCATCCATCTCCTCTGCCTCATGTTCAACTCCTTTTGTGTGAAGATATATTTTAAACTCTTGTGATCCGTGTATATCTCACATTTTTCTCCATAAAGATAATGTCTCCGTATCTTTAGAGCAAAAACTACTGCGGCCAGTTCCAGATCATGAGTAGGACCCACACTCTTGAAATCCTTAAAGGTAGTAGCTCGTGCTACTCCTTGATTTACGAGGATATTAGCCCCTGTTCTATTAAAGGCAGCTGTTAATAAATTAACAAACTCCTGCATCGGGTTAACCGAACCTCCCTCTGGTTGATTCACATTAGCTCATTGGTTACGTTGCACTCTTCTCGGCGGCATTTTTCTGATATTGTAAACACATTTCGTTATTATTCCTTTCTTTATTAGTTATTATTCGATATTAAACAATAACTTCAACACCCATTACTCATTGTTTTCCATTAAAAGTCTTATATTCATCCTTTGTA
Source organism: Panax ginseng (assembly GCA_020205605.1). NCBI lineage: Eukaryota > Viridiplantae > Streptophyta > Magnoliopsida > Apiales > Araliaceae > Panax > Panax ginseng. The sequence continues at coordinate 109,390,581 of CM035130.1, read as the reverse complement.
GTATAATACTACATTATTTACATTACACAGCCTAAGCTGATTACATTACTTTCCCGCTATTGCTTTTCAAAAATTGGGATTTACAAAAGACTACCCTTCACGATACAAATGAGGGATTTACGTCACTACTAATTACAAAATATTTACATACCTAAACTACTCTAGCTAGTACTAGATTACATCTGCCTTAAGGCATTATCGAAATCTGCCTTGGCAAGACCTATTAGTTCATTTTTAACGAAAACGATAAACGCTCGTGAACGTTCAACACTCGTTTCTTCGTTCTAAGTCGGAATCAGGTCATTTTCGAGTCCGCAACTCTATAATGTCAAATATGACTTGTCTCCATCGAAAACCAATGTTTCCGAGTTCAAACACAAAATAAGACTTCCATTCCGAGAATTTCACGAATTCGACGATTATCGTCCAATCGTGTGAATTCCGGCGAAACCTCATTACTAATGTTTTGATCATCATTCTAAATGGATTTTAATCATCATACCAACATTTTAAGTTACTTATTACACCAACTTATTATCAAAGTAAGTTTTGACTTATTCTCATAAGTTAATAACTTAATCAACTTATAAACTACAAATTTCCTTGCTTATAACTTAATATGGACTTAAGTCCTTTACTCAATGTTCTCATACCATATTGAACATACTAACATCATATGACAAACATATGATAAGTTATTCATAAGTTTATCAACTTATTTAAGTTCTTGTGGCTTATTCACATCTTAATCGGCTTAAGTTCATTCATTAATCACTTCTTATATGTTTTTAGCATACAATTACACTTCTCTTATCACCCTACAATGATAGAGATAAAAGATGTATTAGACTAGAGTCTTACCCTTGAAGACTAGTACTTCTCTTCTCTTTGAAAATCTAGCAAAGGATGTTTTGGCTTATTCTTGACTTATTCTATCTAAAACTTAAGCACTTATCTTGATAGAAGTTGAATGAAATTTAATCAAGCAACAAATGAATTGTGGAGCTCTCTATTTATAAGCTTGGCTAAGTTAGGGTAGAATGGTCATTATAACCTCCCACCTCCTCAACTAACCTCCTTATTAACCTCCTTACTATTCCTTTTTTTACAACTAAGTAAACTTGCTAGCCACTCCTTTTTCTTCCTCAACACAACACTTATCTTATGCTTGATCATAACATAAAGTTCTTGCTTACCAAGTCTTACCCATATTCACCTTGGTTGCTCCATGGATCGTATTTATCCAATAGATCATGACATTGGGCTTGCTTCAATTAGTTTAGCTTATTTATATTGGGCTTGCATTACTTTAGCTAGGACTTTTAATTATCAATCACTTGGGCTTGCACATCCAATTTCTATTGGACTTCTACCAATATGCTAACAATCCTACAAGTCCATTCCATTTAATTAAAAACCTTGACATATATACACTACACGTATAATTCTCGTATGCTAGCTCATATATTAATTCATAACATACATTATTCCATTCTCCATACTCATCCGTATAATACGTCGTATCATACTTGCATTCAATACCTTGCATAATGTCTACGCATCATATGATTAATACTTTCTCTTCTTAATGCTTAATATTCCTAACGTTCTCAAAATAAGTCCGTATGCAAAATATTGCGTTTTCCATACTTAGATTATTATTATTTAATCAATCTCACCTTGATATTATAACGTTACGTATTTCTCGGAAGTTTAAAAATAATTCCCGAGTAGAAAATGATGAATAGTGTTTTTTGGAAAATTATTCAGAAAGCTTTTATTTTCGTCTTAGAAATTCAAACACTTTAATTATCTCGCGTAGTTAAAATACTACGATGTTCCGACGTTTCTAGATTATAAAACGACATTCATCTTATCAACACGTAATAATAATAAATAATATTATTTTATTCACTATTAAAAGTATTTACAAAAGGTTCAATTTTCTGGGGCATTACAATACGTACAATCAAGGGAATAGGAATCATCTGAATTTCTCATGGAACAATAATCAGCAACATCAAGCTCCACGACAGTCATATCCACCAGGTTTTCAAAATCACCAACAACCGGTTCAACATCAGGAAAGGAAATCAGATTTCGAGGAAGTTGTGTCGAAGTACATAACTAGTAATGAGGCAGCGATGAAAAATAAAGAAATAGCCATCAAGAACTTAGAAAATTAGATAGGGTAAATTTCCTTAGCAATAAATAATAGGCCACAAGGGACCCTACCAAGCGATATAGAGAGGAATCTGAAGGATAACCACGAACAGTGTCAGGCAATTACATTGAGGAGTGGAAAACATCTTGTGGGTGATAAAGTAGAAAATTCAGCGACTCCGGAGGAAAAAGTTGATGACAGTAATGTGGTTGAAGGAAACAAGGGTGAGGATAGAAAGAGTGAGGAAACAAAGTTAAACAATAAGCCAATTGTTTATCCACCACCACCGTTTCAGCAGAGGGTCCAAAAACAGAAATTAGATAAGCAATTTGCAAAGTTTTTGGAAGTATTCAAGAAACTCCATATTAACATTCCATTTGCAGAAGCCCTAGAGCAAATGCCCAGTTATGCGAAATTCATGAAAGGGATTTTGTCAAGGAAGAAGAAATGGGAAGACTTTGAGACAATTGCACTAACAAAGGAGTGTAGTGCAGTGTTACAGCAGAAATTACCACCAAAACTCAAGGACCCAGGGAGTTTCACTATCCCATTCACGATCGGGAACATGTCTTTTAACAAATGTTTATGTGATTTGGGGGTGAGTGTGAACCTTATGCCATTGTCAGTATACACAGAATTGGGTTTGCCTGCACCAAAGCCTACGAATATTTCATTGCAGTTAGCGGATAGGTCAGTCACATATCCGAGAGGCATAGTAGAGGACATTTTGGTTAAGGTGGATAAATTTATATTTTCCGCGGACTTTATTATTCTTGATTTTGAGGAGGAGAAGAATATCCCGATTATCCTGGGGAGACCTTTCTTCTTGGCCACGGGTAGGACACTCATAGATGTACAAAAAGGAGAACTCACTATGAGGGTCCAAGATCAAAAAATCAAATTTAATGTGTTTAAGGCCATGAAATTCCCTACGGATGAGGAAGAATGTTTTTGGATGGATTTAATTGAGCAAATCATCAGTGAAGATATGAGCAAGATTTTGGTCAACGATCCGTTAGAAACAACTTTATTGGGGGATGAAGAGTTTGACGATCTAAAATTTGTGGACTACTTACAAATGTTAGATTCATTGCCACGAGTTAGCCGATTCAGAACACCGTTTGAACCGCTGTGCACACCGGAGGAAATAATAGTAAAAAAACCTAAATGGAAATCATTGGAAGAGCCACCAAAGTTGGAACTTAAGCCACTCCCTAAACACCTCAGGTATACGTATTTAGGCAATTCAAATTCTTTACCTGTTATTATTTCAGCTGTACTTAATGACTTGCAGGAAGAAAAGTTGTAGAGGGTGCTTAGGGAACACAAATCAGTGATTGGATAGATGATTGCGGATATAAAGGGAATTAGCCCTTCATTTTGCATGCAAAAAATTCTGATGGAAGATGAGGCAAAACCAACGGTGGAGCAACAATGGCGACTTAACCCTATTATAAAGGAAGTTGTGAAGAAGGAAATTTTGAAGTGGTTGGATGCCGGTATCATCTACCCGATTTTCTAAAGTAAGTGGGTTAGTCCGGTCCAGTGCGTGCCGAAAAAGGGAGGAATAACTGTGGTGCAGAATGAGGATAACGAGTTAATACTGAATAGAACAGTGACAGGTTTGAGGGTTTGCATGGATTATAGAAATTGAACAAGGCAACCTGAAAAGACCATTTCCCGATGCCCGTTATTGATTAAATGTTGGATAGATTGGCGGGACATGAATATTACTGTTTATTGGATGGGTACTCGGGCTATAACCAGATAGTCATTGCTCTAGAGGATCAAGAAAAGATGATATTTACGTGCCCTTACGACACATTTGCATTCAGGAGGATGTCATTCGGGTTATGCAATGCACCTACAACCTTCCAACAGTGTATGATGGCCATCTTTTTAGATATAGTGGAGAAAAATGTTGAAGTCTTCATGGACAACTTTTTGGTCTATGGGGACAACTTTGATACTTGCATAGGGAATCTGGTCATGGTGTTGCAGCAATGTAAGGATACGAACCTCATACTCAATTGGGAAAAATGCCACTTCATGGTTGAAGAGGGTATAATTTTGGGCCATAAGGTTTCAGCTCAAGGATTGGAGGTTGACAAAACAAAGCTGGAAACAATCAAGAAACTGCCTCCACCGAGCTCAGTTAAGGATATTAGGAGTTTTCTGGGACATGCTGGGTTCTATAGGAGGTTCATAAAGGACTTCTCTAAAATTGCAAAACCTCTATGCAGTCTTTTAGAGAAGGATGCTACTTTCAGTTTTGATGAGGAATGCAAGTCAGCGTTTGAATTATTGAAGAAGAAATTGACTACAGCCCCCGTGATCGTCATACCAGATTGGAACATGCCATTCGAGCTAATATGCGATGTGAGCGACTATGCGATTGGGGCTGTGTTGGGCCAACAACGAGACAAGGTGTTTCACACCATATACTATGCAAGCAAAACACTCACAAAGACTCAAATGAATTACACAACCACAAAAAAGGAATTGCTTGTAGTGGTGTATACGTTTGACAAATTTCGGGCATACTTGATTAGGACTAAGGTGATAGTCTACACAGACCATTCGGCGATTCTCCTACTTCAAGAGTTTGACTTAGAAATAAAGGATATAAAGGGGACAGAGAATCAAGTAGCCGATCACTTGTCTAGGCTGGAAAACCAATGGAAAGCAAAAGAAGATAGATGTGAAATTAACAAATCATTCCCAAATGAGCAACTGTTTGGGATTTCTGAAGAGATTCCGTGGTATGGGGATTATGAAAATTTTCTTGTGAGCAACATTCTACCACCTGACCTCACAAGACAACAAAAAAAGAAGTTTCTTCATGATGTAAAATGGTACATATGGGATGAACCGTATTTATTCAAACAGTGCACTGACAAAATAATTAGACGGTACGTCCCCTATAGTGAAGTAAAGAACATTATGCATGAGTTCCATTCATCGGCATATGGCGAGAATTATGGTAGCGAAAGGACAGCAGCAAAGGTGATACAAGCCAGATACTATTGGCCCACATTATTTAAGGATGCCCACCATTTTGTCAAACAATGCGATAAGTGTCAAAGGGTGGGCAACATTTCGAAATGGAATGAGATGCCTTTACAAACGATTCTTGAAGTAGAAATCTTTGATGTATGGGGTATCGATTTCATGGACCCATTTCCTTCGTCTTTGAACAATCAGTATATTCTACTCGTAGTGGATTACGTATCGAAGTGGGTTGAAGCTGCAGCACTACCATCCAAAGATGCCAAGGTGGTCCTCAAATTCCTACAGAAAAATATTTTCACGAGATTTGGTATTCCAAGAGCAATAATCAGTGACGAAGGTAGTCACTTCTGCAATAAGTCCTTCATGACTTTTTTAAGACGCGGGTATGGGGTTAACCACAAGGTAGCATACGATTTTATCACCCTCAAACCAGCAAGGGGATGAGGTGTCAAACAGAGAAGTTAAGAAGATATTGGAGAAAGTAGTAAATCCCAGTCAGAAAGATTGGTCGCTTCGATTGGATGATGCATTATGGGCATGCTGGACTGCGTACAAGACACCAATTGGGATGTCGCCATATCAACTACTATACGGGAAGGCATGTCACTTACCGGTCGAGCTACAACATAAGTCTTATTAGGCGGTTCAAAAACTCAATTTTGATCAAGCAGCTATAGGGGAAAAGAGACTACTTCAACTGAATGAGTTCGACGAATTTCACCTTCACACCTATGAGAACTTCAAATTATACAAAGAAAAAGAAAAAAGATGGCACGACCAGAAAATTATGCATCGAACATTCGAAATGGGCAATCCCTTTGTTTAACTTGCATGCACCGCGATTGTTCCCGTGAAAGCTTTAAGTCGAGATGGTCGGGACCATTCACTATCAAGCGGGTATTCTCTCATGGCGCAGTTGAACTCTACAGTCGCAATCCATTAGATATGTTCAAAGTCAATGGACATTGTCTAAAGCATTATTGGGGTGGAGAAGCTAACACCAATGTGATCGCCATCACATTGGCCGACACAACATGAACATGAAGTAGTCAGGTTGAACGACTTAAAATCAAGCGCTAATTGGGAGGCAACCCAATCTTTAGTTTATTTCTCGTATTTTTCATTCATAGTCATACAATATAGTTTTCATTAAATTACTAGGTAGTAGCATACAATAAAAGTCTCATTAATCTCTCCGTAATACATCATGTTATCAACAACTCACTAATTCTCATGTTTTATATCGTGCAGGATGGAAAAAGGATAATCAAGTGAGTTACATTGAAGCAAAAGTGAGAAAACAGGGGAGTTTGACATTAGGCATGCCTTAAGGGTGGGCTCCTCAGATTACAACCGGCCGGGGGGGTCTCCTAATTTAATGAAGATACATGCCGTCAAATGAAGTGCATTTAAGTTTCTGCACCCACCCATGGGGTCCTCAATACCAGATAACAATATCCATGCCTGTAAAGGCCTTCTAAGCCTAAGACTTCCACTGTATGGGTCCCAAATTCAACAGACTGATGTAGCAGTTATGTAGCCTCTTCCCATGACCAATACCCCACTACCTCAATTAAATCTCCCATAACCACCACCCACTACCACCACTTCTACTTCCCAATACTTCATTAACTCCATTGATTCCCCCACCTCTTCACTCCACCAATAGAATTCATTCTACCACCTCTATATATTACCACATCTCCTATCACCAATTCTCATAAAAATTGAAGTGGCCATTCCTAGAGGTTACTTGAGAGCTAGAGAGGATCAAATTGAAAAGTTTGGGGGAGAGCTAAGGCAAGTCAAGCAATAGAGAGAGACCATGGCTTCACAACCAACATCGAAACGCCAAAGGGGAGAGAGTTCAAGGCCATCTCAACCAACCCGAACCTTCGATCATCAGAAATTCATGAGTGCCACTTCTGACGATCGGTATGATTACATGCTCACCAAAGTCCTTACACCGGAGCGAGGGTTGGCACCGGATCCTAGTGATAGGGAGATGATGCCTCAAATTTATCAAAAGGGGTGGACAAAATTCACCGAAGAGCTGGAACCCGCTGTGGTCAACATTGTCAACGAATTTTATGTAAACGCTGAGGATAAAGCTCCATTCAACGCGTTTGTGAGGGGTCGTTTGGTTCCGTTCAGTGTCGATGCAATCAACACCTACTATCAACTGCGGGTACCTCGTCACTGCCAATATGCTCATCTACGAGATTCTGATCCAGACTATGATGCAATAATCAGGGAGATGATAAAGCCGGGAACATCTTGGATCAAAGGTCGAAAGGGAGGCACAGTGTTCCAAAGCAAGGACCTCAGCCGGTATGGAAAAATCTGGTACGCATTCCTATGTGCTAAACTTCTTTCGTCTCAACACACCTCGGACATGACCAAAGAGAAGGCGTTACTGTTGTACGCAATTATGCAAGATTTCATTATCGATGTCGGTGCCATTATCTGTTTCTTCATCCGCCGGTGTTTATGTGGAAATTTTTCAAGCGGCTTGCCACACCCAGCACTCATATGTGGGTTGTGTCGCAATGCAGGGATGAGATGGTCCGACGACTAGCCCACACAAATGCCACTCGCGTTGCTTGATTCTAGAATGATAACGCGGTATTCTATATGGGCAGGATGCAATTCACATCCGCGTGGTTTGGGCTTTATTTTTCTGTCGGCTTCGGAAGATAAAGTTGATGCTATAGAGGCATCGGAGGATGATGATGAAGCTATGGAAGATCAAGCGGTCGAGCAGGTACCATAGACCGAGGCAATATCCAGTCCTCAGTTTCTTAATTTCCAAAATCAAATGAATGAGCACAACAAAGCAGCATGTCGGGAAATGCGGCGATTAGCAATGAGGCAAGATCACATGTTTGATGACATGAACGCATCTTTCACCGCACTCAACATAACCCTTCAAAGCTTCAACCCGGCGGCCCAATTTCTATATCAACAGTCCGTGCCAATGCCGAGGTTTCCACCGAGTGATTCAGAGGAAGAAGAGCAACAACCACCTCCTCAAACTTAAGCGATAACAGGGAAGTCCTCACGTACTTATTTTGATTATTCATCCAATGAGGACATTATATTACTTAAGTTTGGGGGATTTAAATTCATGTTTGCATGCATATGTAGTACTTAGGTTTGCATTTTGTCATTTTAATTTCATTTCAATGTTGCATAGTAATTTAAGAAGCATTGCATGATAGCTTAGGTGCATACATAGTAGTTTAGGTTATTTTTGTCTTTGTATTGTTGTAGTTTTGTAAATAGTGCATTTTATTATCTAAAAAAAAATTAGTTAGTTAAATATTATGTTTGCATAAGTCCAGCAATGTTGTAGTTCATATTATTTGTGGGCCAATGATGAGATTGATAATAAGTTAACCAATACAACATTGATTACTAGAACTTTGATGCAATTTCTGTTATGAATCAAATCTTGAGCTCGTTTGAAACTGGTATAGAAAAGGTTAGCATGATTAATAACATCTTTGTTGACTGGTCAGATCAAATTGATACATAAATAGTCTCTAAAGGATAATGCTAGAGAAAATGACAAGGATAGAAAGTAAAGGCGAAAATTAGGCAAGAACCTAAGTTTGGGGGATGATATGTGGGGTATATAAGCTTTATCTAAAAAAAATGAGAGAGTATATATATCGTGACTAGTCTTGTTTCAGGGCCTTTGTTACTTGAGCAAGTACGCCCGAGGGGATTGTCTTTACACCTAGCGCCCTAAGGTCATTTATGGTCTGGGAGTCGTTGGTTGAAAGCTCGTTAAGGGGTAGCACTGTCAGCCTAATGGGATGAGATATTGCACAGTCATGTATGTATACAGTTTAAAAAAAATGAATAAGACGGGAAAAGAGCAAAAAGAGCCCCCGTGAAAATATATATATATATATATATATATATATATATATATAAATAAAGTATAAATACCCTATGTGAATCCCTGGAAATAGTAATTGCTTAGTTCGAGTTGGAACTTGTCTATCTTTGGGAATTTTTAAGTTTGCACTGTATGATTCCTTCTAAGAAATTGGTTATACATTAAAATTCGAGTTCGTAACAGTTATCATGGATGTTGATCACACACGCACACTATACAAGTGTTGATGGCTTGAGATTTGAAGATTAAGGTGGAATTGTAGATTGGTTTTAGTAATTGATATAGTATAGTTGCTTGTTTTCGCTGAGGCCGGTGAGATAATCTTGATTCTGCGATACTGATGGATTAGAAAGCATATAAATTAGATTATATTCATTTCATCTCGTTGCATTGCATAGTATTTAGTTGTTTTGTGCTCGAGGACTAACACGGTTTAAGTTTGGGGAATTTTGATAATTGGATTTTATATACGCGAATCAGTGTCCATTTCATGCTTATTTGTTGATAATTTCTTGTGTTCATGTTTTTTTTTACTTATTTTATGTTATTTCATGTGTAGGATGGTTGTTGTGGCATTTAGAGTATATTTGGAGTCAATTGGGATGATTTGGAGTCAATTGGAGCAAAATTGGAAGAAGCCATGAAGTTCAACAAAGATTTTAGTAGATCAGACCCCAATCAAGCAAGGTGCCTATTTAGTAGTGTATACCCCTTTCAAGTGGGGTCTTCATCAGGAACTAGCAGAAGGTAGCCTTACCCGTATGCATGCATGTTTAGTATATATATACTTCGTTGGGGTAAGGGTGTGTAATTTCGGTCTTCTTTTGTTAAGATTGAAACTCTTCTTGGGCATGGATTCTAGCTTATTGCATGGCAATGGAACTCTAGAGAGATGGAATTTTGGTTGGGACTTGTGTGTTGGACATCTATTACTCAATTAACAACAAATTCAACAACACACAAGACACATTACGAAGATTAATCTCAGTTTTTCTTAGCAAGCATTGGAGGAGTATTGTGTGGAGATTTTTAAAACGATTGCAATTTTAGGCTACGTGAAGGGTGTTTTTCAATATTCTTCTTCTTAGACTATTATTTTTAATTGAAAGAATGGTTTTTATGATTTATTCAGTGTTTATTTTGTTTATGATGAACTAATTCACTTTTTAGGCTTATGATGGATCTTTGAGTGAATTAATGATTTTGTAACTTTGAATTCCAATTTAATAATCTATTTCCAGTTTATCTATATTGATTTGAACTTGAATTTATGAATTGCCTGATCAATAATTCTTTGTGGATTTGTATGGAATCGAGAGAGGATATTCAAATCTAGACTTAGTTAATATAGCATGTGTTCATAAATTTTGTGAATAGCAGAATCTTGATGAATGTTAAGGTAGAGATATGCTTGACATCGCATGTAATCAGATAGAGAACTTAATCTTAAACCTTCTTTAATTATAATTCACATAGAGATATAGTGAGTTAGTTGATTAAGGTGTTTAACTTGTTTCTATCTTAATTGTGGATTTAAGTTAATACGGTATTAGTGCATCGAGAGGTGGCTAATACTACATTCGTGTTCTTGATTAATAAACTGGGATAGTGAATTGAATTGGAGTAAAGGTGTTAAAATCAGAGTGAAGCTTAAGGTGCAATCATAAGTCTAATTCTCCATTAATTGTTTGAAATTTTAGATTTTGATATTTGTGATTGTTTTGTGGTAGTTGGTTATTCTTTAATTTAGAATTTTTAATTATAATCATTGATTTGAATAGTTTAATAAAATTAGGATTAATAGGAAATTGGTAATTGTAAGTTAAGATTTTTGCTAGTTGTTCTCTGTGGGAACGATACTCTACTCATCACTTTATTACTTGTTGACCACGTATACTTGCGTGTTGTGCGTATATAGATTTTACCCAACAGATTCATCCCTGAGGTTCTCAGTTCCCTTCTCATCTTCTGACTCTATATTTTCTTCTTCAGTAGATAGACTTCTTGGGGGAACTGAGACTGACTTCTTCATCATCTTTGCTTTCTTTTTGGATGGACCTTGAAGTAATCTGTTACTTCTTCTTCTTAGGGTTTCTGCAGTTGATGTTTGTTCTTCTCCTGCTCCCTATTTCCTTTTGTCAGTGGAGAGACTGCTTGGTGGAGCTTCTGTATTCTTCACATTCTTAGATTTCTTCTTTGCTGAAGTGGATGTTGTAGGTATAGATTCGTTAGATTCAGACATCTTATCTTCTATTTCTTTTGCCTTCCTCTTCTTTACAGAGAGCTTCCTACTGTTCGCAGATGTTATTAGCCTCTTATTTTCCTTGGGATTTTTATTCCAATTTTCAAACAACTATGGGGACATCACTTTATGAACATTAAGGATTTCACCTTCATCATCTTTATTTTTATTCTTCAGCTCTTTCTTCAAAATGATACTTAAAAACCTTCCATGAAAAACCTTTGTAATGAGTTTTCAGTTAACCTTTTCTTCTCTTCCTTATCCAGCCATTTTGACATTTGGTTAAGCAGGATAGCTCCAAAGTTATATGTTTCTTCAGAACTATTGTAGATATGATCTTTAGCTATTGATCAATCATAGTGTCATGTGAAGTGTCCTAGCATAGAATACATTTGCACACTATTTCAGCAAGGAACTCGAATTCCTCAAGAAACTCCTTTTTCTTCATATCCTTCAGACTAGGGTTTCTTCTGTACTGCATAATCTTCTTAGCTTTTCAGTGTCGATCTCATCCAGACTTTTCAGATCTAGGTCAGGAAGACCTAAGCATTAATTGATGTCTAAAGAATTCAGTTTCAGAATCCAACCATTGACCTTGGTGGAAAGGATTCCAGAGTTTATAGACTCATTTGAGTGAAACTCTATAACCAGGTCAACATATATCTAAGTGTCTACCTCCAGACATTATGAGAATCCAGCCTTTTTCAAAAGTTCAAAAATATCTCTGAACTTCTTCTCAGATTTCTCAAACGTCTTTGTTTCGAGTTGAATGCCAGTGATTACTCGCCAATCTGCCATTTGTAGAGTTCAAATTTTCTGGGTTTATGACTTTGTGAGGCTCTTGAGATGTTAGAAAGAGATTCTTGGTTTGATAATTGTTTGAGAGAGTTTTGCTATTTTTGAGTTGGTTAGGTTTCGCCTTAGATGTGAATTTGATAGTCTTGCAAAATTTTAGGAACCTGCTAAAATGAAATTGCCAATTTATTTGAATTTCCCTCTTGTAATTGTTCATACCACGTTCCTTAGTGGGACAGTTGTAAGTCATTGATAGGTCACAATCTATAACTCCTCCATCATGTCCGTTCTTTAGATTTAACTTTTCTTCCGTTGACTATTCCAGTACATAGAGCAGCTTGATGAGGTTGCTATGTACTCTACGATTTTCTTTGAAAACTCAACGATTGTCTCCAAAGAGATGTTTCAGTAGATGTTTTGACACTAATCCTCATCTTGAGGTTGCATGGCTTAACCACTGATGTACCTCATGATAGTTTGGGCCCTAAACTTCTGATGTGAGTCTGCATGGCATCTTTCCAAACTTATCTCCATATAATCTGGATGATTGAGCATGTCTAGACTAAGCTAGTGTATCCACTGGGAAGACTGCGATCATCGAGCCTACTTTACGATCGTTGAGGTTTGCACTACGATCGTTGAGTTTACTTTAAAATCTACTCTACGATCGTTGTTTGTTCTGGTCCTTGAGATGAACTAGACTAAGCATTCCTTCTGGGTTAAGGTAGTTCAGGAAGGGCCAACCTCTTAGAGTGAACTAAAGGTCAGGTTTGTCCTTGAGGCGCTTTCCAGATGAAAAACTTTAGGAGTGATTAACACTGATATCTCATTTGACCTTTTCTACTAACAAGTTCATCTATCAACTTTAGACATTTGCATTGGCTGTAATCGTGGTGTGCTCCTATTCTTACACTACGATCAAATGTTTGATCGTAGGCACTCCACAATTTTGAGTTTGGTGATTGACAAGGTTATCAGTAGTACATTTTGAGACATTCATACTGACTATCGATCTTTATTTGGTTCGTCAGCCACAAAGTTTTGGGACTTTGTAACTAGTATATTGCTCCATAGTGTATTTCTGATACTTTCAGTGCTGCTTTTCCTTAACAAATCACTGTTCCCTCATAAGCGATACTACCTTCTCAAAGGAGTGTGAGATCTTTTTCTTTATGTGTATCAGAAGGCAACCTTGCATATCTTCTTCTGACTGGAATCATCACTATCATTTAAACCTCATTAGATCACAGAAATTGATATCTTCAGGACTGATCATTCTATGATAGTTTGACAGAACTACGAACGTAGTCTTCCTTGATAGTTTGTACTTGTGGAGTTCTGCTTCTCTAATGAGTTCCTCGAGGGTTCTTCTCAGATGATATGCTTTGGATGATTGAGCATATAAGACCCTTTTTATCTTTGGGTAAATGGTCTGCTTCCATATAGAGATCAGAAATCATGTGAGCTTCATTCATGTTAGCTCAACAAGCCTCTAAGAATAAACTTTGATAGAGAATAATTTTGTCATAACATTTTTGAAATGTATTAAGCCTCCAGTTGGTTGACTCTTCTCGACTGAAGTCATCTGCTTTAGTTTTCCTTAGTGTGGTCAGATAGACCAACTACCTGCAGATCGGATAAATTTCTATTTTTGATACTCATGGTTAAATGAGTCCTACTAGGTTAGTTTCCAAAATCTCTGTTCCTCATAAATTTGAATTTTCACCACATCAACAATCATTTTAATGCATGTATTTAGGTATGACATTTTAAGATGCATGACGATGAGTGTGTAAGATTAATCATTTTAATAGAACACCCTTTTTCTTTGATGGTTTCATCATTTGCTTGATTATGTTCATGACTTTTTAATGTTCTCAGCGTGAGAATCAGTTCTATCACTTATTTGTATCTGGTTGATTCATGGAGATGATCAATTTCTATGAATCTTCAAGATACTCTTGTTGAACTGATCAAACTTTATGTTTTTTTTATAAAAAAAAATATTATAACAAAGGTTTGTAAGTACATATTAACCTGTTAGGAAGGATTACTCCATTTATGGTTAATTAAATCTTGATACACTTATGATCAATTTCAGACTTCTTTCAAGATGTTATCTTCACCCTAAAACTTAGATGGAGAGAAAGTTTGTTAGCATTTGAATTTCCACCTTTAATGTAATTTCTCTCTTCCCTTTTTAGGTAGAACATGGTATCTTGATAGAATACTGTTATAGTACAAAAGTTGATGCAACATGATGTTTACATTAATATCACTGAGAAACCGTACCTTTTTACTGTCATTTTCTTGACAGTCATTTATCTCGATATAATAAGGTTAGACATTGATGTGCATATTTTTACATTCATTTCTGATAGCTTATTGCTCCAGTTGTCCTTCCATCAATCAATCATAGTCTTGAAGATGTAAGCTAAGAAAATCTTGGCATCTTTAGTTCTTTGATAACTTTGAACCTCAAGGTTTACATCCAGCTACTTGTTAGCCAAATACATATTTGAGAAATTCTTTTTTCTTCTCTGGATAAGTACTATATGGCCATTTTATCTTTCAGACTGGTGGATGCTTGACTCTTTGATGTCGATGCCCTCATGAGCTTCCTTGCCTGGTCTTCAAACTTCAAGATTAATAGTGGCCAAGGATTTGTCTTGTTGTTATGGCATTTAAGAACATGGACCAATCTGAGCAGCTTCAGGTGTACATAAACATTTAGCTGTACATAATATTTCCAACGTGTGAGCTCATATGCATTTACAAGTGACTTACTACTAACTAAGTTTAGAACAATGTTTGTGCCTAGGATCAGACTCAAAGCGATTAGCTTTTGAATATAGCATGAGAACCTTCTTTGATACCAATTATTAGTTCCCAATAGGCACACAATAGATCTAGAAGGGGGGGGGGTTGAATAGATCTTTTTATTTTCAAATACTTTTCCTGTTTATTTTGTATTGCTAATGAATTAACATATGAAAAACATAAGAATCTTTTCAAGCACAACGGAATAAGTAAACGATCCCCTTCATTGAAATATTCATGAACATACATACATTATTCATAGAGTTAGTTAAGTTGTAAGCAGTTAATACATACATAGCATTTATAGCAGTTAGGTACATAAAGTAAATGACATAATATAAAAGACACAAGGGATTTTAAGAGATTCAGAGACACAAGCTCCTAATCCACTCTTCTGCTTTAACTAGCAGGAATTCCACTAAGGAAGGGTAGCACCCTAAATCACTAAGATTCCTTCAAGGCCAACAGCCTTGGGACTTTAGTTCACTAATAACTCTTCAAGACCAGCAGGCTTGGAACTTCATTTAGTCCCTCCGGACAAGGACCCCTCAGGCCTTGGCTACTTGTTGGTGTAGTTGTTGTTGTTGGTGCCTTGCTGCTAAGATTTCTTAAAGCTTTAACATCTTTTGTACTTAGCAGCTTGCCGTGGTCCACTTTGCATTTTGCATAGTGATTGGACCACATCTTCTTTGGTGAAACTGATCTTTATTCTATTTTTCTCATCTTCATCTGATGTCAGCTGTGCACCATCACCATTTAGGTTTACTAAGTGTTTGAGCTTTTGGTGGACTTCGTCTAGCACTTAGCATTCCCTGAACCCTTCTTAAATGGTTTGCAGACATGGTTCTGCATCTTTTCCATTTTAGCTTTTGGTTCCTAGTGATTCATAGAGTGGCTCTCTAGATCTTCTTTTTGCTCTGCCATTTTTTTAAATGTTATCTTCTTGGCCTTTTCGGCTCTCGGCTTAGCTGCCATCTTCAGTGGCATTCTCATCTTTGTTGAGTGAAGCTTTAGAATGTTTAAGTTCTTCTTCAAAGTTGCTTCACTTTCACCTTCGTAGTCTCACTGCCACTGAGATTTGATATGTTCAGTTCTGGTGGAACTCGTAGAGTCAACAGTATAGCATTCCAACAACTCAACGATCCTTTAACTTAGTAACACATGATCTTTGAAGCTCTGGATGACATATACTCCTTCCCAATCTTCCCATTGGAATATAGTTGTTGAAAGTTATTTGAATTACTTCGTATATCTCGAGTTATTTGGTGCAGACTGCTTGATGTGATGTGACAGCTCCTTTATGACTTTATTGACACAAGCACAACTATTTACCTTTCCGCCACTTTAGATTTGTCATCTTCGTGTCGCGGTGTAGTCATCTTTATTTTTCTTTCTGACTTCTTGATTAGAACATCAGAAGTTGTCCTTTTGCATCTATGCTCTCATTTAGCAATATTCAAATATCAGTCTTCAGATTGAACCGTTGCCAATGCTTCAATCTTCAGATGATCGAACTCTACAATTCTAATGCATATGTTCTTAGACATGATTGTAGTGTGTCTTGTTGAATGTTGCTCATTGACTGATTCAGACAACACTACGATCCCGAAGAGTGTGCATTGGATCTTCAATGTAGAGAACCTCTTCCTTCAATTGTGCAGTGCTTCGACACTTATGTTTGCCTTCGACTGATCTCAGGAACTAATAGCTTGACTCCTTATTCTGGTCTCTTCTGAACAACAAGACACCTCAGATTTGTGGCATGCCCAACTCGCTTTCTCCTTGTGATCTCCCATTCACTTATCATCAACGGATTGACCCATGCTTAATCACTTTAGACTTGTTCTTCAGAAGTTGGTCAGTATCTTTGTGTAAACTACACCAGTTCCTATTTTGCTTGGCAAACACTACAATCCTGGTTGACCCCAAGTTCGTTATCTTTTGTTCACTTGATAGCTACAACACTTGATGACTTTCCTTAGTCATTCACTTTCACTGAAGTCTTCTTTTGATCTACTTATAGAAGACTTCATCTTGAATGGCTTTACAACTCAATCTGGATGCTGATTGGGTTGGTGCTTAGATCTTTTGTTAGCTTGCATGCCATTCTTTGAGTGCTCTCTGGTTTCCTTTAGGTGGAATGTGTCTTTGCAGCTCAGACCAGAGGCTTCATCCTTTGGATATTCTGGGAGTGCTCATTTGTCAAGAATCATGTTTACTCTATGATTCTGCCTTGGCGTTGTGAACACTTCTGTTGAAGCCTTAGTTCCGCACTCTATGATTTGGCTTGGGTTTTGCAGACACTACGACTCCGAGATTAAATCTTGACACTCTACGATTTCTTCCTTTAAGCTTGTTGTCTTCATCTGATCTGGCTCGACTTCGATCTCTGCCTCTTATTTAATTAATAGACTCTACGACTCCGAGCGTGGTCTATGATTCTTAACTTGGCTTTGGCAGATGCTCGATCGGCTCTTAGACAGGCTGTCTCTACAATTCTTAACATGACCTCCCCAAAAGACTATGACTCTGAGGAAGTTCTTCTCGACACACTACGATCCTTTCTCGTCTCTCCTGGCAGTCTACAAACTCCGAGATCTACTGTCTTGCAGACTACGATTCTGCCTTTATAGTTCTCAAGCTTTCCTTAACTCTCCTGGTAGATTATGATTTTTGATGCAGTGCTCGACGATCAAACATGCCTATCTATTACATTATAAGATCAACCTAACAAGCTTGATCTTTCTATATTTATAGTCCTTGTACATCATTTCTTTATAAGGACTTTACAAAGCTGTTTTGCTTATGTAGGATCAACCTAACACATTTGATCAATTCATTCTAAGTCCTTGTACATATGTTCCTATTATCTATCAAAGGACTTTGCAGCTTTTCTTGATGCAAACATACTTGCATATTTATTCATTTATATCATAATCAAATCATATAAAAATAGGAATATCATACACATGCTTATTCCTAACAGATCTTTAATCTGTATGTCCCTCTACCCTTTTTGGTGTCTTGGGACTGGTTTCTGTATGTGGTTATGGAGAGGAGTGTGGCTTTCCTCTTTGAGGTTGACCACCCCACAGATGGTCATCGATACTCCTTTGTATTGGGGAGCCTATGTAGTTCCATCTCTTATGGATTGATGTTTCTCTTTGAGGACTCAACTGTGGCTTAGATGGTCATCGGTTCTCTCATTAGCATGGGGAGACCAGGTAGTTCAATCCCTTTGGTCTAAGCCTATGATGTATGGTTGAAGGATGATCTCAGTACCATTTGACAAGTTTTTGTATTTTGGTAGGGGTGAGACTGAACCATGAATGACTGCCTACGTACTCCCATTGAGAAGGGGAGATCATGTCTGCGTAGTTCGAACCTAGCGTGAAAAGGTTCAAAGTTGTAAGTGGTGAAGTTGGTGTACATATTTTTTTTATTTTTTCTGTTGTTAGATCGGACCATAAAAATGTCTGCCAACGTACTTTCGTGTATTGGGGAGATCAGGTCTGCGTAGTGTACCCCATGTACAGGGCAAACTACAGATGTGGAAAGTTTTATCCCTAGTAGGACAAACTGAAGGTATGAAATTTTTGATCCCTGGTGGGACAAACTGAAAGTGTGAAATGTTTGATCCCTGGTGGGACAACCTGAGGATGTGAAAAGTTTTATCCCTGGTGGGAAAAAACTGAAAGTGTGAAAGGTTTTGAAAATCGGAATTGAGTGATGGATCTGATGATCCAGAACCAGGCTGCTGGTTGAAAAGTGTGTTCATCCCTAATGGGGCAAACGAATGTGAAGAAAGGTTGTATGTAGTGAGAGGTTTAGAAAATATGAATTGACTGGGGATCTAGTGATCCAAAACCAAGATGTTGGCTTATTGGTGACTTCAGACATAGTACCATTTCACGGTATCTAAGTTAATGAGCTGCAGAAATTCATCGCCATCCATCTCCTGTAATCCGAGGGCTCCTCCTGTCAATACTTCCTTGACAACAAACGGGCCTTCCTAGTTTGAGGTGAATTTTCCTTTGGATTGATCTTGGTTGTCAAGAACTTTCTATAAGACCATGTCATGTTGTTTGAACTACCGCAGACGGACTTTTTTGTTGTGGGATCTAGCAACCCTTCGTTAATATAACTAACCATTGAAGATAGTTGTGGCCCGACTTTCATCTATTAGAGACAATTGGTGGTACCTATCTTGTAACCATTGGTCTTCATCCAGTTGAGCGTCTATCAACACCCTGAGGGATTCCATTCCCACCTCTATGGGGAGCACTGCTTCCATCCCATAGTTTAATGAGTAGGGGGTTGCCCCAGTGGAAGTGTGCATTAATGTTCTGTAGGAAAACAGAGTCAGAAGCAACAAGTTAGGCCATCCTTTGTGATTGGCGGACATCTTTTGCATGATATTTTTGATATTCTTATTAGCCGCTTCAACAGAACCATTCGTCTTTGGACGATAGATGACGGAGTTGAGATGCTTGATGTAGAATTTACGGCATAACTCCTCCATCATTTGATTGTTGATGTTCTTAGCATTATCTGACACAATCACCTCTGGTTGTCCATATCGATAAATGACATTGTTTTTGATGAAACCAATGAAAACTTCTTTAGTAACCCGGGGGGAAGAGGTTGTTTCTACCCACTTGGTGAAGTAGTCCATCATGGTGAAGATAAACTGATGCCCATTACTGGCTTTGGGCTTGATGGGCCCGATCACGTCCATTCCCCACATTGAGAAGGGCCAGGGCGAGATCATATTATGGAGTTTCCTTGGAGGGGCGTGGATAGAATTCTCATGAATTTGGCATTGGTAACATCTCTTGATGTGATCATCACAGTCAACTTTGAGAGAGAGCTAGTAATGCCATGTTCTTAGGATTTTCTTGACAAGTAGAGGGCCGCTTATGTGTGGGCCTCATACTCCACCATGGATTTCATCCATGAGCCTCTGAGCTTGGTCTTTGTCTATACATCTGAGAAGACCTAATCTTGCATCTCTTTTGTAGAGTGCATCTCCGCTCAGGTAGAATTTCATAGACATTCGATGGATCCGCTTTCTTTCATCTTGACTCGTCTCAGCGGGTGTAGATCCATCTCGCAGATACTCCTTGATATGCTGATACCAAGAGTGTTAGACGGGAGGCAACTCATCCGATACTTCTCCAATGTAGTTCCCATAGGCTGGTGCCTTTTGCTGGGAAAATGTGATGTTTTGCATGTTTTCCTTATCAAGTATATTGATCAAGGAGGCCAAAGTTGCTAGTGCATCCACAAAGTCATTCCTATTTCGAGGAATATGGAGGAAAGATATTTCTTCAAACTTCAAAGCCATCAGTATAACCTTCCGATGGTAAGGCAGAAAATGTAGCTCTTTGGTTTGATAGATCCCAGTGGTTTGTCTGATTACCCATTCAAAATCTCCATAGATAGTTAACTATCTAATGCCCATGGATTGGGCTAGTTTTAACCCAATGATATAGCCTTTATACTCAATTGTGTTGTTAGTCTTTGTAAACCGCAATTTGAGCGACAACAGATATCGCTCCCAACGGATACCGTAATAATCGCTCCAGCTCCAGAACCTTCCATGTTAACAGCTCCATCAAAATACATCTTCCATGGTTGGTGTGTATTTCCCTAATGGTGGTGCTGAACTGTCATTACCCCTTCACCGGGGAAGTATGTTTCCAAGGGTTTGAAATCCCTTACAGGTGTGGAGGCCAGTTGATTTGTAATTCCTTGACCTTCAATAGACTTTTGAGTCGCGTAGATGATGTCAAATTGCTGTAGGATCAACTGCCATTTGGACAGTCGATAATTCAACATGGGTTTGCTGAACACGTACTTAAGGGGATCCATGCGGGATATGAGATGGGTTGTGTGACCATGGAGATAATGATGTAATCTCATGGAAGCCCATGCTAAAGCACAACAAGTTTTCTCAATCAGAGTGTACTTGTGTTCACCGCTGCTAAATCTTTTGCTGAGGTAATAGATAGCTCTTTCTTGGCCTCTATCATCCTTCTGTCCAAGCATACAGCCCATAGCATTGTCATTGATTGATAGGTACATGAACAGGGGAACACCATCCCTAGGAGGTACTAATACAGGAGCTTTGATTAGCTGCTCTTTGATGGCAAGGAAGGCTTTTTGACACTCATCATTCCATTTTATGGAGGAATTCTTCCTTAGCAACTTGAAGATAGGCTGATGAAATTGATTCTTCCCAAAAATCTCCATATTTCCCTCTATATTTGGGGTATGGGCATTTCCGTGATGGCCTGGATTTTGGTAGGATCCAGCTCAATCCCTTTGTAGCTGACTAGGAATCCTAGCAACTTGCTTGATTTAACGCCAAAGGCACACTTGG
The DNA here is from genome assembly GCA_020205605.1 of Panax ginseng. NCBI lineage: Eukaryota > Viridiplantae > Streptophyta > Magnoliopsida > Apiales > Araliaceae > Panax > Panax ginseng. Next base: position 109,369,256 of record CM035130.1, on the reverse strand, counting down.
CTTGATTCGGCTTCAAGTTGTACTTATGCAACCTGCTGAAGAGCTTTTGGAGATGATCTAGGTGGTCTTCTTCCCTTCGAGACTTGACAATGATGTCATCCACATAGACTTCTATCTCTTTGTGTATTAGATCATGGAAAAGATCCATCATGGCTCGCTGGTAGGTAGCTACAACATTGATGAAGCCGAATGACAACCGTCTGTAGCAAAAGGTTCCCCAAAGAGTGATGAATGCAGTTTTCTCATGATCCTCTTCAACAACCATGATTTGATGGTACCCAACAAAGTAGTCAGCAAAGGAGTACATGTCATATTGAGCTGTATTATCAATGAGTATGTGGATGAATGGCACGAGAAAGCTATCTTTAAGACAAGCTTTGTTTAGATCCCTGTAATCCACGCAAACTCAAACCTTTCTTCCTGGCTTAGGCACGGGGACTATGTTGGATAGCCACTCAAGGTATGCTGACACCATGATGATGCTGGCTTGAAACTATTTCACAATTTCTTCTTTGAATTTTAAACTCCACTCAGGTTTTAATCGCTTGAGTTTCTGCCTAACTGGCTTGAATCCCTCTTTGATGGGAAGGCGATGAATGACGATGTCAGTGGACAAATCGACCATGTCTTCATGAGACCATGCAAACACATCCTGGAATTGGGTTAATAGAGTAACCATGTCATTCCTTTGGCTTGGAGTAAAGTCCGTACCAATCTGGATTTATTTTGGGGTTTTTTGAAGTTATAACGTTAAAAGAGGTGGTTTGATTAAGATTTGGCTTGGGTTTGTCTTCGACCCATTCTTTGATCTCCTGAGGTATCTCATAGTCCTCTTGTTCAATCTACATCAAGTCTGAGTCCAACTTTACATCAAAGTTACAGTCCTTGTGAAGAATAGGCACCTCATCAGTAAGTTTAGGCACATATAACTTTAGAGACCTGAAACAAAATGATTTCACTTAGTATATGAAACTGTTCAATCATACAAAGTGTTATCATGTAATGATAAAAACAACTGCTAATATTGTATAGCAAAAGTAAGCAGTTATTGCTATCTCTAGGTGATGGCGAGGGAGTTACGCCCTTTTACCCACTGTTTAAGAAATGCAAGGAGTGCTACTCTAATTGCCAAGGGTGAAGTCCTGGTGGACAGCTGTGAAGAAGGGGCTATTATCGTCCTCTTTCTCTAAAATGATGACCATAATGTCTAGACAATCATCATCTGGAGTGTCTCTATTCATACCCTCCGTATGGACCAAGACACTCATTTTTGATAACAGCCTTGCAATGTCTTATTTACGTCTCTAATCCCTTTCATCCACCTCGGGATTTGGAATCGGGACTTCCTTTCCTTTTGACCGGTATCGGCTTAGGAAATAGCATGGCTACCACAGGGGCAGAGACTTTCAATGAAGGCCGTACAGGATTATCACCTGTAGGTTTAGGCAGATGCCTTGTGGATAAAGGAACCGGTTTATACTTGTGTTGGTTCCTGTGAGTGGACCTAGAGGAGTAGCCTAGTTCGGATGTCCCTGTCTGGCTAGGAGCTTGAATTGGGCATTTGATTCCCTTATGATCCTTTCCTAATCCATGTCCAGGTTGGAAACCCAAGGATATCATCTCTTGACTTGCCGACATTACCTCGGCAGAAACTCTGGATTTTAGAGGTGGTTCGCCAATGGGTTGATAGTGAGTGTTGCTCACCTCAAGGGCTTGGAAGCTGACAGACTCAACTTCTTCATTAAAACTGATAAGGGGTATATCACTTTGAACATGACATTCTGGCTCAACACTGACAGTGACCAGACTACTATTGATGATATACTTGAGTTGTTGATGAATAGTGGATGGGACGGCTCCCGCCATATGAATCCAAGGTCTCCCCAATAGTAAATTGTATCTTGTAGTGATCTTAAGCAATTGGAAGGATATATAGAATGTATGTGGACTGATTTCCATAGGCAATTCAATCTCTCCGATAGCATTTCGTTGAGATCCATCAAAGTCTTTGATGATCGTATGGCTGCTTCGAATCCTATTGAGATTGATGTTCATTTTCTCCAATGTGGCATAGGGGCAGATGCTTAGGGATGATCCTCTATCTATCATCACTCTTCCAACCACATATCCGGAAGATATAACCGCTATGTACAACTGTTTGCAATGACCCATCCCCTCGGGAGGTATGTCATCATTGGTGAAAGATATCACATTGCTATTAAAGATGTGATTAACCAGATGATGGAAATTTTCAACATCCACTATCTTTGGCAATTGGGCTTCTTCCAGTACTTTCAGTAAGACCTTCCGCTGATCTTCTGAAGAGAAAACCAAATTCAGAATGGAGATTTGTTGTGGAGCTTCTTTCAAGCTTAAAACCACCTTGGCTTCATTGTGTCCCATCTTGCAGAGGAATTCTTCAATCTTCTCCTTGGGAACTTTCCCCTTAGATTTGATGATAGGCTTCATCACCTGTTGAAGAAGATACAATGGATTTTCTTTAGACACTGCAACAGTTGTGTTTGACGTTGATCCTTCAACCTCTCCATAATTCCATGACACTTTCTTGAGGCTAATGACAGGATATTGTGGCCTGAACGACAATATGATTGGCTTTGGTGCAGCCACTTTAAAAGGGTTTTCAACTTCTATCAGCTGAATTGGTCGAATTATAAGTGGTGTCGAAGCAACGTCTCCTTCAAAGGATATAACTTCTACAATTCATTCCATCTTGGAGGAAATGTGTTCCCACTGTCAGATAACACAACATTATTGTCTGCCATTTGCAGGTCATCGCTGTCAATCATATTTTGAATAAGATGGCGCAGTGCCCAACATTCCTCAGTGTTGTGACCGCGAGAGTGGGAGTGGTATGGACATACTCCATTAGCATCAAACCTCTTTGAGCATGGATTGACTGGAGGTAGCAGTGCTATGATTTTTCCTTCATTAATCAGCATCTGCAATATCTCTTCCATAGGTTGGCCCAAATAGGTGAATTCCCTTTTGTTGGCGAAGTCCCGACAGGCTTCAGCATTTGTTTTTCTGGCAAGCTTTTCCTCCAATGTTTCACTTTCTGGAGTAAGTGGTGGAGGATTTGTAATAAGAGGAAGGAGGCTAGCATGCTCCTGAATGAATAATTGGCGTGTGACTTGGTGTTGATGAATCACCAGTTCTGCCAATTGATTGACTTGTTCGCCAAGAAACTTTAGTTCTTGTTCCATCATGAATTGGAACTGTGAATAATCTCATCTGTCAAAATTATCTTTGTTGACTTGGGATGAACCACTCCCATGTTTGAAGTATTTGGAGCTCTCCGCACTACACCAATTGATCATGTTAACCTCCTTTTCCTTGTGTTGAGGGAGAGGGTTGTCTTGAATGTGAGGTTAGTCGGGCTTCGTCACCACAATCTCACCATTGTCAATTAAATCCTAGATCTTATGCTTAAAGGCCCAACAATCCTTGGTGTCATGGCCTGGACCTCCAGCATGGTAAGCACACTTTTTGCTTGTATTGAAACCTTTTTCACTCGGGTTAGCTGGTGGAAGGAGATGAGTAATTTTCTTCTGCGCTGTCAAAAGTTTGAAAATGTTTTTGAGTGAATCCCCTAAGGGTGTGAACACTCGGGTACGTCTGACTTCTTTACTTTTTGGAAATGGAGGGTTTGAAGATTGAGCTTGAAAAGGGGAGTAGTTTCTACTCTGAATATGCATGTTTGGATTACCTTTTTGTCCTTACAGTATCAAGGAAACATCATCTTCTTTTTTCTTATGGACCCTTCGGTGGTTGTTCCCATAACTTCCAGATTGGATGTGCTCAGCTACGACTTTTAGTGCGGCAAGGTCTTGAATCTTTCCTGATTTCAATCCCATTTCAGCCATTTCCCCATGTTTGATCATTTCAGATAATGGCTTGCCTATGCTAGCTAGAACCCTCTCATAAAAGGGAGCTTCTTTAATGTCTATGAAGGTCATTACCATTTCAGACTCAGTCATAGATGAGATAACTTGAGTAGCCAGATGCCTCCATCTTTGAGCATACTCCCTGAATGACTTATTGACTTGTTTCTTGGCCTTGGTAATTTGATACCGGTCTGGAGCCATCTGAGTTTGAAAGATGTATTAATTGAGGAAAACATGAGCTAACTCCTCCCAACTGTGAATTTTGGAGTTGTCTAATCTGGTGTACCATGTTCTTGCTTCTCCAGTCAGACTTTTCTAAAATAGCTGCATTCTGAGCTTTTCATTCTCGGCATATGATCCGAGCTCTCCAATGAACACCTTTAAATGGGTATAAGGATCTCCTAATCCGTCATATTTTTCAAAATCTAGAGTTTTAAATTTCTTCGAATAGTGAACCCCGGGGAAGATACAAATGTCTGAATATGAAACACTCTTATGCGTTCCAATCCCTTTGATGGACCGAATGGTCTCTTCCATTTGTAACACCTTCTTCCTAATATCACCGATGTGTTGATCTTCTTTAAGATGGGTGATTTCAGGGGTTTTGTTGATTTTATCAGACTGATACTCAGGTACTGGAGCTTCTTTGTCCGGACCCTGGATTCCTCCATGGCAAAGGGTTTTGTGTGAATGGGTATTTGTGGACCCTGAGTTGACTTGTGTAATTCTTTCACTAGTACAAAGTAATAAATAGACAACACTTAAACCACAATATTTTTATAAAAAATATTATGGTATTTTTTTCACAACGTTTTTTGACAAAACATTATAGATATATATGAAAAACGTTATCTATTTAAAAAGGCATTTTTTGGTTTAAATTAGATAACGTTTTTTTTAAAAACGTTATCTATGTAAAAAACACGGAGCAAAAAACGCGCCCAAGTAAAAAATTAAAATTAAAAAAAAAGGTGAGTGGAAGTGCATCCTCGATGGTTTAGAGAGAGAGGCTCCTCATTCTCTCTATAATTTTCCCCTCTCCATCTGCCATCACCTCCTCGTCCACTTACTCATCCGACACCTCCACCACAAACCTCTATTTACTTCATCTTTTTCATCTACGGCAACAACTTCCCTAACAAACTCCACCACCACAACCAAAAATACACCGCTTATGCCTCTTTTTCTTCCTCAATCGCTAACGGCACTACTTCCGAACGATACTCCCCCAAAACCCTAAACTTCACCACGATTCTAGCGCTAGTTCTAGTAGCTTCACCCGTTATTTCAATACTCGAGCCGAGTCCAACAATGGCGCCGAGCCTCGCCAGTATGATTTTGACCTCTTCACAATCGGCGCTGGCAGCGGCGGTGTTAGGGCTTCCCGTTTTGCAGCCAATTTCGGCGCTTCGGTTGCAGTGATGGCTCGGACCCTGGTGAACCCGTCGGCAGTGATGGCGTACGGCCTGAAAGACACTGATAATTGGTGGGACCTCGTAAACAAGTCTCAAGAATGGAAAAATTGAATATTTCACGTTCTCGTGGCTCTTTACGGCATCTTAGCGGGTGTTTCTCTGGTAATTCTGTTTGCTGTTAGTTTGCTTTGTAAATTTTGAGTAATTGATGAGTGTTGGGGATTCGCATTGCTTTGTTAATCTTAATGTTTTAGGTAGGAAAGTTTAATGAATATATGTTGTTATGCTTGTTATATATGTTGGCATATCAAATGGCATGACTTTTACCATTAAATACGAATGGATTTGAGCTTCTTCTTGAGTTACCAATGGAGGAAGCAGGATATAAGCATAGTTTTGACAGCCACCAAAAGTAAATTTGAAGTCTTGATACCTTTTTTCCTTGTTTGAAACAACAATCTCAATAATGGTGATTGGTTAGGGAACAAAATAAGAACTAGCCCTTAAGTTGATGTCAGTTACACACACACACACACACACACACACACATATATATATATATATGTGTATATATATTATCACTGTATTAAGATGTATATTGAGGAGGTATCCGTGTGCCAATTATTGTGAATAATAATAACTGTAATAGTAGATATTTCTCTCGCATTTCTATGGACAAAGAAGTAGAAACATGGAGTCGATATTTGACTAAGTTTAAAGCCTGGAATTGTACTAAATTAGCTAAATCTTAATGTTCAGGTACAATTAGTTCGGATACAATTGAGAGTTCCCGAGTATGGATGGACCACTCAAAAGGTTTTCCATTTTCTCAATTTCTTGGTCAATGGAGGTATGTATTTTTGTGTGTACTGTACTTCATAACGCAACTCTCTCTCTCTCATTTGATCTTAAATTTGCCCTGGGTTTAAGTATGCTAGTTACTATTTTGCAGTTCGATCTGTAGTTTTTGTTTTCCGGTAAGATGTTCAGGCCTTGCAACTAGAGGTTAAGATGATGTTGAATTCGTATGTGAACAACTGCTTATATCCCAGAATTATATCTAATCATAGCTTTCTATGAGATGTTTGCCAGATTGTACGACATATGTTACTTGATGTGCCGAGTCTTGCATTTTTCTCAACATATGCCCTGTTGGTTTTATTTTGGGTAGAAATATACTATCAGGTAGGTTTTTGACAGGGTTAACTTCTACTGCTGTTTGGTTGTGTCAGTTATACTGATGTTGACGAGGGCTCTATCATTTCACAGGCACGTGTTGTATCTACTGATGGGCTCAGACCAAGTTTCTTGACAATCAATGGGGTGGTGCCATTCAAGTTTACCTTTTTAAAATCTTTATACCAGCTCGCCTAGGTTTTTCTAAAAGAATATAACTTATTATATCATATCCTTTTCTTAATCTTTTTTCTTTTGCTTCCTTTCTTAATCATGTTTACCATTTTGTCTCATCTTGCTTTAGAAATAATAGTGTAAAGTAGTTTTCAAGTTCATTTGGTGGAGCGGTGCAATGAGACTCCACACTTTACTTGTAGAGCTATAAAAAGAAGTGGTTTTGATTTTTATTATGTTACCAAATCTCTAAAACACAATTTTTTGGATAAATTGTGCTTTTTAAGTTTTTAACACACCACCCGCACCACTCCATCAACTGGGCAGCTAGTGCAACTCAAGTACTCAACTGCACAGTGAGGCAATTAATGCACATTCTTTATGTAGTCCATTCTAGCTAAGCACTATGGCTGACCTGAACCATTGCACTACATATTAATACAAATTAGTGATGTATAAACATTGACCTGCAAGGCTTCTTTTTTTGTTTGTGAGGATGCATTGATTGTTTGATTAAACCTTTTTCTTTGAATATCTTCCAGATTGTCTTGTGGTTGGTTATATGGTGGAATCCTATCCAGTTTTGGTCATCCTGTCGAAGATGTTCTTTGCTGGTTCGTGTTTAGATAGTATATTATATTTTATTGTTGTTTTGGTAAATTATGATATAAAACTAAAACTTTTTTAAGCTTCTCCTTATCTACATGCTTTGGCAGGTGTATCATTGTTTTCAGCCTTAGGATTTCTCCTTTATGGTGGAAGGTAATGCCCATTTCTTTTCTTAATTTTTATATTCTTCTAATGCTCCTAAAATAATTTTCTATTGGATCATTTATTTTTGCAGTTCTAAGAATTTTTCTTATTAATATCTGATGGAACTTTACATCTATTTAGTGATTATGTTGAATAAAGTTTCAAAGTCAAATAATAATAATTGTTTTTACATAAAAGTCTATTTAGTGATTATTTTTACTCCGTTATGAGTTTGGCCTGGTTTGCTTATTTCGAACATCCATTGATTTTTGATCATTCAGAATTTTGCAGCCTTGATGAATGTAGACCTTGTTTACAGGTTAATCTTGTAAACCTTGTTTACAGGCCGTAATAGTGCCCAGAAATGCCAGATTTCTATGCAGATTTCTATGCAGAAATGCCAGATTTTTGTAGTTCAATGTGCTTTTATTTGTGCTTATACCCTTGTACTCGTCTATAGGTTCTGGAAATAACTGAAGATCTACATGACATTCACAGCTTGGGGAAATAGGCTACTGCTATGTTCATAGGTTCTGGCAATAACTGAAGACATTGCTTTTCATTTGGCATTAAATTGTCAGGTCTGATGAGAAATTGTATTCCCAATATAATGTTTTTATGCAGCTGAGGTTGTTTTGTATGGGACATTTTAGTCTTGAGTAATCATGAGAATGCCCCCAATACATACTATAAGAGTATAATGCGCGTGTTTGGTTAGAGGGAGATATTTTCTTATAAACTCTTGGTTATTTATTTTTTTGTTTATTTTCCATTTTGGTGTTGTGATTCAGCGTATAAAAATTGCATTGTCAGAGGCTGCATTTGAGATTGAAATCCATAGGGTTCCCCTTGTTGCACCAGGGAAGTGGATGTTGTGCGCTTCATTTATTCTCCCTGTGAGAGTTGCATGCGCAAAAGAAATATAAACATGGTAAGTCATTTTGAATGAAAGATGGTGGGATGGATTTTAGGCTCAATTTTTGTATATATATATATATATATATATTTATATATATATATATATCATTGAGTTTGTAATTTATAAACCATCTTCTTCTCTGAAACATGTCTGCTTATTTTTAAAAATAACTATTTAGTAGTTACCATGTCATTTTTCTGCAGAAAAAAATGGAGCCCTATTTTATGATCTTTAAGAGGAGGGCCAAGTGGAAGAATTTTGGTAGATGGTTTACTTTTCCTGTTTATAATTTTATCATGTACTATTCTTTAATGAATAAAAGGATCTAGATTTGACCGGTCTGTTGTCAGCTTTTGGTGTCGTGTCTAGTCAAAATTGGAAGACAATTAACAAAATTTAAAAAAATTTGGAAAGTGTTATCAACAACATGAACACAAAGTCACGGAAACATCGTTTGTTTTTTTATTAAACCCCCAATACATACTAAGGTTATTCATATATTCTTGAATAGTATTAACAATCGTCACGAGCTCACTTGGCAATATTTGTCAATCAAGAAGCCATTGAGAAGGCAATACGTGCATCTAAGCTTGTGCAAATAGATTGCACTTTGAAATGCAACTATTTGAATGACAGGCACACAAGTAAATGCTAATATAAAGACTCAGTAGATACTAGACAGTTACCATTTTTCACTAATTTGTTATATGCTTTGTACAAATATACTCACACAAATTGCATCCAGTTATATAATATGAGTGATAATTCATTAAAATTTAGGTTGTTTATTTTGTAAGGTCAACAAATAGTTATTTTATCATGAAAAATTACTTGTTGGACTAACTCTGTTTGATAAATTTTGACATGCTTCTACAGGCGGATGTGTGGGCCCTAGAAGTGTCTGCAATTAAAATGGCAGAGGTATATCTACAGTTTTATTTCTAATTTTTTGGCTAGAAATTAGCTTATCTGATCCACATGAGAAATATTAGTTTGATATTTTTTCTTCAGGTAATTCACTATTATCCCTCCCCATGATTTGGAGAAGTAAAATGGACTTTGGTAAACCCTTTTTTTCACTGAAAACTTGGCCAGTTCCCTTTCTCTCTCTCTAGCACATATTAGATTAAGATCAGATATTCAACAATGGCGAAAGAACCAGCTCGAGTTCTTGTTACTGGTGTTGCAGGTAAAATGCATACATACGCACATAAATCTTTAAGGATATGCTCTATGATCATTTTCAGATCTGTTATTATATTCATCGATTATATTTAAAAGGTTGATCAAATACGTAGGAATTGTCAATTAATATAGTTTTTTTTTTATATATATTTTCAATCGTTTATCCTTTTATATTTTAGATTTATGGATGAACTGAAATTTTAGTGATCTAATGAGTCTTATTATTTACTGGTTTGGTTAGATTAGATGTTAGATTAGTCTTTTGATCAAGTTTAGTTTTTGTTTAGATTGAATTAAATTTATAAGGGTTTTAAGTAATCTTTTTTTAACATTTTTCCTGCTTGCTAGTTGCAGTGAATGATATGAGCGGGGTTGCTGTGTACAGCTATATCATATGTATGTGATAAACATGGATTCTTTCACTGTGGAGTCTAAAAGTTTAGTTACTTCATAGTTTATGTTAGGTACTTCCTTGTAACCGTATGCTATTTTGAGACTTTTCAATTCAAATGTGCAACCATTAATATGTAAGTTCGAGAAGACCAATAGAATTATGTAGAATGCTATGATAGTGACAACGCAAGGCCATGGATGATTTGTACAACCTCGTCCCTCTTCATAATGTCCATTTGAGATTCTCAGCGGCAGAGTGGTCCACTATTAATCTGGCCACAAGCTTATAGTAGTCTGTTTAACCCCATCTTTTTTAGTTTTTTATTTTGTTGATAGGAAGATTGGCCACAAGCATTATGTTATTTTCATTTTCAGTTTTTTGAAAGTTCAATTGAGTCATGTTATGTTCCAGAATATGTACGTGTGCACTCAACTAAGATAATGAATTTATATCATTGCAGTATGGTGGCAGCTTTTGGTTTTGGAGCTATGTTTTCATTGGTGAGTGGATTTGGTGGTCCTAATCAGGCTGCGGATGTAGTCACATCTGGCCTGTTACTATGCTTATAAGTTCATATCATGTGACACAATCACCATTCTTTGAGCACTCATTTGTAGTCATACGTTTGGATGTAATCAAATTCACAATTCAATATAGTAATAATTTATATTGAAAAGTGAATTTGAAATGTATATATGGATAGTTTGGTATATATTTTGTGGATGTAGTAATTTGAAACTGCAAACGAATGATATTATTGGGATGTTTTTTGAATGGTTGATACATTTTGGCTTTAAATTTAAATGAGAATTTAGACTTTTTATGGCATTAGCAGATAGCAGATGCATTGGTAACATAGGTGAACTACACCTTTTTATTTCTTTTTTTTAAGTCAATCTACAACATTTTATAAACGTTGTCTGTTGTTGCTTTCTATGGTCGATATTTAAAAACAAATGTTATATGCATGTATTACAACATTTTTATGTTACACTACAACGTTTTAAAAACGTTATATAAATTTGTCTAAATAGATGACACATTATAAACGTTGTGTAAATGTGCCTAAACGTTGTCTGATATATTAAACTACAATATTTTTAGTCAGAAAATGTTGTGGAATCATATTTTTTACAACGTTTTCAAACGTCTACTAATTTATGAAAAACAAATCTACAACGTTTTTTTTTCTTAAAAAACGTTGTATAGTGTGTCTTAACTATATCGTTTTAAAAACGTTGTGTAAGGGTGTCAAATAGATGATACCCTTAACCATGACGTTTTTCGCGTTATCTATTTACTGTTTTATAGTAGTGTTTGAGCAGAACATCCAACTCTGTGATTTGATTGCTTAATCCTTCAAATTCCTCGTGAGAGACAGGAGTAGGATTAAGCTGGCCAGATGTAGCCATGTTTGGCTGTAGGCTTAGTGCCTTTTTGGATTTGGAACGGGTAACTTGACCAATTATTTCCCTATAAAAAGACTTATGTAGTTTAGTCTTAGGGAAATGTGGCAATATTACATGCTATGTAATGTGTCTGTTTTTTAGGAGTTATCCTGCAAAACGGATGTCAGCTGTTTTAATGACATGATAGCATGACAATTTTGATATGAAAATGAATGCATGTTCACATAATCCTTTATATTTTCCATTACATTGAGATTGAAATGGAAATGAAATTACAAGTAATTGAAATAAGAAGGTATGAATAGACTTCCCTCGACGTTTGGTTTATCAGAGGCTGGCCTATCTTAGGCTACTCTCGCGGCTTTTTGGCATGAAGGTTCCCAGATCAACGTAATTTACTCGACGTGAAGTTAATTCGGTCTTTCAACTGGAGCGAATCTAGGTGGTGCCTTTCCTGAGCCTCGTTGGAATTAGTCTCCCTACGAGTCTTGTAATCAAACACCGACGGGATAACTTCCTGGTGGAGGGACCACACAACATACATTCACATACATTGCGTCTCACCGTATGACAATGATGACATGTGCGAAGCACTAATATCACAAGCAGATATGGTGCGAAGCACTAAGTGTAGTAAGTAAAGTATTAGTACACATTCATTCAAATGTAAATGCAACATCCTTACACAAGCAGATAAAAGTTTTGAATAACGACTTAAGCCCTCTAACTAGTGTCCCCAGCAGAGTCGCCACCTATCGACGTTGGGATTTTTATTTGTCCCTTTCTGTTCTTGTCTTTTGGTGTTCTCATGTTAGGTGAGATTTGTTTGAAAAAACAAGTTTGAAAAGGTCCGACATGTATATGTCGACGATCTGACTGTAAGAGTCTCTAGTTGGTATTTTTAAATGGTTGAACCAACTCAACCGAGAAATGGTTTGCACATGGACCTAGTGATGTGACATTGTTTAACTGGTCAGCAAAACCGAAACTCATTAGGGTCCGGGGGCTTAATTATGCGGAGGGAAGGTGTTACACACCCCCCGACATCCGTGATAACATGGTTACCGCCACTTTTCAATTTAAACTTTTATCTAAATGTGTGTGTGTTCTATGTTCAGTTGTCTAGAAGTAGTGTTATGCCTCATTTGCACCTATATACAAAAGGTTTGAATTTTTTATAAAAGTTCAATTTTAACGAGATATGGCCATGATGTTTTGTAAAACAAGTTTTTTTCAAACCTTTGTGCTCAACAGTAATTGAGGCCTTTGATGCTTCTATTTTAATAAATGTTCGACTTGATTGATTTTATTATTTTCTAGATGTGAAGCATCTTCGAGAAAATAAGATACATAGTAGTGCCAAAATTCTTGTGGGCATGAAAGTCATCTAAGGAAATTCAGACACCGTGAAAAATTTACTAGCTAGCTGCAGCTGAAAATGTCCATTACGGGAACCGAATCTAGATTCAGGAACTGAATCTGTGATCACATGATTCCTAGGCTCACAAGATAACACAATATGTACAAAAGTTAGAAAACGAACTAGATTTGAATAAATCTGAGCTTTCTAGCTTCAACGGTACCAGTTTAGTCACCATGAACCGGTTAAAGTGAGAAATAGCCAAATTTAGGCAAATCTAACCCGCAGACTAATAAAGCAGTTATATATATATAAGGAGAAAGGATCCTGTCCGGACTCCCGGATAAGCTAAAAATGCGAACCTTTTTTTTTTTTTTAAACAACTAAAAAAATTATGGAACTGGAATTTTTACATAATACAGTGTTTTGGGTGTGATTTGGATACATATAACAAAATATGTCTGTACAGACTGTATATACATGTTTTGTTATATGTATCCAAATCACACCCAAAACACTGTATTATGTAAAAATTCCAGTTCCTTAAAAAAAATTTAGTTGTTTAAAAAAAAGCAAAAAAAATAAAAAACTTAAAGGTCCGCATTTTGGTAAAGTCCAGGATCCCTGACTGGATTCGGACTATATATATAAGTATTTATATATATAAAAGCAATAAATGCTCCTGATGTAAATCTAGGCTCAATCAAACAGAGTTTGATGGGGATATATATATATATATATATATATATATATATTATAAGCAGTAAACGCTCCAAATATTATATTCAGGCTCAATCAAACATAGTTTGATGGGAAGAGATATATATAAGTATTTATATAAATACAAAAGCAGTAAATGTAACGATCGAAAAATTTGTAATTTAATTTAAATATTTATTGAATTAAATAAATATTTTAAATAATTTATTTATTGAGGGAAATAAATAATTGATGGATTGTGGTGAATTAATTTAGTAACTAAATTGATTTATGTTAATTAAATTGAGTAATGATAATCTAAAAACTTTGCTAAAGTGTGGAGTATCAAGGTCCTTATCACTCTTCTTCCCATCAATCAAGGTTTAAGGTATAAAATTTCTTCTAATTTATATGTTTGATTTCTTTGTGGTTGTTTCCTATAAATTTATAGTTATGATTAGATTGATGTATGTACTTGTGTATATGGTTTATTGACTGTTAATCACCATATATGAGTAATACTTGATACTTGTTGTCAAAATCGTGAGGATTGGATTGTAGTAGAAAGAGTTCATATAACAGTGATATGTTCCTATAATATGGCTTGTTTAAGTACAAAATTTCACGATTAATACTTGTTATAATCTGCAATTTGATGTTAGAATATGTTTGTATATTAAGAAATGAAAGCGGCGTAATTGGACTCGTGTCAATTGATTGAGAAATGAGTTCGCGGTGATTGAATTCGCTAATAGTGTAAAATATGATGAAATTAGGAAATTGGGGGTTTTGATTCTTCAAATTTTTGTTTATGTAATGCTTTTGTATATAGAATGATGGATAACATGTGTATCTATGCTATTACAAGGTTTTAGTTGCTAGGTTTCATTATTTCTGTAGGAATTGGTTGAATTGGGTTTGGTACTGCAGTAGCAGAAAGCTGCTGCATAGTTCTTCGGTCTGCGGTGTGGCAATATCTTGCCACCACCACAGTGTGTAAAAGCAAGAATCTAATGCCATCTGGTTTTCATGCTGATCGAAAGCACTAAGCAGCAATTACACGGTCTGGTTAAAGCAATGGACGGTAGCAATTTGCTGGCTGTGTTCTCGAGCCCACGCAGTGACTTCTGCCTATTTGTAGGTCATGTGTAATGGACTTATGCTAGCTAAGAAAGCATGTTAATGATGTTAAGACATAATAGAAAGTACAATAACAGATTGTAAGGTGTTGTAATACAAAGTGTAAAAGATTTTTAAGTGATTGTTAATTGAGTTAGATAATGAAGTCAAATGTGATGTTTTCAAAAGTTAAAGATAAATGATAAGGTTTATGTTAGTTTATAGTGTGATTTCAGAATCGTTAAGGATGTTAACCAACATGGTTAGGTGTTAAGGTTAGGTTATAACCTAAATGATGGTTTAAACCCTAAAGATAATATTCATACAACTAATTGTTGTTGCGATTTCAATGATATATGTAGGGTAATTGGCGAATATTACATTTGTGTAGCTTACATACAAGGCAAGTTTCTAAACCTTAACTCTTTACATTGAGTAAGTTTTCTAACTTCATTCTTTTGTTAATGAATGCAAGTTCCTAAATTTTATTGAGCAAGACTATTGATTCTATCCTTATGTACGATTGAATAAGCTCTTGTAACCTAATTCGTTACCTCGAGCGAGTTTTACTTTTCTAAACCTTGATGTTATTATTCAAAGTATATATTGTTCTAATACATCGATTCAAATGAGATTGTTCTAACTCTTTTGGTTATAGCACTTTGCATGTATATCATGTTATTCAATTATATATATTGTTGATATCCGATCTTTGACTTTGATAGCCTTGTTCAGTTATATATTCTTGTATTAAACCTTCAAGTAGTAAGCAAACCTTTATTGATGGAAATTGAATAGTGTTCTAAAATTCTAGAAACACTAATAAGCTAGTTCCAACCTAAACTTTCTTTACTGCGGAAATTCTAAATTCAAACTGAGACGAACAACCCTAACATAGGGGATTTTGTACGTGTAACGTTTAGATGTTTGTGCACAATACATGGTACAAAGGGCTGATTCCCCTAAGTACGTTAAGAAGGGTCTGTATAGTCTAAATGACTGTTAAGGTTAGGTAATAATACCTAAATACCGGAGACATAGTTTGTGGTCTTAAGACCCTCAGATATTAAAGTTCGAACTTGTTTTCTATTTTTGATTCAGTAGAACAAGTTCATTATTGTTCAAACATTCGTTGTTCACTCTCATGTTGTTATCATTACTACTTTCTATATCGGTGAGTAATTGTTTGCTCACTCTTGCATTTAACATTCGCAAATGACTAAGGTTGAGAGAAAGTTGATGAGCCATCTACTAGCAAAGGAAAGGCAAGATGTCCAAGTGTTGAAGACTTATTGAAATTAATTTAAATGTTTTATGTTAAAGACTTGTTTTTATTTTTTGTATTCGCAAACTTATGTAATAAATTTAAGGTTAGATTATCAGGATTACTTTTGAGTTGATGATGTAACCCCTTAATGGGAAAGATTATTGTTTAAGTTATTTGAATTATGTCTTTATCCTTTGTTATGGGTAGTTAGATGTAATGGTTTTGGATAGTGAACACCAAATCCTGTGGGAATGGAGTACCTAGATTTGGGGGTGTCACAGGTTGGTATCTAAGCCTTAGGTTATGAACCTTAGGTGGCGAAACCTTAGGAAGTAACCTTTAAGGAAACAGAAAATATAGAGGTGTCTAACTCTTATCGAGTTTGAGGAATGGATTAAGGTATCCATTGAAGCTAAATAATCAAAGACATTTTGTGCTATGTGTTAATAACTTATGTGCTCGCGAGTATCGAAAATGTTAAGTAAAACTTAAAATATTTTGTTGTCAGGATGTCTAAGGAAGGAGGATCTAGTCCGGCTAGGGAGGTGATACCTCAGGTACCTAGAGATGACGAACCCCGGGATATTCATGTCGTGCGAGAGCAGTTGATCTAGGAGGATGAGCCGGTGACCGATCCCGAGGAGAATAGTTCTTAGGAGATAGAGGAGGATGCTGAGGAAGAGGATCCTGTGGAGTTTCCACCAAACTCCATATCAGTTGAGATGTATGACGCTCTGTACGATCATAACATAGAATTACAGGACAAGGTTGAGGAGCTGAAGGAGATGGTCGAGATGCATCATGCTTCGATGGATCAGAAGGATGCGGAGATTTAGGAACTCGACTCACGCCTTAGAAACATGGAGTGGGACCTAGTTCATACCCAGGGTCAATATGAGGATCTGTTGGCGGTAAACAAGAAGATGAAGACTGACATGGAGAAATTAAAAGATGACTTCAACGAGGAATCAGCTAAGCGTGCAAGAGCAGAGGATGTTTGGATGAAGGCGACTCAACGTGCAGACCATGTTGAGGCTAAGGTCCAAGTAAAGAAAGCCAAGATGAACAAGATGGATTATGCTTTTAATTCTGCGATTGATAGGGCCCAGGATCGAGTCTTTTATTACCCACCTCAGTTTGAAGACTCGTCGTGGTTCGTGATGGATCGTAGAACAGCGTATCATATCATGGAGGAGGAACGTCGATAAGCCTTACGACGTCTTAGTATGCCTAGATAGAATAAGAGTAATAATAATATGTGGTTAATTATGCGAATAAATAAACTGTGAATCCCTTATTTTGAGATAAAAAAGGGATAGCATGAGCATGTAATCCTGAAATTTGTCTAGTTCAGGAAAGTGAATGTTTATAGCGGTTTTGCTATCTTTATCATGTCTTAAAATGTTATGAATGAATATAATATTAGAGTTTGTTTGAAATGTTATGTGTTATAGCTTTATTCTTGGAATGTTTAAGTTAAACTTCAAATAGTCAGGAAGTTGAGTATGGAACTAATAAGCGTATATTTTAACAGAAAATTCCTCCTAGAAGAGGACAACCACGTCAGCAAGCACCTCCTGAGGGGTCTACTAATAATAATAATGAGGCCAATGCTAATCCGGTTCAGCAGTTGGTAACTCTGTTGACGGGTGCACTTGCGAATCAACCGCAAACTCAAGTCACGACCTTTAAAAATTCAAAGCGGTTGGACCGCCAGAGTTTCAAGGGTCTATGAATCCAGTGGAAGCCCAAATATGGATCATGGAAATGGAGAAGGTGTTCGACGTTGCTAGAGTTAACGAGGATCAGAAGACTGCATTCGCAATATTCATGCTGAAATCTGAAGCTAGCTATTGGTGGCAAGCAAATAAGGTTCGTGGGGGACAAGGAGTGATAACGTGGGATAGATTTAAAGAGATGTTTTTTGAAATGTACTTTCCAGCGAGTTCTCAGAATTAGTTGGAAGTACAATTTCTGGAGCTGAAGCAAGGAACAATGACGATGCCAGAATATGCTGCGAAGTTTAATGAATTGGCAAGGTTTTCCATATATCAGGTCAATATTGACGAGCGTAAAGCGAGAAGGTTCGAACAAGGATTGAAACCCAGGTACGTATAGCAAGGTTTCAATGTTCCAAATTTGAATACATTTCTGGTTGTCTTGAAAAAGGAAATTATCGCGGAAGGTGGAAGCGATGCCTTGACCAAGAACAGAAAAAGTGGAAGAATAAGAATGAGAATAAGGCTGGTGGATGTAACAGTGGAGGTAACAGTCAAAAGAGGAAGTTTAGCGAGAATTCTACTGTGGGAGGACAGCAGGGAAAGCAGTAGAAGAAAAAGTTTGAAGCTTGTGCGACGTGTGGAAAGAACCATACTGGAGTATGTTTGAAGGGAATGCGGGTGTGTTTCAACTATTTTCAGGAGGGACACATTGCACCGAACTATTTTAGTCCAAAGAAAGAAGCATGCTTTTTACTGTGGTTCGAGAGATCACATGGCTCGTGATTGCCTAAAGAAGCTAAGGGAAGTGAAAGTGGTGGAAAAGGAAAAACAACAACGGTGGTGGTGCATTGATTATCTTTGGACCAAAGAGTCCAAGCCGATCTCTGCGAGGACTTTCAATATGACCGTCTTGATGATGCGATATAGTCTAAGGATGTGGTGTCGGTATCATTCAGATTAATGGTATTAATGCTTATGTACTATTTGATTTGGGTGCTTTACTTGTTCATTTATATCAGATGAATTTGCTCAAAATTTAGATTTGCCTCAAGAAGAATTAGAATTTCCCTTAAGCATAGAGATTGCGAATAGGAAGTGATTCCTATTAAATTTATATATAGGAATTATAGAGTGGATATAAAGGGTCACGAGTTGATGGTAGACTTGATACCAATTAGACTTGGTGAATTTGATGTTATACTAGGAATGAATTGGTTATTCAATTATGGAGCAGTAATTAATTGCCAAAGGAAGTGTGTTAACCTTATGACTCTTTCAAAGGTTGTATTCTATGGCATCAAATCACCTCGATAAGCAAGTTATCTGACTATGATGCAAGCCAAGAAGTTGCTGAGACAAGGATGTGTAGGATACTTAGCCTACATAGTTGATATATAGAAGAAGAGTGTGAAGTTAGAAGAAATACCGATCATAAGAGATTTTGTGGACGTATTTCAGACGATTTCTTTAGGGTCTTCCATGGGATCGATAAATCGAATTCATGATTGACTTGTTACCAGGAACGACCCCGATATCTAAAGCACCATATAGAATGGCCCCAGTGGAGATGAAAGAGTTGATGGTGCAATTGCAAGAATTGGTCGACAAGAAGTATATTCAGCCAAGTGTGTTGCCATGGGGAGCACCGAGTGTTGTTTGTTAAGAAGAAAGACGGATCGATGTGGCTCTGCATTGATTACCAGGAATTGAATAAGGTTACAATTAAAAATAGGTATCCGTTACCTAGAATTGATGATCTGTTCGATCAGTTGAAGGGAGCGAGATATTTCTTGAAGATAGACTTGAGAAGTGGTTATCATCAATTGAAGGTGAGGCCGATGGATGTACCAAAAACAGCATTCAGAACTCGGTATGGTCATTACAAGTTTCTGGTTATGTCCTTTGGTTTAACCAATGCACCTGCAACATTCATGGATTTGATGAACAGGGTGTTTAAACCATTTTTGGACAAATTTGTGGTGGTGTTTATTGATGATATATTGGTATATTCCAAAACCAAAGATGAACATGTTGAACACTTAAAAGTGGCGTTGGAGACATTGAGAAAAGAGAAGTTGTGCGCTAAGTTCTCAAAATGTGAATTTTGGTTGGAACGTGTACAGTTTCTTAGGCACGTTATTGATAAGGACAGAATTTTGGTGGATCCATCAAAAGTTGAAGCTGTTATAAATTGGGATCAGCCGAAGACACCGTTAGAAGTAAGTAATTTCTTAGGATTGGCAGGTTACTACAGGCGTTTTATTCAAGACTTTTCCAAGATAGCGACTCCATTGACGAACTTAACTAGGAAAGCGGTTAAGTTTGTTTGGACAGAGAAGTGTGAGGAAATTTTTCGAGAATTGAAGAAGAGGTTGAGTTCAACACATATGTTGTCATTGCCTATGATGATACGAGAAATTTTGTGGTGTATAGTGACGCATCGCATAAAGGACTAGGCTGTGTGCTTATGCAGAATGGCAGAGTTATTGTGTATGCATCACGATAGTTGAAAGATTACAAGAAAGGGTATCCGACTCATGACTTAGAGTTGGCGGCGGTGGTGTTTGCCCTAAAAATTTGGAGACATTATCTTTATGGAGAGGTGTGAGATATATACGGACCATAAAAGTCTAAAGTATATCTTTACACAAAAAGATTTGAATATGAGACAAAGAAGATGGTTGGAGCTGATCAAAGACTATGACTGCGAGATTTTTTATCATCCCGGAAAGGCGAATGTTGTTGCTGATGCCTTAAGTAGGAAGGGACGGGAGACGTTAATGTTGTTGACTTCTCAGGAGAAGCTAGTGTCAGATATGGCTAAGATGGAGTTGGAAATTAAATATCCGACAGAATCCGATGAAAAACTGTTCTAGATGGGTAACAGTTCAACGTTGGTGGATAAGGTGAAAAATGCACAACTTCAGGATGAAGATTGCGAAAACATAAAATAGAAAATATCTGAAGGTGAGGAAAATAAATTCAAAATCGATTTGGAAGGGTTACTTCGGTTCGAAGGGAGAATTTGGGTTCCGCCAGTACCAGAAGTTAAAGAAGAAATTCTTAGTGAAGCTCATAACTCAAGATATTCGATTCACCCTG
This sequence comes from Panax ginseng, assembly GCA_020205605.1. Lineage (NCBI taxonomy): Eukaryota > Viridiplantae > Streptophyta > Magnoliopsida > Apiales > Araliaceae > Panax > Panax ginseng. The sequence goes on along the minus strand of CM035130.1, from coordinate 109,348,658 downwards.
GGAGTACAAAGATGTACCAGGATCTTAGACATCATTTTTTGTGGCGAATATATGAAGAGGATGTGGGGTGAATGTGTGGCGAAAATGTTTAACGATGTCGAGAAAGTTAAAGTTTGAACATCAAAGGCCAAGCGGATTATTGCAACCATTGGAGATACCAGAATGGAAATGGGAAAATATCACAATGGATTTTGTGGTAGGTCTTCCAATGATCCAACAAGGTTACGATGCTATTTGGGTGATTGTCGATTGACTGACGAAATTGGCACACTTTTTGCCAATCAAGATTCGATTTACCCTAGATCGGTTAGCAAATCTGTACGTGAAGGAAATTATTTCAAGACACGGTGTACCTGTGTCCATTGTATTAGACAGAGATCCACGTTTCACATCTAATTTCTGGAGACGATTACAAGACTGTTTTGGAACACAACTGAGAATGAGCACAGCGTACCATCCTCAAACTGACGGACTGAGTGAGAGAACCATCCAAACACTAGAAGATATGCTTAGAGCATCTATCATGGATTTCAAAGGAAATTGGGATGACCATCTACCATTGGTGGAATTTGCTTATAATAATAGTTATCACGCAAATATTGGCATGACGCCATAGAAGCGTTATACGATAGAAAATGCAGAACTCCATTATGTTGGGATGAGGTAGGCGAACGTCAGCTATTGGGTCCAGAATTGATACAACAGGCTGTCGAGATCATCAAGGTTATTCGAGCGAGATTAATAGCCGCACAAGATAGACAGAAGAAATATGCCGATCAACATCGATAAAATAGAGAATTCGATGTCGGTAGATATGTTTTCTTGAAAGTGTCTCCTTGGAAGGGGAAAATTCGGTTTGGCAAAAAGGAGAAATTGAGTCCTAGATTTATAGGACCTTTCGAAGTGCTTCGACGAGTTGGTGAAGTGGCGTACGAGGTAGCTTTACCTCCAGAGTTGGATCATATTCATAATATTTTCCATGTATCGGTACTGAGGCCATATAAGCCTAATTATAAACATGTGATAGAATATGAGCCCTTACAGTTTGAGAAATATTGGTCATATGAAGAAGTCCCTATTTAAATTATTGACAGAAAAGAGCAAGTACTGAGGAATAAGGTGATACCTTCTGTTAAGGTAATCTGGAGGAACCATAATGCTGAAGAAGCCACGTGGGAGCTTGAAAGCGCTATGATGAAAAATTATCCTCAGTTGTTTGCTTGATTTTGTATAGCGATTCTTGGGACAGAATCTTGTTAAAGATGAAAGAATGTAGCGAATAATTTTTCGAGTTGTGATTCTGGGGACAGAATCCTTTTAAGGAGGGAATGATGTAACGATAGAGAAATTTATAATTTAATTTAAATATTTATTGAATTAAATAAATATTTTAAATAATTTATTTATTGAGAAAAATAAATAATTGATGGATTGTGGTGAATTAATTTAGTAACTAAATGATTTAATGTAATTAAAATTGAGTAATGATACTTTTATTTGAAGGATTTAATTTAAGGAAATAATTAAATTAAATCAATTGTTTAATATTTAAGGAAATAATTAAACTAAATGAATTGTTTAATATTAAAGGAAATAAATAAATTAAATAAAGTGATGTTTCTAATTTATTAATTAAATTAGATATATAATTATTTATTCATTATAAGTTTAATGACAATAAGATTTTTATTTTTATTATTATAAGTTATTTAAATCAACTAAACTAAAGTTATTTAAATTAACTAAATTAAAGTGTGACACAAGTAACTATATAATATTAATAATATAAGAATAATCTAGTTTGGGAGAATTTTTGGTTAGTCAAACAAGACCTTTGGCCTTTGGCTTATTCCAACTGACGTCTTTCGTTATTTTCTAACGGAAGAGTACGTGGTATGGCCAGTTTATTATACGCATTTTATTTTGCTAAGGAGAAACAACAGAGTATTAAGAGAGCTTGGTAGAAGGAGAGAAATTCTCTGAAAACTTTGCTAAAGTGTTGGAGTATCAAGGTCCTTATCACTCTTCTTCCCATCAATCAAGGTTTAAGGTATAAAATTTCTTTTAATTTATATGTTTGATTTCTTTGTGGTTGTTCCTATAAATTTATAGTTATGATTAGAAATTGATATATATACTTATATATATGGTTTATTATTTATTAATCACCATATATGAGTAATACTTGATACTTGTTGTCAAAATCATGAGGATTGGGATTTTAGGAAGAAGAAGAGTTCATATAACAATTATATATTCCTATAATATGGCTTGTTTAAGTACGAAATTTCATGATCAATACTTGTTATAATCTTCAATTTGATGTTAGAATATGTTTATATGTTAAGAAACGAAAGCGGCGTAATTAGAATCGCGTCAATTGATTGAGAAACAAGTTCGTGGTGATTGAATTCGCTAATAGTGTAAAATATGATGAAATTTGGAAATTGGGGGTTTTGATTCTTCAAATTTGTGTTTATATAAGGTTTTTGTATATAGAATGATGGATAACATGTGCATATATGTTATTACAAGTTTTAGTTGCTAGGTTTTCATGTAACATAGGAATTGGTTGAATTGGGTTTTGATTTGTGTAATGCAGAGCAGAAACTGCGCATTTTCTGTTTACATCTGTATGGTGTGGTAGGCTGCGCCATCACCATGTGAAGAAATGGTGCAATTGCGCCACTTGGATTTTCTCTGATGAGCACCAAATAAATTTGCAATTATAGTGTTAAAAGCGAGGATAGCACTTCGCAATTGCGAGTGCCCTGAGCCCATGAAGTGACTTCTGCCTATTTGTAGGTCATGTGTAATGGACTTATGCTAGCTAAGCAAGCATGTTAATGATGTCAAGACATAATAGAAACTACAATGAAAGATTGTAAGGTGTTGTAATACAAAGTGTAAAAGATTTTTAAGTGATTGTTAATTGAGTTATATAATTAAGTCAAATGTGATGTTTTCAAAAGTTAAAGATAAATGATAAGGTTTATATTAGTTTATAGTGTGATTTCAAAATCGTTAAGGTGTTAACCTACATGGTTAGGTGCTAGGTTAGGGTTATGACCTAAATGATGGTTTAAACCCTAAAGCTAATATTCATACAACTAATTGTTGTTGCGATTTCAATGATATATGTAGGGTAATTGGAGAATATTACATTTGTGTAGCTTACATACAAGGCAAGTTTCTAAACCTTAACTCTTTACATTAAGCAAGCTTTCTAACTTCATTCTTTTGTTAATGAATGTAAGTTCCTAAATTTTATTGAGCAAGACTATTGATTCTATCCTTTTATACGATTAAATAAGCTCTTGTAACCTAATTCGTTACCTCGAGTGACTTTTACGTTTCTAAACCTTGATGTTATTATTCAAATTATATATTGTTCTAATACATCGATTCAAATGAGATTATTCTAACTCTTTTGGATATAGCACTTTGCATGTATATCATGTTTATTCAAATTATATATTGTTGATATTCGATCTTTGACTTTGATAGCTTTGTTCGGTTATACATTCTTGTATTAAACCTTCAAGTAGTAAGCTTAAACCTTTATTGATGGAAATTGAATAGTGTTCTAAAATTCTATAAACACTAATAAGCTAGTTCCAGCCTAAACTTTCTTTTATCGGAAATTCTAAATTCAAACTGAGACGAACAACCCTAATATAGGGGATTTTTTATGCGTGTAACGTTTAGATGTTTGTGCAAAATACATGGTATAAAAGTTGATCCCCTAAGTGCGTTAAGAAGGGTGCATATAGTCTAAATGATTTTAAGGTTAAGGTAATAATACCTAAATATCGGAGACATAGTTTGTGGTCTTAAGACCCTCAGATATTAAAGTTCGAACTTGTTTTCTATTTTTGATTCGTAGAACAAGTTTTATTGTTGTTCAAAGATTCGTTGTTCACTCTCATGTTGTTATCATTACTACTTCTATATCGGTGATCATTTGTTTGATTTAACATTGTTTGCTGATGAGCCATCTACTTAGCAAAGGAAAGGCCAAATTGTCCAAGTGTCAAGACTTATTAGAATTTCATTTTAATGAATTATGATGAGCTTGTTTTAATTTATGATGTATTCCATAAATTGATGTAATAAAGGAAGTTAGCAAGATGATTTTTGAGATGATGTAACCACTTTAATGGAAAAAGACTTATTGAGTTAATTAATTTAAGTTAGATGTAATTTTGGATGTTGGGAATGAGACGGTTTTTGGGGGTGTCATAGTAAACGCCCCGAATATTTTATTCAAAGCTCAATCAAAACTTGATGATATATATATATATATATATATATATATATATATATATATATATTTGAGCAATAAAAGCTATGATCGACGATCCAGCATACACACACAACCGACTTTAATGGGAAAGATTGGATTGGAAGTGAAAAAAGCTTAAAAAATTATGTCTTTATCACTTTGATTATGGGTAGTTAGATGAATGAATGTTTTTATATTTTAGTATGTTGTGAAAAACAATCGTACAAGTGTTTAGGAAAAAGAAGCACTCAGTTTGGATCACTAAAGAAGTATGTACGGAGTGAAATGGACAGTGCTTCCTAGCCTTTTTTCTTCTTAAATTGGCCACCCAAGCACTCTATTTATAGAGGGGGGAGCCCGGGGTGCCTCGGGCTCCGTGGACCCCCTCATCTTGAAGTACGTGCTCAGGGTTATCTTTTAGATTGGGCTTCTGTGAGTACTGAATGTCCTTAGGGTTGTCTCCGAGGTGTTCCTGACCTCTCGAGGTTATGTCCTGGGTTGGAATTAAGTATCTCGGGGCTGTCTCGGAGGTTTAAACTGACTTTTCCGGGGTTATCTTTAGAACTAGAACTGCATTCCTCGGGGTTGTCTCCGAGGTTGGAACTGAGTCTCCTGGGGTTGTCTCCAGGATTGAAACTGGATATCTCGGGGTTGTCTTCGATAGTGAAAACTGAGTATCCCGGGGTTATCTCAGGGATTGAGTTGATTTGACTTCTATGGTTATCTTCGAAAGATGCTTTTGCCCTCCTGTAAGGTTAGTAACAAGAATGCAAAATTTGAGTGTCTACAGTTTTCATCATAATTTCATAACTAATTTTAGTCTCAAAGTAGACCAAAACATATATTTTTCAACCAAAACTCTAATATTCATCTTTCAATACATTCTTAGAAATTTGATCAATATAAAACTACTTTTAGATGATATAAAACGGATTAAACATACCCATTGACATATATAACTAATTTCTTAACAAATTAACCATAGAAATCCAAATTATCAACAAAAACATATGAGAATGAAAAATAGATTAATACCTTTTGATTCTTCTAAACCTTGTCTAGATGAATTGAAAAACCTTGTTTCTTTTGATTTTCTAGCATCTCTTCTTCTCCAAATACACACAAAACCTCTATTCTCTCTCAAAGTTCTCTTACTCTCTTCTTCAACACTTAGTTTTCTCTATTCTAAGGCTTTGGAACAAAACACGTAAAACCATATAACTGACATAACAATTAACGTACAACAATATGGCTTCATCAGTTAGAAAAACCCAAGGGTCTCAAGGCCATGTTTGGCTAGAACCCAATTATCCTCTTCTAATTTATTTCTATAATCTCCTTATTATATAATATATCTTTTGTTCTCTAAGTATCACACTTAACCATACTACTAAATTACTTAGCTAGCTAAACTAAATAATTATATAATTATAATATGTATAATTATTATACTTATACATTATGAAATTATATTCGTAAACACCTCTATGTAAAATAATGAATATTTCATTAAAATGATTAGTATTTAATCCATTAATTATTTTAATAAATCATACAATTATTATATATAATTAATCAATTTTTTTCCTTCTATAAATTGTCCCAAAACAATTTATTTAATTCATACTTTTAATCACAACTTAAATATTTATTTAATTCATTAATCCTAACACCAATATTTATTTATAATTATATTGGTCCTTCTCATTCTCATAGTTAAATTACATTCACTTGACCAAATGTAATATATCAAGACATTACATAAATGTTTTACATTTATATGTAATATATTACTCTCATTTTATTAAAACAAATATATTCACATTAATTCATTATTTTAATTAAGTGAAATACTCACATTATTTATGAAATTTAATTCATAACAATTCTAGTGCCAATAAGGCATAATAATCAAATTATATTACTTCATAATATAATTTCAACTTAATTAAATTAACTAATCTTATTTAGTTAATTTTCTTTTCGTAACAATTTTATTTAATTTCTTCAATAGTTAAATTAACTATTAAACCTCATCATCTCAATATATGAATATATATATATATATATATATATATATTTACTTTAACACAAAATACGTCATAATAAGAATTTTATTCATTAAATTCTTATTTTACCAATTTATAGAAATCCGGATTGTCACAATGCAAGTTTCTAAATCTTACTTTTCGTTAAGAAAGTTTCCTAATCTTGAACTTGATATTATTTGATTAAGATGGCTCAAGTTGTTTATTCATATTGAGCGAGTTTCTAATCATTGTTTCTTATTCATTCAAAGCTTGAAATGTTCATTATTTTGAACGAGACTTTTTAATTCCTTTGAAGATAGTCTATTGAATATACAATATTTTATTCAACTATATATTTTTGTGATTCCATTCTTGTTTTAAATATCGTTACTTAAAACCTACTTATTGTATCGAACTTCGAATGGCTAGTGAACCGTGATTCATTAAACTAGTCCATAGATGACGAGCATTCTAAAATTCTAGAACCATTATTAAAGCTAATCCAAACTAAACTTTCTTTAGTGCGAAATTCTAAGTCAAACTAAGATGAACAACCCTATTATAGGAGATTATTTACGCGTTAGCGTTAATATGTGTGTGCACAGTACATGGTACGAAGGGCTAATCCCCCTAAGTACGAGAAGAAAAGTCCATATAGTCTAATGACGGTTAAAAGTTGAAGTAGAAATACTTAATAACCTGGGACATAGTTCGTGGTCTTGAGACCCTCAGATATAAATCTCGAACTTGTTTTCTAATCTTGATTCGAAGAACGAGTTCTTTATTATTCAGTATTCATTGCTTACTCTTATGATATTATTATTGTCATCATTATATTTGTGAGCAATTGTTTACTCACTCTTGCATATAACACTACAACTAAAAAGTTGAGAAAGTTGACGAGCCGTCTACGAGTAAGGGTAAAGGCAAGATAACCAAGTGATGAAGACTTGTTTGATTTTATTTTACAAAATTTATGTTATGAGACTTATTTATTTATATGATGTATTTCGCAAACTTATGTAATAATTTAAGGTTAGATTACCTGGGATTTGTTTCAAGTTTATATAACCCTTTAATGGGAAGGATTATTGTTTAAGTTATTTAATTTATGTCTTTATCCTTGATTACGGGTAGTTGGATATGATTGTTTTGGATAGAGAGCACCAAATTTTGTGAAAATGAAGTACCGGATTTGGGGGTGTCACATGAGGTACATGAATATATGTTTTGATTTTATTATATATGAGTATACTTGTGGGGTATATTTATGAAAATGTGTGTATATGTGCCAAAAACTTAATTTAATCTGGTAATGTTAAGTCATTATAATTAATTTAATAAGCTCAAAAGGAAATAACTGTAGTAGAATGGGGACCATTTTACTAATAAGTAAGGAAGTAATGTAGCTTGTCCCATTTTCTGTGTCCCAAAACTTTTTAGCCGTGATAGGCCATTGGCCTATGCTATTTCATGGTTGCTGAGGTATGATAATGACTATCTAGAGCAAATAATGAAGGGAAGGATGGAGGAAGAGGGAGTAGTTTACCAACTCTTCATTGCCCTTTGGCTTCTCCTTCTCCTGCTAGCTCAAAACATTGTGTAAAGGCATTGTCTATGTATTGAAATCTCTATAAATAGAGGTTCTTTCTTCTCATTTCTCGTTTGCTGAGTATCTAAGAATTTGGTAGAGAGAGTAAGTTGAATTAGAGACCAATTAGAGGATTAAAGAGCTATTGTTAGCAAATTCAAGCAATCAAGAGGTAATAATACTAACATAAATGCTCTTGATTCCTAAGTTTTGCAATTTCTTAGTAATGATAAGAAATACTTGCTTTTGAGTCAAAAATTGATGGCTAAGGATTGTTATTGGATGTTGATAATATGATTAAATACGAAAACAATGAAAGTTAAATGAACCAATTTAGTTTAGAAATGAATCTGTGGTGATGAAATTCGCTAAACATGTGAAAGTATGGAAAAATAGGAAAAATATTGAGTTGAGTAATCAAACTAGTTGTTTATGTGATTTGAGAATTACTTTCATGCTAGTTGAGTGTTCTATGCATGTATGGAAACAATGTGGCTGATTTTAAGCATGTTGCATGAAGATTTCATGTTTGGGTTTTAAGTTCTGTAGAAGCAGAGCCTGCTCCTAGAATCTATTCAGGAAGGGTGCATTGCTTCTTCTCAGAAGTACACAAGCCAACCTGAATGCTACGCGATCGTTGTTGTCTAAACTGTCTTGGTACAACGCAGCTGCACCGCTCCCACAATACTGTATGCAAAACAAGAATGCGCTATACACCGTAATACTTACAATCGATTTTTGTTGAAATGTGATATCTCTAGAATGTTAGTTTGACTTAAATATGCATGATAATAGAAATGACATGTAGTTAAGGTTACCTTACTTATATTAGATTTCTTTAGCATAATTTAACACATGTATTGAAAAGACACTTGAAGTTTTGAAAACAAATCTCGACGAATCTTGAGTCGTTTAAGTTCCGACTTTGTAGTATATGGCTGAGTCATGAAAGCATGAAATGTGAGCTTAAGTTGCTTATTTATAATCAACTTATAATAGCTTAGTGAAAGTAGTATGCACACAAGCCAATCATGTTGATGATAAAACATATGCTTTGTAACAATCTTATTCGTTTATTAATAAAAGTATTCATTTACTAAAGACTTTAATTTATCTACATGGTGTTATTTTTATAATATGTGATAAACCCATAGTTTTAAGCAATTCTTTTAGAATCATGATGAGATCATGCTAATGAGATGTAAATTCTTAGATATCTTAAAACTAAAAATTTTCCCAATCGTTGGATTACTAAAAAGGGGATTAGTGAATCCGGATAGATTGGTACATACGTTGCTTGCTCATTGGATGAGGATGATTGGTCTCATGATCATTTTTGTGGAGACAATAAAGCAAGTATTAGGTGCTTATTGGAGAATAAGTTCACTGAACATGGCTCGTTAAGGAATACCTAATGGAGTTTTACTTGTCTGTCAATAGAATTCCTATAGTGATAGTAGTACAAGTGATCCTTGAACTTAAGATCATCATAGTATCTTGTGTATGATGAGTTATACTTTGACTTATTTCTTAAGACCCTTAGGGTATATCAAAGGATATGATTAGGTATAATAAGTTGTGCATGGTGGTAATGTATGACCAATAAAGAATCTACCGCTTCTAGTAAAAGAAGAGAAATGTCCTATGTGATTCGATAAATGACAACCCGGTAGTCCTTGGCCAAGGCAAAATAAAATTAGAAATGAGTTTCTAATTTGTATTATTTGGAGTTATGCATTTAAGAATCAAAAAACATATAATTAAATAAAAATAAGACTTGACAATAATTCTATGTCTTATATTTAATTGGGACATTGTATGGTAGAAGGATTGAATTGTACGGTAACTATTTACTCAAAAGTTCTTTTTTGATTAATGTTGAAATCTATATTATCTGGAAAGTCGTTAATCGCTAGAGAGACTTATCCCTATTGTAGAATAAATATTATTTATTTAAATGAATTAATAGTTTAATTTATTTATTTAAATAAGATTAGAATTATTCTAATTGATTTATTCACAACCGATTTAATATGGAGAACCTAAAGGGTCACACCATAAAAGAAATAATATTTATTTAAGAAGTAAATTGCATAATTGTAATAATAAGTTAAGTGTATTTAATTTAATCTATGGTGATAGAATAAATTAAATAGGTTAATATTTATTATTTAATATTTTGGAAATATTAAATATAAATAAATAAGAGGAGTCTTATTATTATTATTATTATTACTATTATTATTATTATTATTATTTAATTCCTAAAGGAGTTTGGGAATTAATTAATAAAAGTACTCTTATATATTTCTAATAAGATTAGGAGGAAAATTAATTAAAATAGTTTAATTATTTATCCCTAATAAGATCAGGGAGCTTAATTAATTAAAAAAATTTAATTAATTATCCCTAATAAGATTAGGGAGCTTAATTAATTAAAAGGATTTAATTAATTAAATATAACCCTATTTCTAGTTAGATTAGAAGGGTTGACTAATATCAATATAAGAGGAGTCTTATGCCAGCTATTAGATACGTGATTCCAATTATTGGAGAGTACGCCCCTTTTCTACAGAGATAAGAAAAACTAAGGTTTAGCCAAACACCCATCTTTTTGAATATTTGTTCTTCCTTGGTGGATCATCTCTAGAGGCCAAACACTTGGGTGACTAACATTAATCAAAGGAAGGAATCAAACCCGGTGATTCAAGTTGAACGTGAAAAGGAATTGGGGGTGAACTCGTACCTGAGGAAGCTAGTTTCTACAAGGGTATGAATCTATTTTCCATCTCTTTTTATTGATTGATAATTATGCACATAGTATGATCATAGTGATGAGTTTGTATAAAAATTTTAAATTCCTATTTTATTGTGCTTTCGCACCTTTTGTGTAATCTAATTGCATGATCCCGTTATATAAAAACCCAACAGTGGTATCAGAGCCTAACTTTGTGCTAATTATCGATCTTGATGATTCCATGTATGTATTATATGTGATTTTATCGAAATTTCTAGGCAAAAATTTTTCCTCTTTGTTCATGACGGACTTGCAATGTTGTTCTGCTACTTCTCGATTCATTCTAGGAGCGCAATTTACACCATTACCGGGAAAAGGTTTTCGGGCTAAGAAAGCAAATTGATCTGATCCCAAAGCAGTATTCGACACGCATTGCTACCGCTTTATTCGCAGATTATGAAAATTTTTATTTTTAGTATTTATTTCAATTAAGATAAATGTTTGTTTTGAATTGGAATATGATTAAAATAAAAATTTTATATTAACTTGGAATTGGATTTCACGTTCGTTTGAATAAAAGACTTTATTCAAAAGTTGTATATTAACTTGGAATTGGATTCCACGTTCGTTTGAATAAAAGAGTTTGTTCAAGAGTTTTATATTAATTTGGAATTGGATTTTACGTTCGCTTGAATAAAAGAGTTTATTCACATATGGAATAAGATTCCATGTTTCCTAGAATAAAAGAGTTTTTTCACATATGGAATAGGATAACATGTTTCCTAAAATTAAAGATGTTTAATTTTGATAAGGAATAGGATTCAACATATTTTATTTTTTCCAGCAATTTTAAGTTAAAAATAAAGGAGTTTATTTTGTACTTGAAATTGGATTCCTTATTAATTAAAACAAAGAAGTTTATTTTGATTTAGAATTTGATTAAAAAAAGAGTTTATTTTTATTCAAAAATTGGATAAAATAAAATAAAGAAATTTATTATGATTTAAATTTTGATTAAAATAAAGGAGTTTATTTTTATCTCAAAATTGAATTTTAATAAATTTGAAATTGCTCATTAAATTAATATCGATGCATATATGGAATGGATTTATTATTCATGAGATGAATGTTATTTATTGATGCATATGTTGATGTATATGATAATAAATGGGATTGATTATGGATTATTGACCAATGTGATTGGATTTTATTTTAGTTGGATGCATGAATGTATGAGTTTTATTAAATGGGGTCTGCGTACCTAGTCTTCTCTAATTTTTTCTTAATGTAAATTCTATTTCCCTCGTATGTACTTCCTCTTGACTGCTGATCAAGGTTTCTATTTATTTTAAATAGTTTTGTAGTAGGAATAGTTGGAATTAATTTTGAAGAATTTGAGATCAAGGAGCAAGGAGCGCTTGAAGACCCGTTTATAATGGAGCTCGGGTTTAAATGTAATAGTTATATTTAAATTTAATTCTTGAACCCTAGGTTTGACCTCTTAGTTCAGTTAGTGGCTCTAGTGAACCAAACTAGAATAAAGTCCATAATCAATCCGGGTAAAATATAGTATTCCATATGTGCATGCTTATACTATATATATATATATATATATATATATATATATTACGCAAACATGCTTCACATGTTAATTAATATGACGCGTATTTTATATATATATATGTCCATGCACGCTAAACAAGATGAGACAAATAATAACAAACCCCTCAAAGATTTTATATTAAGTCCTAAGCGTTCAAAGATATTTGGAATATCGAACGTCGCCTTCTAGTATGATAAAAAAATAATAGAGTATCAATTAATTATTATAAGTTTGTTGTGTCACCACAATGCTTATCTTAATTTTTTGAGATGTTAATTTTATCACATTTGATGCTTATAAAGAAAATTGTACAATGTTATTTTGTTGTGTCACCACAAGGACAATGTTTTTCTTTTTTTAATATATGGAGTGCTAGGTTGGACTTAACTTAAATAATTTTGATTCAGATGTGCCACCACTTGATCAAAATAATCAAAGACGTAAAATAAAAGGAGTTACATGATCATGTAATTAACAAGAGTTGTCTACCTATTTATTTATATATAGCTTGTTGTGTCACCACAATACTATATACATTTGAAATGAGATCCTTATTCTCACTAGCAAATCTTTAATTAGATTTTGTCGAACTATATAAGTGAGGGTAGTATAGTTTGAAGAAAATAGTGGGAGATACCAATTTAAAGTAAGACCTAATTTATTTTGGTAATTAATATTAGAATGTACGCTAAAATATTGTTAATTATAAATTCATTTACAGAATTTTACAATGTCTAAGTTACCATCATTGTAGAACATATTAGATGTTAATTAATCAAACCGAATTAAACGTATTGGTTAAGGAATTTGAGAATAGTTCTCATGGCTGAAAAGCTATCTTATGTCCTTAATACGCCTATCCCTAAAATGGTTGTAGATAATGCCTCTGAGGAAGAGATAGCTACTTTTAGAAAGTGGCAAGATGATGCACAGTTGGCTCAATGCACCATGTTCGCATCCATGAGTAACGAGCTTCAACGTCAGCACGAAAACTATGAATGCTCTTACTATATTCTTGCACATTAAGTAGTTGATGGTGAGGAAAGTAGGACTGATAGATATCATATATCTAAGGAGCTCTTCCGATCTAGAATGACCGATAACACTATAGTACAGACAAAATTCCTTAACATGATTAATTGGATTGAACAATTAGGACAACAAGTTTTGTCATGGATGGAGAGATGAGCCAAGATTTACTCTTACACTCACTCTCAGACTCCTTTCACAATTGTTGTGAGTTTTTCATATGAACAAGCTAGATATCAGCTTCCCTGATTTTCTTAACATGTTGAAAAATGTTGAGAGTCACTTTCTAACAAAGAAAGACCAAGTCTTACTGGTAGGGGTCAAAGGATCTTCTGAATAGAAGAACGATTCTAAGAATGTAAATAGAAAGGAAAAAACAAAGGATAATAAGAACAAAGCTGATACGGATAGCAAAGGAGTTTGCTTCCATTGCAATAAGCCTGGACACTTGAAAAGAAACTGCGAGAAGCATCTTGTAGAGCTAACCAGAAGAAGCTTAGTGAAGTTTCGGTTACAAATACAGTTTTGTTCATGATTGAAATTAATCTTTTTATAAGTTAAGGTTCTACTTGGGTATTGGATACCGACTTTAGTTCTCATAAATATAGATTTATGAAGGAACCATGCAGAAGTAGAAAGATAAACAAAGAGAAGTAATCCTATGTGTGGGAAATGAAGCAAAGGTTGTTGCATTAGCACTAGGAACTTATAGTTTAGCACAGCTTATGGGTAAATCTATTAAATCAATAAGTTGTTATTGTATTCCAGTTTTCGTTAGAAATATTATTTTCACTTTGCTGTTGGATAATGAAATTTGGTATTATATTTAAGAACAATTGTTGTTCTATTTATAATAATAATGTTTTTATAGAACTGGAATATTACTTAATGGAGTTTGTGTACTTGACTTACATGAAAATTATTTTTTCAATTGAATAAACTAGTATATGAAAAGGAGATGATCATTCAAAGAGTTGAATATTTGTATTTGATGAAATAAAAGTCTGAATTTTTTGAAAGGTTCAAAGAATTCAAAAGTGAAACTAATTGAAAAATATTAGAATTATTCAATCGGATTAAAGAAGGAATACTTGTGCAATAAGTGTCTAGATAATCTCAAATGGTTTTCTCACAATGGACGCCTCCTAATACGCAATAATTAATTGATGTATCTAAAAAGAAAAAATCGTACCTTGTTGAACATGGTGCGATCCATAATGATTTTACCGACATTCCAATATCCTTCTAGGGTAATGCCCTAGAAATGGCTGCATATCTACAAAAGGGTAATCTCAAAATTTGGCCCCAAGAATCCGTAAAAGTTATGGACAAGGAGGATTTTAATCTTAAGTACGTTAAGATAAGAGGATGTCCAACTTATGTGAAAAAGGTTTCAAAGGATAAGTTTGGGGTAAGATTTGACAAGTGCAGATTTGTGGGACATCCTAAAGTAAGTTTAGGGTATATGTTCTATAATCCTACTTAGCTAAAGGTGTTTGTTGCGAAACATGCTACCTTCCAAGATAAAGATGTTTATCATTGAAGGGTTAGTGGGAGAGTAATAGAATCTTGAAAAGTTTAATAACCATAAAACACTATAAGTCAAATAAGAGGAACCTGTAGATCTATTGTACCACAACCGAATTTTAAATCTGAAATAGTACCGAAGATACATGGGAGGTATGGATTCATCATAAATGATGATAATGAGGTACGCATCATAAAAGATGATGATCCAGTTATATACGATGAGGTAAGAATTGTAGACACTCAGAGAAATGGATTAAAGAAAGCTTCTCAAAAATTGGAACATTTTTTTGATGAGACAATCAAAAGAGTTTAATTTTATAAAAAACAAGAATGAACCTAGTGTGCATAAAATGGTCAGTCGGAGCGTCATGACATTCTTAGTATTATATGTTGATATAATACGGATAAGGAATGACATATCAATGCTACAATTAGTAAAGATAAAGTTTTCTAAACATTCATCTATGAATGATTTGGGAAGAATATCTTAATTGGTGATACAAATTTATGTATAGATAGATTTAAAAGCATACTCGGCTTAACCCAAGGAACGTATATTCATTTGATGTTAAAACCGTTTGGCATGAAAAACTCCAAGAGATGTCTCATGATGATGAATCATGGAGTGTATCTGTGACGCTCCCAAAATAGGTATACATCACCCATCTTGAGTCACCAAATACATGGTACAAAATTCAAATACATCTTAATTATACAACAGTCGTGTAAAATACGACAAAACATAATCTAAGAGTTTTAATAAGAATATTGTCATCTAGACAGTATCCACACTCAATGGAGTCCTCATTACATTTATTGTCACACTATTTAACAGAATAATGAGGACAACTAATGCTATCATCTGGACTGTCACTCTATTCCCCGACTAGTTCCGGCTACGTTCTCATTTCCTAAAGAGAATAGTGAAATATTATCATTAGCCTTCAACAATGTTAAATTGATAGAATAAAATAGACAACAAGTTTAACTGCAACGGAACAAGCAATCCATTAGAAGAGTCAAGTAGAGCATAAAATCTACTATCTTCTATGATTTAAAAAGTTTTTCATCAACTTTATCGCTGAGACTCAGGTTAATAAATAAAATCGAATCATCCCTGCATCACGGCCAAGGATATTCATGTAATCATCTATGGTCATGACTATACCGAATAATCCCTGGTCATAATCACACCAACAACTGTACATCAATGAACTACAGGTCAATGAGGACTTTTAACACATCATTCTTCACATTATGGTCATGATTATATCGAATAATTCCTGGTCATAATCATACCAAGTCCATCTATGCACGTAAGCCAAAGATGACTTTCATCACAATATAAGCATGAGGATGATGACAATGACATAATAATTCAATAAAACAAGTTCAAGGATAAATTTTAAAGATTTATAATTTTAATTTTTCCAAAAATCAATAACGTCCAAATTGTCAACATGATACTTCTTTATGGAGTAAAATTTAAGAATGCTCAGAAGAACATTACCATGAAAAGATACTGGATGAAGCGCAAATATCAAGGATATTCCACTAATTTCATGGAGTATAAAAGCCAAAACTTTAACCAACTGAGTATAATAGAATATTTGAAACCTAAGAATGGATTTTTGCTCGCCACGCGGTAATCCACGAGATAAATCATTTCCATAATTTAATAAGGAATGAATACGAAGGATCATTCACCATGCATGCGATAATCCATATGACAAAAGTTATTCTAATAGAATAATAAAGAATGGAATAATGTAAGAATGCATGCGAGCGCTCAGTAATTAGCATATAAAGTTATTCCAATGTAATAATAAAGAATGGAACTAGGTCATGCGTAACTTCGCATGCATGTGATATTCCAACAAAATAATAAAGAATGGAACCGAAGTCATGCGTAATCCGCATATACATGATATTCCAATGTAATAATAAAGAATGAAATAACAACAGAATTCACTGTGCAGCGCGATAGATCAAGACATACAAAAGTTATTCCAACGTAATAATAAAGAATGGAATAATGTAAGAATTTCACCATGTATGCGGTGCCAGACAGACAGGAGTTATTCCAACATAATAATAAAGAATGGAATAACAACCATTACGTAGTATTGAAAGAAAATAACTCTCTTCATGAATACGAAAGAGTAATACCCTTACCTTAGAAAAATCGGATACTAGAATAGTGAGTGTAGCAGACTTTCTTCTTCTCTCTCTCTAATTTCTCTCTATAATAATTGCTCTATAGCTTTTTTGTGAATTGGTGAGAAATGAAGGAAGAATGAGGTTCTATTTATAGGAAAATATAGTTTCGATAATTGCACGTTTTGGGGCTCGAAATATTACAGTATAATACATCCTCTTTTTCTTCATTTTTAATTTAGTCCTGCAAGTATTATCAAACTTGCACCACCTCCCCTAATATTAAATAGTGCGAATCAATAGTTCAATCATGTGAATCAATAGTTATAATCATGTAAAAATATGAATTACAGTATAATACCTCTATCTATACCTCCATTTTTAACTTAGTCATGCAAGTATTATCAAACTTGCATCAACTCCCCTAATAGTACAAGAATGTGAATCAATAGTACACACATGTGAACAAATAGTTATAATTATGTGAATTAATAGAAATTAATTGCTCATTTATCCGATTAATTACCCGACTGGTCTGTATAACTTCCAGACATCAATTCGTATCGAAATAAATATCGATTTCCACTAACACTAATAATTCCAACACAATGGAACTATCAATTTCATATTTAATCAACAAGAACTTATTCATCATTAATATTATAACTCACAATATTTAACAACGAGGTCGTTCCCAGGAAAGAGGGGGCTTTGCGATAAGGATTTCTCCTTATTGGCACGCAATTAGATGACCAAACCTCTCCTTGACAAAACATCTAGAGATTTTAAATATTGCAATTTAATAATATGAATAACTTTGTCGTCTCAATTATTGATTTAATAATATAACATATTATGCAGATGATATTGTGATAATAATTAAATCAATAATATGAGAGATATGATGCAACAATTACTGTAGCAATAATTGAGTATGACTGAGTGACTTCTCACATAAGCATCAATAATAAATACCGTGTGCTACAATACAACCACGCCGTACATCAGCACTTTTACTCTTGGGTAGTTCAAGCAGTTTTAACGGTAACACTTTACTGTTATTTTTATAAAATGATAATTACGCTGGTTTCTAACTACGACAATAGTTACGCTAGGGTTCCACTAATGATTGTGTAGTAAATTTAAATATGCCCTGTTAAAACGAATATTCCACTTAACCAATCTAATATTATATAACCACTTGCTTACTTTGCAAAATTTGTAAATATTACCCACAACTATAACATTATATCAAATTCACACCATAATATTCAAAAATATATCTTGAGAAAATTATTCTTTATTCATGAAAGTTGGGGTCTTATAGTATCTCTCTTAATAATTCTCATAGACTCCTAAAACAGAGATCGCATGAGTAACTATCATGTATGAAATGAAATGTATGAGACCTGATATTGATTAGTCATATCTTGGAGAAAATCAATGTAAGACAGTGAAAAATATCTTAAAGTACTTAACCGGCACTAAGGATGTGATTAAAATTTATGGTGGGTCTAAATAAAACTAGAGGGCTTAACAAACTCAAGTTTTTCAGACTGACCAAGACGACAATAAATCAACTTTAGGGTATGGTGTTACCTTGAACAGTGGTGCGGTGAATTGAAAAGGTTCCAAACAGCAAAGAGTTGTTGGTTTAGTACCTCCATCTATACCTCTATTTTTAACTTAGTCATGCAAGTATTATCAATCTTGCACCAACTCCCCCAATAGTACAAGAATGTGAATCAATAGTTCACACATGTGAACAAATAGTTATAATCATGTGAATTAATAGCAATTAATTGCTCATTTATCTAATTAATTACTCGATTGGTCAGTATAACTTTCAGACATCAATTAATATCGAAATAAATATCGATTTCCACTAACACTAATAATTCCAACACAATGGAACTATCAATTTCATCTTTAATAAACACGAACTCATTCATTATTAATATTATAACTCGCAATATTTAACAATGAGGTCATTCCAAAGAAAGAGGGGGCTTTTCGATAAGGATTTCTCCTTATTGGCGCGCAATTAGATGACCAAACCTCTCCTTGACAGAACTTCTAGACATTGTAAATATTATAATTTAATAACATGAATAACTTTGTCATCTCAATTATTTATTTAATAATATAATATATTATGCAGATGATAATGTGACAATAATTGAATCAATAATATGAGAGATATGATGCATCAATTACTGTAGCAATATTTGAGTATAACTGAGTGACTTCTCACGTAAGCATCAATAATCAATACCATGTGCTACTATGCAACCATGTGTATTACTGTAATTTTACTACCGGGTAGTTCAATAGTTTTAATGGTAACTGTAACGCCCCCAAAATAGGTCCACACGACCCATTCTGAGTCGCCAGATATCACACTATAAAAATCATTTACAAACTTCATTTATACAATCTGCTGAAGCGTCGTGCGAGAATACTTACCACTACGTTAAATTGTGAGTTTTAATACAAATGTATGTAACTCTCATGGTGCCTCGACCACAACCTTACAATGGTACTTTATATAAAAGTACAAATCAATAATCATTTTATAAATTAAAATCTTTGGAAAATACTCAAGGAAACCTTTGTACATGGGAGGCCATGTGTCTAGGTTATGATAGATATCATATGTCCACAAAATTATCCTTGGTTGACCCAATAGTCCCCAAAGAAAAACAAGAAGATTGCTATCATCTTCTTTCCAATGGTGAGTCTTCTCTTGACTTATAATTATCTCTATTGTCTTATATTGAGAATCATATTTCAAACAAACTCCAAGATTATATAGGTAGTGCTCGTAGATATACTCAACAAGTGGATGTGCACAACCCTGTCTTATGATAACACGAGGTTGTATGTCATTAGACATCTTGTATGATAGTGGCAAAAACACCTTCCAAAGTTGGGTTCACCTCACCCTATTCCTGGTTCACCAAAATTAAATATCAAATAGCGTATACAATACTTACACACTTATCTAAAGTTCTTAATAAAATTATTTTCCATACTATTTAGGAGAACCTCAACATGACTATAGACCACCGCTCTATTCTCTCACATTACCGCTCACTCGACCCATTTACACTCTCATTACCCGAAAGGAGTTGTGAAGCAAAAGGGGAGCACAACTAGCCAAAGAAAGAATATCTCGACTAAAGATAATTTACATCATCAATAGCCTTCATCAAGAATAAATTAGAGATTTAGAACATATAGTAGATGATAAAACTTTTCAACCATAGTTGCAAGCAGACGAGCGAAAGCAATCCATTAGAAGAGTCAAATAGACCATCGATCTATTATCTTCTCCATGTTAAAAGTCTACCAATAATGTTTTATCCTCGTAACATCAATCAACAATTCTCCGCCCACAATTATATGAATAACTCATAATCATAATTGTGATTCTAACTTCCTCTTCGCACCGTGATCGAAGATAATTTTCATCACCTATCTTCACCGAAACATCAAAAATCATGGTTATACCAAATCAAAATTCCTCGCTTTCATAATCATACTAATAAATTCATCTTTGCACTACTACCAAAGATATTCATTAACAATTCATCTTTGCACTTCTGTGCCAAAGACATACAACTATATTTTAGAAGAGTCAAGTACAAAGATGATATCTACTATCTTTTTAATTAAAAGTGTATAATCAATATTTTATTCTTTGAGACTCGACTTAATAAATAATCCACATCATCGAATCATCCCCGCACTACAGCCAAGGATATTCATGTAATCAACAATGGTCATGATTATACCGAATAATCCCTGGTTATAATCATACCAATAACTGTCCATCAATGCACTACGGGCCAATGAGGACTTTTACCACATCATTTATAATATTACGGGTCATGATTATATCGAATGATCCCTGGTCATAATCATACCAATAAACAGTTCATCTATGCATATAAGCCAAAGATAATCATCAATCAATAGTTCATCTTTGCATATAAGCCAAAGATATACAACTGTAAAACGAATAATCAACAGTCCATCCTTTCACGTAAGCCAAAGATATACAATTGTAAAACCAATAATCAACACTCCATCTTTGCACGTAAGCCAAAGATATACAATTGTAAAATCAATAATCAACAGTCCATCTTTGCACGTAAGCCAAAAATGACTTTCATCACAATATAAGCATGAGGATGATGAACATGATATAAGCCTTAATCAAACGAAAATAAGGATAAATATTAAAGACTTTCAATTTATCCAAATATTAGCAATCACTTAATAAACTCATAATCTAATATTATTAATATTATAACAATATTTTAATCACTTCTTAAACTTATAAATAATTTATTTTAATTGTTTACACTTTACCAAATAATGCATTTAATCATTCAAAAATGCCATACTCATAAGATTTCATCACCAATAATCAAATCCCTCATCAAAAACATGCATATACCTTATATAGGATTCCCAAGCCATAAAATTCTATTTTCTAATTCTGTTATTTCACATAACATATTTATTTCATTTACTCATAACTAGTTCATTTTCATGAAAAATACTAAATCAGTCCCAAAAATATTTTTTTCTGGGATTTAGCAGAATATAATTCCATATTGAACATATATTTTTCTCAGAATTTTTAAAATTCAATTACTATTTTTCATATGGCCAAAACTGCTGAATATTTAGACATTTATCATAAATTGTACTTTTGTTCAAAAATTCCGAAATTTACAGGGTATACTCCTGTTATATATTTGTACTCCCAATAAAAATTTCACCAATTTTGGAGTTAACCACAAAGAGTTATAAGGGTTTACGTTTAAAATAGTATTTTCCCATAAAATTCATAACTCCTAATCTATACATCCAAAAATCGCCATTTTTGGGCACAATCTAGAAAACTCATCAAACTATCATTTCAAATTTTTCTAAAATTTTTGAGGATCAGAAAAATTACGAAACTGCAAATGGATTTTTGTTCGCCATGCGGTAATCCACGTAGACAGATCATTTCCACAATTTAATAAGGAATGAATACAAAGGATCATTCACCATGCATGCAGAATCCACATAGGCAAAAGTTATTACAATGTAATAATAAAGAATGGAATAACAGAAGAATTCACCATGTATGAGATAGACCGCACAAACAGGTTATTTCCAATAGAATAATAAAGAATGGCACCAGGTCATGCGTAATCCGCACAGACAGGATATTCCAACATAATAATAAAGAATGGAATAACAACAGAATTCACTAGGCACGCGATAGTAAAGAATCGCATGATATAGGTTATTCCAATGTAATAATAAAGAATGGAACCTGTGTGTGCGTAATCCGCATGCATGTGATATTCCAATAGAATAATAAAGAATGGAACCAAGTCATGCGTAATCCGCACAGATAGGATTTCTCAATAGAATAATATAGAATGGAATAATAGAAGAATTTCACCATGTATGCAGTATTTCGCATTGACAGGTTATCCCAACATAATAATAAGGAATGGAATAACAAAAGAATTCACCTGGCATGCGATAGACCGCACAGACAGGTTATTCCAATAAAATAATAAAGAATGGAATAATAGAAGAATTTCACCATGTATGCGTAGTATCGCATAGACAAAGTTATTCTAACATAATAATAAAGAATGAAATAACAACCCTTACGAGTATTGAAAGAAAATAACTCTCTTCATGAATAACGAAAAGAATAATACCTTATTATAATAATAATATCCCTTACCTTAGAAAAAAATCGATAATCGGAATAGTGAGGTAATGAGACTTCTCTTCTTTTTCTCTCTATAATTTCTCTCTATAATAATTGCTCTATAGCTTTAGTGAATTGGTGAGAAATGAAGGAAGAATGAGGTTCTATTTATAGGAAAATATAGTTTCGATAATCGCATTTTGGGGCTCAAAATATTATAAGTATAATACCTTCCTCTTTTTTCTTCATTTGTAATTTAGTCCCGCAAGTATTATCAAACTTGCACCACCTCCCTAATATTAAATAATGTGAATCAATAGTTCAATCATGTGAATCAATAGGTATAATCATGTGAAAATACTGAATTACGATATAGTACCTCTATCTATACCTCCATTTTTAACTTAGTCATGCAAGTATTATCAATCTTGCACCAACTCCCTAATAGTACAAGAATGTGAATCAATAGTACACACATGTGAACAAATAGTTATAATCATGTGAATTAATAGCAATTAATTGCTCATTTATTCGATTAATTACCCGATTGGTCAATATAACCTCCAGACATCAATTATTATCGAAATAAATGTCGATTTCCACTAACACTAACAATCCCAACACAATGGAAATATTTTTATCAAAAATTTCAATTTTGAAATTTTGAAGTTTGACTTTTTTCGAAAAAGTCAACTGTTGACTTTTTTGACCAAAAAGTCAACCCCAACAAATTTTGTGTTTATAGTTTATTTCTTTTAATTTCATCGTTCCGGACTCAAATATCACATCCGCGTCTCCAAATTCAACTCCGAACTCAAATTTGATTTTTTTATAACATTCATCATTAATATTATAACTCACAATATTTAACAACAGGTCGTTCCCAGGAAAGAGGGGTCTTTCCGATAAGGATTTCTCCTTATTGGCGCGCAATTAGGTGACCAAACCTCTCCTTGACAGAACTTCTAGACATTGCCAATATTGCAAATAATAATATAAATAACTTTGTCGTCTTAATTATTGATTCAATAATATATAAAATATTATGAAGATGATACTGTGACAATAACTGAATCAATAATATGAGAGATATGATGCAGTAATTACTATAACAATAATTGAGTATAACTGAGTGACATCTCATGTAAGCATCAATAATTAATACCGTGTGTTACTATGCAACCACGCAGCGACATATCTGTATTACTTTACTCTTGAGTAATCAGCAGTTTTAACGAGTAACACTTTCATTTGTTATTTTTATAAAAAGAAAATTATGTCGTTTTCTTACTACGACAATACTTCCGTTCTGGGGTCCACCAATGATTGTACCGTCCTACGGATATTCCCTAACAAAAAGAATATTCTCCGACCAAACGAATATTTTATAACAACTTGCATACTTTGAAAATTTTTCACATATCACCCTTAACTTTAACCTTTTATCAATTTAACCATTTACTAAATAGAATAATTATAAGAGAATTGAATACTTTTATTTCATAAAATTCGGGGTCTCACAGTAACACTCTCACCGTTATTTTTATAAAATGATAATTCTGCCATTTTCTAACTATGAAAATACTTCCGTTGTGGGGTCCACCAATGGTTGTCTTAGTTATTGTCTTAATATTCCTGTTAAAATGAATATTCCCCGACCAATCGAATATTATATAACCACTTGCTTACTTTGAAAAATTTGTAAATATTACCCACAACTATAACATTATATCAAATCCACACCATAATATTCAAAAATATATTTCGAGAAATTTTTTCTTTATTCATAAAAGTTGGGGTCTTACAACCTCCCCTTCTTATGAAATTTCATCCTCGAAATTAGGGTACGTACCTGGTATATCGAAGAGGTGAGGATATCTTGACTTCATCTCAGATTCTAATCCCAGGTCATTTCTTCCACATCGTGGTTTCTCCACAAAATTTTGACTTGAGGTATAACCTTGGAGTGTAGAATATGATCCTTCTTATCCAAGTTTAACAGTAAACTCTTCATACATTAAATCTTCCTCTATCTCGTCTGGTTCTAGTTCAATAATATGGTTCGGGTCTTTGACATATTTACCTAACATAGATATGTGAAAAATGTTATGAACACAAGACATACTTATGGATGAAAGCGAGTCCATAGGCCACAGCTCCTACTCGTGAGAGGATTAAAATGGGCCAATGAATCGAGGATTGAGCTTTCCTCTCTTTCCAAATATTGTAACTCCTTTCCATGGAGCAACACGTAATAACACATGGTCTCCAATATTGAATTCCACGTCCTTTCGATGAAGATCAACATAACTCTTTTGTCGATCTTGTGAGGTTTTTACACGTTAACCGGATCGTTTGAATCTTTTTCAGTAGTCATACGTACCAAATCCAGTCTCAACAACGTTGCTTCACCCACCTCATCGGCAAAGATACTAGAGAACGACACTTTCTTCCATACACCGCCTCAAATGGAGCCATGCCAATACTTGCTTGATAACTATTATTGTAGGAAAACTCCACCAATGGTAAGAACTTGTCCCAACTTCCCTTGAAGTCAAGGACACAGAGTCTTAATAAATCTTCAAGAGTTTGAATAGTCCTTTTCGACTGCACATCCATTTGAGGATGATATGCCGAACTAAATCATAAATCTGTGCCCATAGCTTTTTGCAAACTAACCCAAAATCTTTAAGTGAATCTTGGGTCTCGATCAGAAACTATGGATACTGGCATACCATGCAATCTTACAATCTCATTTATGTACATACTAGCAAGACGTTCAAGTGTAAAAGTTTCTCGTATCGGTAAGAAATGAGCAGACTTGGTCAATCTATCAACAATGACCCAAATTACATCTATGCCTTGAGAAACCTTGGGAAGACCGATGCTTGAAATCCATGGTAATGTGCTCCAACTTCCATTCTGGAATTTTAAGTAGTTGCAATGGACCTTTTGGCACTTGATGCTCCGCCTTGACTCGTTGACAAGTTAGACACCTTGAGATAAACCTCGCTATCTCTCTCTTCATATTGCTCCACCAAAATGTATGTCGAAGATCATGATAGATTTTGGTACTCCCATGATGGATTGCAAGCTTGATTGTGTTTGCGCGCCCGTCATGATTTTATGCTTCAAGTCGAGAATCGTTAGGAACACAAAGTCTGGAGTTGACTCGAAGTATTCCTTCTTCATCGATTCTTGATTCCAGAATAGCGCCTCCGTGTACTTTCTTCCTCACACGCATCAGCTCCAAGCTTATAGCTTGAGCAGCTTTACCTTTATCAATTGAAGTCCGTTCTACTCGTATATTCGCCATCATCACATGGGTCCCTGGAGTCTTTAACTCTATTTCCATCCTTTCCAAGTCATACAAAATGGGCCTTTGCGTTGACAATATTGCTTTTCGTGCCGCGTATGATCTTCTACTCGAATGCGCGACTACTACGTTAAGCTTTTCCAGGATGGTATTGGATGGTATGCTCATAATCTTTCAACAACTCAAGCCATTATCATTGCCGCATGTTGAGTTCCTTTTGAGTGAAGAAATATTTGAGGCTTTTATGATCCATATAGATCTCCACCTTCTCTCCATACAGGTAATGCCTCCAAATCTTAAGCACAAAAACGACTGTTGCCAACTCTAGATCATGAGTAGTATAAATCCTCTCATATTCTTTGAGTTGTCGTGAGGCATAGGCTATGACTTTCCCATGTTGCATGAGAACACATCCTAACCCTTTGCCCGAAGCATCACTGTAGATGACAAATCCCTCTGAGTCAGATGGTATTGTCAGAATAGGTGCTGAAATGAGTCTCCTCTTGAGTTCTTGAAAACTCTTCTCACATTCCTCGCTCCAACCGAATTTTATATCTTTTCGAGTCAGATGAGTTAATGGAGTAGCGATTCGAGAAAACCCTTCTACGAATCTCCGATAATAACCAGCTAAGCCGAGAAAGCTACGTACTTTAGTCACTGACTTAGGTTGCTCCCAACTTTAAATTGCTTCAATCTTTGCCAGGTCAACAGATATTCCATGATTTGATATTACGTGCCCAAGGAATGCAACTTCCTAAAGCCAGAACTTGCATTTCTTCAACTTGGCATATAGCTTGTTTTCACGAAGCTTTTGGAGTATCAGCCTCAAGTGTTGCTCATTGTCTTCACGGGTTTTGGGGTATATGAGGATGTAATCAATAAAGACGACCACAAAGTGATCCAAATATTCCTTTAATACTCGATTCATCATGTCCATGAAGGCAGCTGGAGCATTAGTCAATCCAAAAGACATGACTAGGAATTTATAATGCCCGTACCGAGTTCTGAAAGTAGTCTTTGGAATGTCATTAATTTTAATCTTCAACTGATGATATCTGGAACGAAGATCAATCTTTGAAAAGAATTTAGCTCCTTGCAACTGGTCAAACAGGTCATCAATGCGAGGCAACGGGTACCTATTTTTGATGGTGACATGATTCAACTCCCGATAATCAATACAAAGTCGCATACTTCCATCTTTCTTCTTCATGAATAGAATAGGAGCACCCCAAGGAGACGTACTAGGACGAATGAAACCGATGTCTAACAATTCTTGTAGTTAGGTTTTTAACTCCTGAAGTTCAATAGGAGCTATTCGATATGGGGCTTTGGAAATGGGTTTTGTACCAGATTCAAGGTCGATACAAAATTCAATTTCACGCTCTGAGGGGTAGGCGAGAAGTTCTTGAGAATCGTCGGAAATTTATTAACAATAGAAATATCATTCAAATCTGACGTATTTTTATTTAAATCCGTGACATGGGCTAAGAAAGCTTGACATCCGTTTTTCAATAAACGAATAACTTTATGACTTGATATGATACTGATTGATTTTAGTGGTTTGGTTGCTTGAATTAGCATAATAGGTTGGTTAGAAATATGAAAGCTAACAACCTTACGAAAATAATCGATTTTAACATGATGAGTAGTTAACAAATCAATCCCTAAAATCACATCAAATGCAAGTATTTTCAAGGAAATAAGATCGACAAGAAACGTGCGGTTACCGATTTGAATCAAACAAGACTTATAAACAGTGGATGTAATGAAGGTTTCTCTCAACGGAGTTTCAACAGATAAGTCAAAGTCTAATTTCTCCGGAGTTTAATTTAAACGTTGAGCGCAAGTAGGAGAAATGAAAGAATGGGTAGAACCTGTATCAAATAAAGTATAAACTTCACTAGAGTTTATGATTAGCTTACCCGTGATCACCTCATTCCAATTCCTTGCTTTTTGGGAGGTTATGACAAACGCTCTCCCTTGAACTACCGGTTTTGTCTTATCTGGGACACCCTTTGATGCCTCCATCCCAGCTGGACTTGACTTTGGTACATGATAAAATTGGGCTAGGTGACCTTCTTTTCCACAATTTTAACACGCTTCGGACTGCATCGCAGAGTTTGGACTAATGTGTCCTCCCCGTCCACATTTGTAACATACGACCGGCGGTCGTTCTCCTTCCTTAACAACAGGTGTTGGTGCTAACGTCTTTCCATCATTGTTGAATCTCCTCTTCTTGAAATGTTCACTCTTATTGTCATGGCCATGATTACCACCGAACTGATTACCATTTTTGGCATGTTGATTCCCTCCACGTTTGTTGTCACTGCTTTGATGACTACTACCGCTGGTGTTATCGACTTGTCGACTGCTCTCTTGTTTGGGTTGACTTATTATCGCGCTACAATAACTGAGCCCTATCCACAACATCTGAATACAAACACAGTTTGTGAGAAATTAGGTATTGACGTATCTCGGGTTTCAAACCTCTTAGAAACATCCACGTCATTCTCTCCTCATTATTAACTAAGTGGGACGCAAACCGAGACAACTCGGCAAACTTAGCTTCGTACTGCGCCACGGTCATATTGTTTTGTTCAAGCTTGATGAACTCTACCTCCTTCATGTGACGAATACTTTTAGGAAAGTACTTTTTGTTGAACAGCTCTTGGAACTTCTCCCAAGACATTTTGAGTGCGGCAGGTTGAGTACGCTTTACAGATTTCCACCAGTAATCTGCCTCTGCTCGCAACATGAAGGTGGAAAAGGGAACCTTTTGCTCCTCAAAGCATCCCAAGACATCAAATATCCTGTTGATCTGCTTTATCCACGTCTCCGCCTTAAGTGGTTTTGGCTCTCCAAAAAACTCCGGTGGTCCCAGCTCCTTGAACAGCTTAGCGGTGACCGTTCGAGGGTTGTCAGTGTTTACACATGTATTTTGGACAAGAGCCGCCCTCGCTTGATGTTGCATGAATTACATAAAACCTCTGAACATCCCATCGTTCATCATTTGATCGCTGTTGTTTACATGAGGATTATTGTCTTCTTGTTGCACATTATCCTGGGTATTAATCTGTGGTGACTCAACAGTCTCATGTGCTTCATTGCTTATCTCAACATTTTTGGATGCCATTTTCAAATACTGGCACAAAACAAGGGTTAATTAACATATCACATATTATCCCTATACTCTGACTGACCAATTAAATACCAAATAAACTAAGGTAGGACATACTAATGAAGGAATTCCCCGTCTCTCCCCTCCTAGTTATTGTCTCACATCCCAGTCAGGGATCATATCCCTAAGCTTTGATACCAACTGTGACGCCCCCAAAACAAGTATACATCACCCATCTTGAGTCGCCAAATACATGGTACAAAATTCAAATACAACTTAATTATACAACAGTCATGTAAAATACGACAAAACATAATATAAGTGTTTTAATAAGAATATTGTCATCTAGACAATATCAACACTCAATGGAGTCCTCATTAAATTTATTGTCACACTATTTAATAGAATAGTGAGGACTACTAATGCTATCATCTGGACCACACTCGTTTCTCGACTAGTCCTCAGCTACGTTCTCATTTCCTGAAGAGAATAGTGAAAGAAAGGGTGAGCTCAACTAGCCCAGTAAGAAATATTATGGCTAAGATAATGCAGAATAAATTATCATTAGCCTTCAACAATGTTAAACTAATAGAATATAATAGACAACAAGTTTAACTGCAGCGGAACAAGCAATCCATTAGAAGAGTCAAGTAGAGCATAAAATCTACTATCTTCTATGATTTAAAAAGTTTTCCATCAACTTTATCGCTGAGACTCAGCTTAATAAATAAAATCAAATCATCCCTGCATCACGACAAAGGATATTTATGTAATCATCAATGGTCATGACTATACCGAATAATCCCTGGTCATAATCACACCAACAACTGTCCATCAATGAATTACAGGTCAATGAGGACTTTTAACACATCATTCGTCACATTATGGTCATGATTATACCGAATAATCCCTGTTCATTATCATACCAAGTCCATCTATGCACGTAAGCCAAAGATGACTTTCATCACAATATAAGCATGAGGATGATGACAATGACATAATAATTCAATAAAATAAGTTCAAGGATAACTTTTAAAGATTTATAATTTTAATTTTTCTAGAAATTAATAACGTCCAAATTGTCAACATGATACTTCTATATGGAGTAAAATTTAAGAATGTTCAGAAGAACATTTCCATGAAAAGATACTGGATTAAACACAAATATCAAGGATATTCTACTAATTTCATGGAGTATAAAAGCCAAAACTTTAACCAACTGAGTATAATAGAATATTTGAAACCGCAAATGGATTTTTGCCCGCCATGCAGTAATCCACGTAGATAGATCATTTCCATAATTTAATAAGGAATGAATACGAAGGATCATTCACCATGCATGCGATAATCCACATAGACAGGTTATTCTAATAGAATAATAAAGAATGGAATAATGAAGAATTCACCAGCGTTCAGTAATCCGCGTAGAGCAAAAGTTATTCCAACGTAATAATAAAGAATGGAACTAGGTCATGCGTAACACTTGCATGATGGGATATTCCAATGAATAATAAAGAATGGAACCGAAGGTCATGCGTAATGCCGCATGCATGGGATATTCCAACACAATAATAAAGAATGGAATAACAATGCAGAATTCACGTGCATGCGATAGACCATACAGACGGAGTTATTCCAACAAAATAATAAAGAATGGAAAAATGTAAGAATTTCACCATGTATGCGGTAAGATAGGCATGAGCGAGTTATTCAACATAATAATAAAGAATTGAATAACAACCCTCACGAGTATTGAAAGAAAATAACTCTCTTCATGCATACGAAAGAGTAATACCCCTTACCTTAGAAAAAATTGGATACTAGAATAGTGAGGTAGTAGACTTTTCTTCTTCTTTCTCTCTATAATAATTGCTCTATAGCTTTTGTGAATTGGTGAGAAATGAATGAAGAATGAGGTTCTATTTATAGGAAAATATAGTTTCGATAATTGCACGTTTTGGGGATCGAAATATTACATTATAATACCTTCCTCTTTTTCTTCATTTTTAATTTAGTCCTACAAGTATTATCAAACTTGCACCACCTCCCCTAATATTAAATAATGTGAATCAATAGTTCAATCATGTGAATCAATAATTATAATCATGTGAAAATACGAATTAAAGTATAGTACCTCTATCTATACCTCTATTTTTAACTTAGTCATGCAAGTATTATCAATCTTGCACCAACTCCCCTAATAGTACAAGAATGTGAATCAATAGGACACACATGTGAACAAATAGTTATAATCATGTGAATTAATAGAAATTAATTTCTCATTTATCCGATTAATTACCCGACTGGTCTGTATAACTTCCAGACATCAATTCATATCGAAATAAATGTCGATTTCCATTAACACTAATAATTCCAACACAATGGAACTATCAATTTCATCTTTAATCAACAAGAACTTATTCATCATTAATATTATAACTCATAATATTTAACAACGAGGTCGTTCCCAGGAAAGAGGGGGCTTTGCGATAAGGATTTCTCCTTATTGGCGCGCAATTAGATGACCAAACCTCTCCCTGACAGAACATCTAGACATTTTAAATATTGCAAAATAATATGAATAACTTTGTCGTCTCAATTATTGATTTAATAATATAACATATTATGCAGATGATATTGTGATAATAATTAAATCAATAATATGAGAGATATGATGCAACAATTACTGTAACAATAATTGAGTATGGTGAGTGACTTCATATATAGCATCGATAATAAATATCGTATTGCTACATTGCAACCACAGCAGATATCTTATTTCTTTTACTACCGGGTAGTTCAACAGCTTTTAATGGTAACACTTTCGCTACCGTTACTTTTATAAAATGATAATTTTGCTGTTTTTTGACTACGACAATACTTGAATTGTAGGGGTCCACTAATGATTGTCTTCAGTAAATGCGAATATGCCCTATTAAAAGCGAATATTCCCCAACCAATTGAATATTATATAACCACTTGCTTACTTTGCAAAATTTGTAAATATTACCCACAACTATAACATTATATCAAATTCACACCATAATATTCAAAAATATATTTTGAGAAAATTATTCTTTATTCATGAAAGTTGGGGTCTTACAGTATCTCTCTTAATAATTCTCATAGACTCCTAAAACAGAGTTCGCATGAGTAACTATCATGTATGAAATGAAATGTATGAGACCTGATATTGATCAGTCATATCTTGGAGAAAATCAATGTAAGACAGTGAAAAATATCTTAAAGTACTTAACCGGCACTAAGGATGTGATTAAAATTTATGGTGGGTCCAAATAAAACTAGAGGGCTTAACAAACTCAAGTTTTTCAGACTGACCAAGACGACAATAAATCCACTTTAGGCTATGGTGTTACCTTGAATAGTGGTGCGGTGAATTGGAAAGGTTCCAAATAGCAAAGAGTTGTTTGTTTAGTGATAAAGACAAAGTATATAGTTGTAAATGAAGTTGCAAGTTGTTTGTTTGGATGAAAAGTTCATTACAGAACTAGGAATAGTTCCTAAGTCTCGTCTTGGATCTAAACATGTGTTGCGGTACTTTCATTTGTTTAAAGAATCATTGAAAGATGGAAAATCACTATAGAGATACTGGACTCTCAAGAACAACATTACATATCCATATATACTGAAGCTTATCCAGCAGCAGGATGATCCTCACTTAGAGAATAAGGGTATGAGATACCATGACGATTGGCTTTAGTGCAAGTGGGAGATTGAAAGTAGTATGCACACAAGCCAATCATCTTGATGATAAAGCATATACTTTGTAACAATCTTTTTCGTTTATTAATAAAAGTATTCATTTACTAAAGGCTTTAATTTATCTACATGGTGTTGTTTTTATAATATGTGATAAACCCATAGTTTTAAGCAATGCTTTTAGAATCATGATGAGATTATGCTAATGAGATCTAAATTCTTAGATAACTTAAAACTAAAATTGTGACACCCCCAAATCTAGGTACTTCATTTCCACAATATTTGGTGCTCACTATCCATACATTCATACTATCTACCCAAATAAAATAATCTTTAAACCTTAATCTTTCCTTTAAATAGGATTACACCATTAAATTCAAAAACATCCCAGGTTGTCTAACCTTTAAATATCATTCAAGTGCGAAAATAAAATTATTACATTACATCATTATTAAAAAGTCTATGACCATCATAATAAATAAAATTACAAGTCAGCATCACTTGTACATTTTTCCCTTTCCTTTGCTAGTTGAAAGCTCATCTACCTTCTCAACTTTGGCTGTAATGAGTATATAAATATGCAAGAGTGAGCAAAACAATTGCTCACTGGATATAACAATGAATCAATAGAAGAATAATAATAATAACTGCCAACAATAGGCTCATCAAAACTGAATAGTACTTTAATGATGATAATCAAAAATTGAAATCCAAAATATGGAATATATCTAACTAAGGGTCATAAGACCATGAACTATGTCCACAGTTGCAAGTAATCTTTCAACTCCAACTTTAACAGTCATAAGACTATAAGGACTCCTCGTATTTAGAGGGATCAGCCCTTCGTACAATGTATTGTGCACAAAAATTTCAACGCTAAGCGTAAATTATTCCCTATTCATAATAGGGTTGTTCATCTCAGTATTTAGAGTACAAGTCCGCACCAAAGAAAGTTTGGTTTGGATAAGCTTTCAAGGGTAATTTGAAGTTTAACGAACATCAACTAGAGGACTAGTTGAATCAATAGAGTTTGATAACACAATAGTTAATCAATAGTAACATAATGTAGAACAATGAGTATGTGTAAGCGAACTAACTATATTCCAAATTCATGCTTAGAAACAACTACAATGCATAAGTATTGAATGACAAT
Source organism: Panax ginseng (assembly GCA_020205605.1). Lineage (NCBI taxonomy): Eukaryota > Viridiplantae > Streptophyta > Magnoliopsida > Apiales > Araliaceae > Panax > Panax ginseng. The sequence continues at coordinate 109,314,658 of CM035130.1, read as the reverse complement.
AAACATTGCTTGAACAATATTACGCTAGGACTATGAATTTTTGAATATACATTAGGTAATAGCAAACTGAAAATAAAGCTTGCTCAATATGAGAATAACTTATGTCAAGTAAACGAAATAAAATAATTCAACACTTGAATCAGAATTCAATAAAATCTCATTCATAATTCACGAATGATAATAACGAAACTTGTCTAGAAATAAACAAGTTAGAATACATCAATAAATATTGGAATTCAAAGCTTGTATGAATGAAGTTAAAGTATAGCTAGCTTGCTTAAATAATTATTAGGAATACAAAAGTACGCTTAAATGAATGTTTAAAATAAGAAACTTTCTTAATGTAAAAAGATAAGGTTTAGAAAGCTTGCCTCGAGCGTAAGCTATAAAATTAAACTCACGTTCACCTATACATAGGTTTAGAACCACAATACCTATTAGATATGCTAACATACCATAACATGTACATTTCTAGCTAAACTTACCATTTTAGCACAAGTCTTTCTTTACCATTTATATTTCAGAAATTCTAAGTGTTTACTTCGCAACACTTGCCTAACATTCATTGTGTATACTAAGTTATCACATAATGCATTCAAAATTTACTAATCATTTTTACCACTTTGAATTCACTAACCACACAACACAACTCTGTTTTAGCCTTGTTGTTACATGTTGGACACATTACCATAACCTTAAGCTAAACTACATTGAACGACCAAAGTCTGCAGAATTAGTAGACTTCATTATTCGAAATTGAGCCTTTGGCGTGGCGCGTCTTGCTTTTTATCTTTGGGTTGCGGTCGCGACCACGCCAATACCAAGCACCCGCGCCAATACTTTACGCACAGCATTTATTACATATTTATTCAGAGAGCAACGAGCTACGATACTTTTCTTAAGCCAACTAACACGAATTCCACCCACCAAACAGTGATAATAACATGTAAAAATGGTATAGAACTATCACAAACATATTTGTGAACATATTCCACCAATTAAAATAATTTAACAACAATTTAAGCTAGGTTAATTTCTCAAATTTCATGATTTTCATATAAAACTCAAATTTTTATATTAATCCCTAAAATCATCACTGTGAATTCAATACTTGGCCAAATCACCTCGTTCAAATTACGCTATGCTTCTTTCTTAATGAACTACCATATACAAGCGTCAACTTACATTTTCACATATGAATTAGCCCCTAAAATTGTCAATTACTCAAGCCATATGAAGAACACAAACACTGTCATTATTTCTTCCTATTGTCAAATGAAATTAGCATAAAAATTTCTTGTTTTAAACATAACTCTAGCATCATAAGCATGTATCATCAGAATTTACCAAGTATATATCCACAATTCACCAATTGATTTTTACAGAAAATGAGAAAATTCTTGCCGTTCAACACATAAACATATATATTATCAAAGTTATGAACATACCTTCAAGTTAGCTTGCACAACCTTGCAATTTCAGGAAATTTCCTCAGGTTTCACTCTCAAACTCTCCCAATTCTCAATTCTCTGAACTCTCAATTCTTCTCTTCTCTCTCAGACTTAGCCAATACAGACACATAATGCGTAAAAGAAAAAAACTGACACCTTGATACGCATACTAATTATATTAACAGTTACAACATAAACGTATATAATATAAATATATTATATTTATTTATATTATTTATTTTATTTAAATTCAAATATTAGAAATTCAAAAGGCATAAGGCTTTATTTGGCAAAACCCTTTAAATTTTAAAGAATTGATATATTAAGCCTTTTTTGGCAAAAACTAAATTAAACTCTTTTTAATTTATTTTAATAAACACTTTAGTTTATAATTTATAATCACATATTATTTATTTGGATTTCCATATCCAACATTGACCCATTAAATTAATCACATACTATATTTTAATTAAATATAACATTTTAGCAAATATCACAAAATTATAATTTTCATTATAACTTTATTTAATAATCTAATATACCATCTAAATTATTAAATCAAAACAACAATATAACATCTCATGTTAAACTACAATCCTCTAAATTATAAATTAATTTAATTTAGAATATTATCTAACAAATTTAAATTCATAAATATTTACTAACAACCAGCACATCAATAAAATATTTATTTCCTCAATTCAACAATAGACACATCAAATAAATATTTATATTATTCGATAAATATTTAATATTACAATTTGAAATTTCGGATCGTTACAAAAATTGTTCCCAATTGTTGGATTACTGAAAAAATAGATTAGTGAATCCGGATAGATTGCTACAAACGTTGCTTACTCATTGGATGAGGATAATTGATCTCATGATCATTTGTGTGAAGACACTAAAGCAAGTATGTAGGTGCTTATTGGAGAATAAGTTCACTGAACCTAACTCACTAAGGAATACCTAATGGAGTTTTACTTACATGTCAATAGGAATTCCTATAGTGATAGTAGTTCAAGTGATCCTTGGACTTAAGATCATCAAAGTATCTTGTGTACATGATGAGTTATACTTTGACTTATTCCTTAAGACCCTTAGGGTATATCAAAGGGTATGCTTGGGTATAATAAGTTGTGCATGGAGGTAATGTATGATCAATAAAGAATCTACCTCTTCTAGTAAAAGAAGAGAAATGTTCTATGTGATTCGATAAATGACAACCCAGTAGTCATTGGCCAAGGAAAAATGAAATTAGAAAAGGATTTCTAATTTGCAATATTTGGAGTTGTGCATTTAAGAATCGAAAAACATATAATTAAATAAAAATAAGCTTGACTATAATTCCATGTCTTATATTTAATTAGGACATTGTATGATGGAAGGATTGTATTGTACGGTAATTATTTACTTAAAGGTTCTTTTATGATTAATGTTGAAATCTATATTATTTGGAAAGTCGTTAATCACTAAGGAGGCTTATGCCTATTGTAGAATAAATATTATTTATTTAAATGAATTAATAGTTTAATTTATTTATATAAATAAGATTAGAATTCTTCTAATTAATTTATTCACAACCAGTTTAATATGGAGAACCTAAAGGGTCACATCATAAAAGGAAGAATATTTATTTAAGAAGTAAATGATATAATCTTAATAATAAGTTAAGTGTATTTAATTTAATCTATGGTGATAGAATAAATTAAATAGGTTAATATTATTATTTAATATTTTGAAAGTATTAAATATAAATAAATAAGAGGAGTCTTATTATTATTATTATTATTATTATTATTATTATTATTATTATTATTATTATTATTTAATTCCTAAAGGAGTTTGAAAATTAATTAATAAAAGTACTCTCATATATTTCTAATAAGATTAGGAGGCAAATTAATTAAAAGAGTTTAATTAATTATCCCTAATAAGATCAAGGAACTTAATTAATTAAAAGAATTTAATTAATTATCCCTAATAACATGAGGGAGCTTAATTAATTAAAAGGATTTAATTATTTAAATATAACCCTATTTCAAGTTAGATTAGAAGGGTTGACTAATATCAATATAAGAGGAGTCTTATGCCAGATATTAGATACGTGATTCCAATTGTTGGAGAGTATACCCTTTTTCTACAGAGATAAGAAAAACAAGGGTTTAACCAAACACCCATCTTCTTGAATATTTGTTCTTTCTTGGTGGATTAACTCTAGAGGCCAAACACTTGGGTGGCTAACGTTGATCAAAGGAAGGAATCAGACCCGGTGATTCAAGTTGAATGTGAAAAGGCATTGGAGGTGAACTCGTACCTGAGCAAGCTAGTTTCTACAAGGGTATGAATCTGTTCTCTATCTCTTTCTATTGATTGATAATTATGCACATAGTATGATCATGGTGATGGGTTTGTATGAAGATTTTAAATTCCTATTTTATTGCGCTTCCACACCTTTTGTGTAATTTGATTGCATGATCGCGCTATATATAAACCGAACACTTAGTTGAAAATAATTTCAAAAGAAAACTTGAGTTTGGAAAACATACTTTGACGAAACTTTGGTACCTTAGATTCTAACCTTGATACAATGTATACAAAGTCTAACTATGCATGACATAAGATTCAAAGGTGTTTCGTATTTGTTAGATTGCTTGGACTTGGTTTAAAATGATTTCAAAGGAAAACTCAGATATATTTGCAAACTAAGTTTTATAAACATGGAGTGGTTATATTTTGACCTTGTAAACATGTGTAGAAACATGTACAAATGAGTATGACAGGTGATTCGAAGTTGCCTTGCATAATTAGTTTGGTATGATAAGGATTTTGAGAATAAAATTTAGAAGTTTTGTAAATAAGATGGACGAACATTAAGATAATTGTATTCCGACCTTACGTGTAAGAATGATCGGGCTTTTATGCCTCTAGGCATGATTAGTATGTGCACTCAACTAGATAGACGTGATATGAACAATACATGTCTTAAAGTAAGTTTTCAAGTAATGAACCATACTAGTCATATGAATACATGTGAGTATGCATATTGAAAGTTGTTTAACATCGTTATTGGTTACAGAGTTAGACCCTTGTTGAATGAACACGCTTAGCCGTCAAATAAATGACAATAAGTCTATAAAGCATTAATATAGCTTAAAGTAAACACAAGAGGCACCAAACTTAGATCAAAACCTCTTAACGTGTGTATGTGTTATGTGTTAGCATGCTAAGAAATGAGGTGTAAATTAAAAAATAAAGATTTTAAACAGTGCGGCTGGGGGCTGAAAGTTTGCAAATCTGATCCTAAAGTGCAAGTAGAAATTTCTTGTGCCATGAAGCGATGTTACCTAATTGTTTAAATTGTAATATGAATCTTTAAGCATATGTGTATGAATGTCTTAAAGCTTCAATGCTTGAATTAAGTGATGTTGTAAGTTTACAAACATGTAATGGTTATATAAAACCCATATTTGTTAAGTTTTATTAATATTTGCAAAACGAAAGAACAATGTGGATCATGTATCTATGAGTTTTAAATGTGTAACGAACACATAGCTAATCAAGTGTGTGATAAATGTATATGAATTTATATGTCAAGTAAGTGTGGCTAAGGTATACTTATACATACATAACTGTCCTAAAAGTATGATAAGAAAGTAAAACAAAGGTTTTAAGATTCGAGTTAGAAAATAATGTAACAATTATTATTACATTGAGAATGTAAGGAAATATATGACTGATGAGTATGAATCCATGATTACACAATTGTGTAGGAATACACGAAGTGGATATAGCTATAACTAGTTAAGTTGTAGTTGATAATCTACGAGCCAGACAAGTCTTTCAGTTCCTATTTGCTCTATAATGTTGATAACTGTTGATTGATTTATGCTTTGATATGGAATGTTAAATTATATATGAAATGCGTACGAGATATGTATGAAATGAATTATGTTATGCCATGCAATGTGAAAATGTCTATGAGATATGTATGAGATTAAAAGTAAATCTATGACTATGTGTTTTAGAAGATAATTTCTATAATTGTTATAAAAGAAGCCTCATGTGTATAAAATTTAAATGATTATAATTGTATAATCTGAGTATGATTATATATGCTATGTGGTGCATGAAAACTGTTCTAATTTATGGGCTTTCGAGCTCACCATTGCAAATAACCATTTTTACAGGATAAGGACTCACGGTAAAGTTACGTGCTACTTGACTGATAGAGTTCAATAGTATCACAAGAAGATTGATTTTTTTATCTGAAGTTATGATTTTGGATCATGTTTTAGGTTTTAGATGAGGTACTTGATAGTTGTTGAACTCTTGTAGAGTTGTAAAGCCGTACTATTAAATATATAAAGAACATCGAATTGAGATGTAAATTCTATAATGTAATTATGATGAATCGAAGCATAGAATAAATTTGATTCAAAAATATGTAAATGATGAAGGTTGTGATTCAGGGAAATGAATAAAGAATTTAGAAAAGTTTTAATTATTTCGCATCTTATTAAGTATAACATCAAATATGATTTAAAGACAAGAAGGTTTTGGGAATTGACTTATGAAGGTTTTGGGATAGATTCATAGATCCTGGAAATAAAAAGAAATTAATATATTAATTAGTATCAAAGCTAAGTTGTATTCATTAATTTATGAATGGAAGTTATTAATAGTTAGACGAAGTTAGTATCGTGACGCACCAGGTTCGAGGTATCGGATACCCAAATTTAGGGGCGTCACAGGTTGGTATCAAAGCAGTATGTTATAAACCTTAGGTAAGAGTACCTTAGGCTATAATCTTAGAGAGGGAAAGTAAGGATGATAAAGGATAAACTTGGATAGAGTTTAAGTGATAAGAAATAAAATTTATAAAGAAAAGATTAAAATATATATGAGAAGGTTCAAAGAAGAATCTTGAAATATCTAGAATATGGGGATTAGGAGTCACCTAACTCCAGTAATAAGGATGAAAAGTGTTATTAAATAGACGATGTCTATAAGATGAATGTAGACACTCAAAAATTTGCATTCCTATTACTAACCTTGAAGGAGAGCAGGCTCGTCTTCCAGAGATAATCCTGGAGGTCAAATCAGCTCAATACCGAAGATAACCCCGTGATACTCAGTCTTTTTCATCTCGGAGACAACCCCAAGAGTTTCAGTTCCAATATCGGAGACAACCCCGAGAGATGCAATTTCAGTTCCGGAGATAACCCCGGAAGAGTTCGTTTCAATCTCTAGAAGTCAGCTTCAAACTCGGAGATAACCCCGAGGCACTCAGTTCCAACCCCAGAGATAACCCTGGGAGGTTAAGCACACCTCAGAGCCAACCCTGAGGACAATCAGAACTCACAACAGCCCGATCTCAAAGATAACCCTGAGCAACGACTGCTAAATCAGTCCAGAACCAGAGATAACCTGGTGGGGGGCAAAATTGTCATTTTGACACCTCGATCCCACATTCATGGCATCTCAACAACATTTCATCTGACATTCTACACATCAGTGTCCTACAAGAACCATAGCTCAAATCCCGAGTGACTACTACACAAGACAGCACACCGGATAGAATTTGAAGACTTGAAGACCTGGGCATAGACCCATCTTCCCGACTTCGTACAACCTCTTATCCCATGTCATTGTGTATCTCTCGACAACAACATTCCAGAAAAGGTATAATACGCCTCAATTGGATGCTCAGATTGAAAGTTATGAAGGTTAGAGCAGACAACGCGTTGCATGCGTGCACGTACTTCAAGATGGCTGGACCCACAGAGCACGGGGCACCCTGGGTAGCCGCAGGTGGACATGTGGCTGCCGCAGGTACACCTGTGGCTCCCCCTCTATAAATAAAGGGCTTGGGTTGGCCATTTTCAAGTGAGAAATGGCGAGGATGCCCTGTCCATTTTTCTTTGTACACACTTTAAACTGAGTGCTTTCTCTTTCCAAACACTTGTGAGCTTGTGCTTTCCTATATTTTACCGGTGGAAACCGAGTGTTCATTCTTTAAAGCTATTTAAAGTCTTCTTGGCAGCCCAGTGTAAGACTTCTTGCATTTCTTAAAGTCTTTCTCCACTTCCATTCACGCACAGTTATTCACGTTGAGAATCGTGTTGTGTGTGTATGCACAGACCATCGATGCATGGCTTTTATTACTATATATATATATATATATATATATATATAAGAATAAACTTACTTAGGATATATATCGATCCGAGCTCAGTTCATTATTTGAGATATATATATATATATATATATATATATATATATATATATATATATATATATATATATATATATATATATATATCATTAATTATAATGAGCCTTGATCGATATATATCTGTGTGTGTTTATATATATCGATCGAGTGCTCGATTCGTTTATATATATATATATATATATATATATATATATATATATATTTACATTTAAATTCCCTTTGAGTTTACTTCGTGGTGGTTGATCATCCATATATATATATATTTGGCATTTCCGATTGCTAAGCCTGGGGTTTACTTCGTGGCAGTTGATCATATATATATATATATATATATATATTTACATTTCCTGTCCCGCCTGGAGTTTACTTCATGGCGGTTGATCGTTCATATATATATTTACCGCTTTTATATATAAATAACTTGTGACGCCTCCAAAATAGGTATACATCACCCATCTTGAGTTGCCAGATACAAGGTACTGAATACAAATACAAACTATTTATACAACAGTCGTGTAAAATACGACAAAACATAAATTGAGAGTTTTAATAAGAATATTATCATCTAGACAATATCCACACTCAAAGGAGTCCTCATTACATTTATTTTCACACTATTTAATAGAATAGTGAGGACTACTAATACTATCATACGGACCGTCACCCGTTTCCGGAAACTAGTCCCGGCCACGTTCTCATTTCTCAAGAGAATAAAGTGAAAGAAAGGGGTGAGCTCAACTAGCCCAAAGAAGAAATATTATGACTAAGATAATGTAGAATAAATTATCATTAGTCTTCAACAATGTTAAACCGATAAAATATAACAAACATCAAGTTTAAGCTGCGCTTAATGAACAAGCAATCCATTAAAAAGAGTCAAGTAGAGAATAAAATCTACTATCTTTTATGATTTAAAAGGTTTTCATCACTTTTATCACCGAGGCTCGACTTAATAAATAATCCACATCATCCCCACTTTTCGACCAAGGATATTCATTAGTATCACAACCACAAATTATCCATGCACTACGGGCCAAGGATATTCGTGTATTCATCGATGGTCATGATCATGCCAACAACTGTCCATCAACGCACTACGGGCCAATGAGGACTTTTACCACATCATTTGTAACATTACGATCAAGATTATACCGATTAATCCCTGGTCATAATCATACCAAGTCCATCTATGTACTTCAGGCCACAGATGACTTTCAAGATAATATAAACATGGCGATGATGACAACGATATAAGAATTCAATAAAACAAGTTCACGAATTAATTTATCCAGGAACCAATAACGTCCAAATTGTCAACAAGATACTTTCGCTTTGTAGAGTAAAATTCAAGAATGCTCGAGAAGAATATTTCCATGAAAAGAATCTTTGGATGAAGCTTAAATATCAAGGATATTCCACTAATTTCATGGAGTATAGAAGTCAAAGCTTTAACCAACCGAGTATAACGAGAATATATGAAAGCGCAAATGGATTTTTGCCCGCCATGCAGTAATCACGACAAAGCGGATCATTTCCACAATTTAATAAGAAATGAATACGAAGGGTCATTCACCATGCATGTATTAATCCACATAGATAGCATATTCCAACAGAATAATAAAAAATGGAATAACAGAAGAATTCACCATGTATGCGATAGACCGCACAGACATGTTATTCCAACAGAATAATAAATAATGGAACCAGGTCATGCGTAAACGCACAAATAGGATATTCCAGCAGAATAATAAAGAATGAAATAACAAAAGACTTCACCAGGCATGCGATAGGCCAAATGCAGGATAGGTTATTCCAACGAATAATAAATAATGGAACGGTCATGCGAAAAAGCGCACAAACATGATATTCAATGAATAATAAAGAATTAAATAACAAAAGACTTCACAGAGGCATACGATAGATCAGCATGAGGCGAGGTTATTCCAACAGAATAATAAATAATGGAACCGGGTAAATGCGTAATACGATATGAGCATGGATATTCCTGAATAATAAAGAATGGAATAATGAAGAAATTTCACCATGTATGCGGTGCTTAGCATATCTGAGTTATTCCAACATAATAATAAAGAATGGAATAAGGAAGAATTTCACCATGTATGCGGTGCTTGCATATACAAGTTATTCAAAAACAATAATAAAGAATGGAATATAGAATAATTTCACCAAGTATAGGGTGGTGGTAGTGTATACTGAGTTATTCAATAGAATAATAAAGAATGGAATAATGAGAAGTTCTCTTCATGAATACAAAGAAATAATACCCCTTACCTTAGAAGAAACTGGATATAAGAGTAGTGAAGTAGTAGAATACTTTTTTTTTCTCTTTATAGTTTCTCTCTCTAGAGTTTCAGTGAATTCGTAAGACATAATGAAGGAATGAGTTTCTATTTATAGGAGAATGGAGTGAATAGTAACTACTTCATGAACGGTCCAGATTGAATTACTTTAAACCAGATGGTCCATATTGATTTACTATATCATGATATTAATAAAATATTCTAATAAAACAAAATCTTTTAAATAAAATATAATATATTCTATTTATAGTATAATAAAACAAATAACTTTATAAAAGTATTTTATTTTATATAAAAGATTTTACTATGCAAAACACTATATCGAACCTTATGCAAACACTATGCATAATAAAATATAATATATTCTAATTATTGTCTAATAAAATAAATAACTTTATAAAAGTATTACATTTTATATAAAAAAAATTTTACTATCGCAAACACTATGTAGAAGCATCATGTAAACACTATGCATAATAAAATATAATATATTATAATTATTGTCTAATAAAACAAATAACTTTATAAAAGTATTACATTTTATATAAAAAGATTTTATTATGCAAAATACTATGTATAATAGAATATAATATATTCTATTTATAGTCTAATAAAACAAATAACTTTATAAAAGTATTCATTTTATATAAAAAAGATTATACATTTTATTACATTAATAATACTAATAAAACAAAATTTATATATATATATATATATATACTTCCGTGATTTCATAAAAGACACCTCAATATATTTAACAACATTTATAATCACTATTATAATTCACAATATTAATCGACCATGTCGTTCCCAGGAAAAAGGGAGCTTTCCAATAAGGATTTCTCCCTATTGGCGCGCAATTAGGTGACCAAACCTCTCCTTGGCAGAACTTCTAGACATCGGTAATATTGCAAATAATAATATTAATAACTCTATCATCTCAATTATTGATTTACTAATATATAAAATATCGACAATAATTGAATCAAATAACGTGAGATACTATGCAACAATTATTGAAGCAATAATTGAACAAAACTGAGTGACTTTTCACGTAAGCATCAATAATCAATACCGTGTGCTACTATGCAACCACGCGTATTACTATACTTTTACTACCGAGTAGTTCAACAGTTTTAACTGTAAAACTTCCGCCGTTAATTTCATAAAAATATTTTTGTCATTTTCTCAATCAAACAATAATTCCGTTATGGGTCCACTAATGATTGTCTTGTCGCACGAATATTCCCCTGTTAAAAGCGAATATTCCCCGACCAATCGAATATTATATAACAACTTGCATACTTTGAAAAATTTATAAATATTATTCACAACTATAACATTATATCAAATCCACACCATAATTTTGAAAAAAAATATTTTGAGAAATTTAAATCTTTATTCATAAAATTTGGGGTCGCATATAACTGTTTACAACTTTTATACAAACTACAACATCATGTGAGCCTAGGAATCATGTGATCAAATATTCAGTCTTCTAAATCTAGATTCGGTTCACGTGATGGACATTTTTGGCTGTGACCAGCTTGTAAATTATTCATGGTGTTTGAATTTCCTTAGATAGCTTTCATGCCCACAAGGATTTCGGCTTTGCTATGTATCTTATTTTCTTGAAGATGCTTCGCATCTCAAAAATAATAAAAGCAATCAAGCCAAACACATAATAAAATGGAAGTATCAAAGGCCTCAATTACTATTGAGCATAAGGGTTTGAAAAACCTCTTGTACAAAACATCACTGCTATTTCTTGTTAAAATTAAATTTTTATACAAAATTCAAACCCTTCGTATATAGGTGCAAATGAGGCATACCACTACTTCCAGATAATTGCACATTAACCCACACGAACACATTCAGATAAATGTTTAAATTGAAATGTGGCAGTAACCGTGTCACCACGGAAGTCGGGGGGGGGGGGGTGCCTAACACCTTCCCTCCGCTTAATCAAGCCCCGGGACCCTAATGAATCTCGGTTTCATAGACTTGTTAAGCAATGTAACATCACTAGGTCAATGTACAAACCTTTTATCGGTTGAGTTGGTGCAACCATTTAAAAATACCAATTGGCGACTCTTACAGTCCAATCATCGACATATACATGTCGGACCATTTCAATTTTTTTTTTCAAAATATCACCTAACATGAGAACACCAAAAGACAAAAACAGAAAGGGACAAATAAAAATCTCAACGTCGGCGGTGTGGCAAACTCACTGGGAAATCCAAAGAAGAGGGCTTAAGCCATTATTCAAAACTTTTCGTAACTTTTTATCGCTTGTGTGTGGATGTTGCATTTACATTTGAATGAATGTATACTAATGCATTTACTTACTGCACTTAGTGCTTCACATCATATCTGCCTGTGATATTAGTGCTTCGCACATGTCATCATTTCCATACGGTGAGACACGTTGTATGTGAATGTAGGTTATGTGGTCCCTCCACCAGGAGGCTATCCTGTCGGTGTTTGATTACTGGACTCGTAGGGAGACTAATTCCAACGAGGCTCAGGAAAGGCACCACCCAAATTTGCTCTAGTTGAATGACCGGATTAACTTCCCGTCGAGTAAATTGCGATGATTTGGGAACCTTCATGCCAAAAAGTCGCGAGAGTAGCCTAAGATAGGTCAACCTATGATAAACCAAACGCGAAGGGAAGTCTCTTCATACTTTCCCATTTCAAATTACTTGTAATTTCAATTACTTGTAAATCTCATTTCCATGTCCATCCCAATATAATGGAAAAGTATAAAGTAATATGTGTACATGAATTCCCTTTTTATATCAAGACCTGACATGCTATCTTATCATATAAACAACTGACATCCATTTTGCAGGATAATACTCCTAAAACGGACACATCATATAACATGGTGCATTTCCAAATTCCCTAAGACTAAACTACATAAGTCTTTTGTAGGGAAATAATTGGTCATGTTACCCGTTCAAAGTCCAAAAAGTCAATAAGCTTACAGCCAAGCATGGATAAATCTGGCCAGTTTAATCCTAATTCTGTCTCTTGCAAGGAGTTTGAAGGATTAAGTAACCAAATTATAGAGTTAGCTGTTCTGCTCAAAGAACTACACAGGTCCACTCAGGGTCCACAAATTCCCATACATACAGAATCCTCTGTACATGGAGAACCCAAGGACCAGACAAAGATATTCTAGTGCTTGAATCTCAGTTGGAAAAAACCAACAAAACCCCTGAAATTACCCATCTCAAAGAAGATCCAAACACCGATGATATTAAGAAGAAAGTCCTACAAATGGAAGAGAACATTCGGTCTATCAAAGGGATTGGAGTACACGGGAGTGTTTCATATTCAGACCTTTACATCTTCCCTGGGGTTCATTATCCAAAAAAATTCAAGACTCCCGATTTTGAAAAGTACGATGGATTGGGAGATCATTACACACATTTAAAAGTATTCATTGGAGAGCTCGGATCTTATGCCGGTGATGAAAAGCTCAGAATGTAGATGTTTCAGAAAAGTTTGACTGAAGAAGCCAGAGCATGGTACACCAGATTAGATAACTCCAAGATTCATAGCTGGGAGAAGCTAGCCCATGCTTTCCTCATTCAGTACAGTTTCAAAACTCAGTTGGCTCCATACCGGTACCAAATTACCAAGGTCAAGAAACAAGCCAATGAGTCTTTCAGAGAGTATGCCCAAAGATGGAGGCGTCTGGATGCTCAAGTTATTCCATCTATGACTGAGTCTGAAATGGTTATGACCTTCATAGACATTCAAGAAACTCCCTTTCATGAGAGGGTTTTAGCTGGCATAGGCAAGCCATTCTCTAAAATGATCAAACACGGGGAAATGGCTGAGATGGGATTGAAATCAGGAAAGATTCAAGACCTTCTTGGCTCTAAAAGTCATGAAATGAGCACATCGATCTGGAAGTTATGGAAACAACCCCCGGAGGGTCCATAAGAGGAAAGAGGGGGATGTTTCCTTGATACTACAAGGGCAAAAAGGCAGTCAGAACATGCCTATTCAGAGGAGAAATTACTCCCCTTTTTAAGCATAGTGTTCAAACCATCCATTGCCAAAAGGTGGAGAAGTCAGACGCACTCGAGTGTTCACACCCTTAGGGGACTCACTCGAGAACATTCTTAATCTTCTGATAGCTCAGAAAAAAAATACCCATCTTCTTTCACCAGCCAACCTGAGTGGGAAGGGTTTCAATGCTAACAGGAAGTGTGCTTATCATGCTGGAGCTCCAGGTCATGACACTCAAGATTGCTGGGCCTTGAAGCCTAAGATCCATGATTTAATTGATAATGGTGAGATCGTGGTAACTAAACTCGACCAACCCCATGTGCAAGACAACCTTCTTCCTCAACACAAAGAAGAGGAGGTTAACATGATTAATTAGAGTAGTGGACAGAGCTCCCATTATGTTAGTGGATCCTCCTAAGCCAGCAAGGATAATGCTGATAAATGGGATTATGCACAGTTCCAGTCTATGATGGAACGAAAATTAAGGCTCTTTGTGAGAAAGTCAACCAATTGGCAGAACTGGTGGTCCATCAGCACCAAGTCACACGTTAATTATTCAGCTAGGAGCATGCTAGCCTACTTCCTCTTGTTATAAATACTCCACCACTTACTCTAGAAGGTGAAACACTGGAAGATAGAATTGTAAAAAGAGCAAAAGCTAAAGCCCGTCGGGATTTAGCCAATAAAAGGGAATTCACCTACTTAGGCAAACCGATGGACGAAATCTTACAAATGCTGATCAATAAGGGAAGAATCATAGCTTTGCTACCTCTAATCATCCCACACTCAAGATAGTTTGATTTCAATGGAGTATGCCAATACCACTCCCAGTCTCACGGTTATAGCACAAAAGAATGCTGGGCACTCCACCATCTTATTCAGAATCTAATTGACAGTGGTGTCTTGCAGATGGTAGACAATGACGCTATATTACTTGAGAGTGGGGACATATTTCGTATAAAATAGAAGGAAGTTGTAGCGGTTATATCCTCTGAGGAAGATTTGGCTGCCACACCACGTACAATACAACCAATTCAGCTTAAAGGTGTTAGAAATCCTTTGAAAGTGGCTGCGCCAAAGCCAATCATATTGCCATTCAGGCCTCAATATCCTGTTGTCAGCCTATAGAAAGTGCCATGGAATTATGGAGAGGCCGAAGGATCCACATACAATACAACTGCTGCAGTGTCGAAGGAGAATACACTGTATCTTCCCCATGGGTGATGAAGCCTACCATCAAGTCAAAGGGGAAAGTTCCCATGGAGAAGATTAAAGAATTCCTCCGTACTATGGGAGACAATGAAGCCAAAGTGGTTTTAAGCTTGAAAGAAGCTCCACAATAAATTTCCATACTAGACTTGGTGTTCTCTTTAGAGTATCACAAGAAGGTCCTACTAAGAGTTTTAGAAGAAGCTCACTTGCCAAAATCAGTGGATGTTGAAAAGTTCCATCATCTGGTTGATCACATCTTCAAAAGCAATGTTATATCCTTCGCTGATGATGACATACCTCCCAAAGGGACGAGTCATTGTAAACCATTGTACATAGTGGTTATGTCCTCCGGATATATGGTGGGAGGAGTTTTGATAGATGGAGGATCATCATTGAACATCTACCCTTATGCCACCTTGGAGAAGATGAACATCAATCTCAATAGGATCCAAAGCAGCCATACAATTATTAAAGCTTTTGATGGATCTTGACAAAGTACTGTTGGAGAGATTGAACTACCTGTGGAGATTGGTCCACACACATTCTGCATATCTTGTCATGTGCTCAAAATAGCTTCAGGATATAACCTACTTTTGGGAAGACCGTGGATTCTCATGGCTGGAGCCGTCCCTTCCACCCTTCATCAGCAACTTAAATACATTATTAACAGTAGTCTGGTTACTATTAATGCTGAGCCAGAATGTCTTGAACAAGGTGACATCCGACTCATTAGTTTTCATGCAGAAGTTGAGCCTATCAACTTCCAAGCCCTTGAGGTGAGAAACACTCACTATCAACCCATAGGGGCGCTACCTCTGATACCCAGAATTTCTGTCGAGGTAATGTTTGTAAGTCAAGAGATGATATCCTTAGGCTATCAACCTGGATAAGGGTTGGGAAAGGATCATCAGGGCATTACGCGCCCACTTCAAGTTCCCAGTCAAACAGGGATAGCCGAACTAGGCTATTCTTCTAGTTCCAGTCACAAGAATCCCCATAAACACAAACAGGTTCCTTCATCTTCAGCTACACAGTGATTGCCTGAGCCTACAAAGGCTGAACCTGTACGGTCCTCATTAAAGGTTCATGCCCACGTGATGACTATGTTGTTTCCTAAGCCAATACTGGTCAAAGGAAATGAAGTCTTGATGCCATATCCTGAAGTGGAGGAAAAGGATTAGAGACGTAAACAAGACATTACAAGGCGGTTATCAAACATGCGCGTCATAATCCATACTGAGGGTATGAACAGAGACATCCCAGACGATGATTATCCGGACATCATAGTCATCATTCGGGAGAAGGAGGACGATAAAGCCCCTTCATCACTACTATCCATCAGGATTTCACCCTTGATAATTGGAACAACACTCCTTGCATTTTTCGACAAGGGTAAAAAGGGCAGAAACACCCTTGATAATAACTGCTTACTTTTTTTTGTACAATATTAGCAGTTATTTTGTCATTAAATGCTAACACTTTGTATGATTGAAAAGTTTCATATATTTAGTGAAAACATTTTGTTTCAGGACTTTAAAGTTAGATATGCCTATACTTGCTGATGAGGTGCCTATTCTCCACAAGGACTGTAACTTTAATGTTAAGTTGGACTCAGACTTGATGGAAATACGAGAGAACTATGAGATACCTCAGGAGATCAAAGAATGGGTCGAAGACAAACCCAAGCCAAATCTTGATCAAACCACCTCTTTCAACCTCGGAACCTCAGAAAACCCCAAAAAAATCCAGATTGGTACGGACCTTGCTCCAAACCAAAGGAATGATATGGTTACTCTATTGACCTAATTCTAGGATGTGTTTACATGGTCTCATGAAGACATGGTCGGTATATCCACAAACATAGTCATTCATCACCTTCCCATCAAAGAGGGATTCAAGCCAGTCAGGCAGAAGCTCAAGTGATTAAAACCTGAGTGGAGTTTAAAAGTTAAAGAAGAAATTGTTAAACAATTTCAAGCTGGCATCATCATGGTGTCAACATACTAGGAGGAAAGGTGCGAGTTAGCGTGGATTACAAGGATCTAAATAAAGCTTGCCTTAAAGATAACTTCCTCGTGCCATTCATCCACATACTCATTGACAATACAGCTCAATATGATATGTACTCCTTTGTTGATTGTTTTATGGGGTACCATCAAATCATGGTTGCTGAAGAGGATCGTGAGAAGACTGCATTCATCACTCCTTGGGGAACCTTTTTCTATAGACGGTTGTCATTTGGCCTCATTAATGATAGATCTACCTATCAACGAGCCATGATGGCTCTTTTTCATGACATAATGCACAAAGAAATAGAGATCTATGTGGATGACATCATTGTCAAGTCCCGAAGGGAGGAAGCCCACCTAAACCATCTCAGAAAGCTCTTCAACAGGTTGCGTAAGTACAACATGAAGTTGAATCCAGCCAAGTGCGCCTTTGGCGTTAAATTAGGCAAGTTGCTAAGATTCCTAGTAAGCTATAAAGGGATTGAGCTAGATCCTACCAAAATCTAGGCCATCACGAAAATGCCCATACCTCAAACAGAGAAGGAAATAAATAATTATACAAGCGTCGTGTAAAATATCGACAAAACATAAGCTAAGAGTTTTAATAAGAATATTGTCATCTAGACAATATCCACACTCAATGGAGTCCTCATTACATTTATTGTCACACTATTTAATAGAATAGTGAGGACTACTAATACTATCATCGGACCATCACTCAGGTTCCCGAGCTAGTCCGGCTACGTTCTCATTTCACTGAAGAGAACAATGAAAAGAAAAGGGTGAGCTCAACTAGCCCGATAAGAAATATTATGACTAAGATAATGCGAGAATAAATTATCATTAGCCTTCAACAATGTTAAAGCGATAAAATACAATAGACATCAAGTTTAAGCTATGCGGAATAAGCAATCCATTAGAAGAGTCAAGTAGAGCATAATATCTACTATCTTACTATGATTTAAAATGTTTTCATCAATTTTTATCATTTGAGACTCGACAATAAATAAACCCACATCATCATCATCCCGCACTCACGGGCCGAGGATATTCATTAAATCATCGATGGTCATGACTATCTTAGAATAATCCACTGGTCATAATCATACAAAAAGCGTCCATCGATGCACTACTGAGGCCCTTTGAGGACTTTTACCACATCATTTATAACATTACGGTCATGATTATGCGAATAATCACTGGTCATAATCATACCAAGTCCATCATACATGCGTAAGCCAAAGATGACTTTCATCACAATATAAGCATGAGGATGATGACAATGACATAATAATTCAATAAAACAAGTTCAAGAATAAATTTTAAAGATTTATAATTTAATTTATCTTGAAATCAATAACGTCAAATTATCGACATGATCTTTGCTTTGTGGAGTAAAATTCAAGAATGCTCGGAAGAATATTTCCATGAAAAGATCTTTGGATGAAGCGCAAATATCGAGGATATTCTACTAATTTCATGGAGTATAGAAGCCAAAACTTTAACCAAATGAGTATAATAGAATATATGAAGCGCAAATGGATTTTTTTGCGCGCCATGCGGTAATCACGTAAGCAGATCATTTCCACAATTTAATAAGGAATGAATCTGAAGGATCATTCACCATGCATGTGGTAATCCACATAGGCGAGGCGAGGTTATTCAGAAGGATATTCAACAGAATAATAAAGAATGGAATAACGAGAAGAATTCACCATGCATGCGATAACCGCGCGAGACGAGGTTATTCCAGCGAGAATAATAAAGAATGGAACCCGGTCATGCGTAATCCATGCGCAGACGAGGATATTCAACAGAATAATAAAGAATGGAATAATGAAAGAATTCACCGGGCGCGATATCCGAGACGAGGATATTCCAGACGAGAGTTATTCAATGGAATAATAAAGAATGGAACCGGTCATGCGTAATCGCACATGCAACGGATATTCAACGAGAATAATAAAGAATGGAATGGAACGAATTCGAAATCAGGCCCGCGCAGACGAGGATATTCAACAGAATAATAAAGAATGGAATAACGGAAGCGATATGGCCGATACGCAGAGCGAGGTTATTCAACAGAATAATAAAGAATGGAATAAAGAAGAATTTCACCATGTATGCGGTACTTGAATAGCAGGCAGGTTATTCAACATAATAATAAAGAATGGAATAACAAAATAATAAGTATGGAATAAAAAAAACTCTCTTCATGAATATGAAAGAAATAATACCCCTTACCTTAGAAAAAAACTGGATACTGGAATAGTGAGGTAGCAGACTTCTCTTCTTCTTTCTCTCTATAATTTCTCTCTATAATAATTGCTCTATAGCTTTAGTGAATTGGTGAGAAATGAAGGAAGAATGAGCTTCTATTTATAGGAAAATATAGTTTCGATAATTGCACGTTTTGGGACTCAAAATATTACAGTATAATACCTTCCTCTTTTTCTTCATTTTTAATTTAGTCCTGCAAGTATTATAAAACTTGCACCACCTCCCCTAATAGTAAAAATAATGTGAATCAATAGTTCAATCATGTGAATCAATAGTTATAATCATGTGAAAATACTGAATTACGGTATAGTACCTCCCATCTATACCTCCATTTTTAACTTAGTCATGCAAGTATTATCAATCTTGCACCAACTCCCCTAATAGTACAAGAATGTGAATCAATAGTACACACATGTGAACAAATAGTTATAAATCATGAATTAATAGCAATTAATTGCTCATTTATCGATTAATTACCAGATTGGTCGATATAACTTCAGGACATCAATTAATATCGAAATAAATGTCGATTTCCACTAACACTAATAATTCCAACCTGATGGAACTATCAATTTCATCTTTAATCAAACACGAACTTATTCATCATTAATATTATAATTCACAATATTTAACAACGAGGTCGTTCCGGAAAGAGGGGCTTTCAGATAAGAGATTTCTCCTTATTGGTAGCGCATGATTAGATGACGAACCTCTCCTTGTGAACTTCTAGACATTGTAAATATTGCAAATAATAATATGAATAACTTTGTCGTCTCAATTATTGATTTAATAATATATCATATTATACGAGATGATCTTTGTGACAATAATTGAATCAATAATATGAGAGATATGATGCGACAATTCTTTGTAGCAATAATTGAGTATAAGCTGAGTGACTTCTCACGTAAGCATCGATAATCAATACAGGTGTGTGCTTCTTATGCGACCCCGCGTATTCTTGTACTTTTACTCTAGGGTAGTTCAGCGTTTTTAACGGTAACACTTTTCGTAGTTATTTTTAATAAAAGATAATTACATCGTTTTCTTACTACGATAATACTTAGTTGTAGGGTCCACCTGATGATTGTGTGCCGTCGTACGAATATTCCTGTTAAAAGCGAATATTCCCAGACCAATCGAATATTATATAACCACTTGCTTACTTTGCAAAATTTGTAAATATTACCCACAACTATAACATTATATCAAATCACACCATAATATTAAAAAAAAAATATTTTGAGAAATTTAAATCTTTATTCATAAAATTGAGGGTCTCTGATCTCCCCTCCTTATGAAATTTTGCCCTCGAAATTTAAATACGTACTGGTATCTTAGAAGAGGTGAGGATACCTTGAATACCTTTATCGTCGAAAACATTACACGTTAAATACGTGCGTGCCGATATCCTCCGATTGCCTCTGAATGCACCATCGGTCCCTAAAATAGCCATTTTAGGCCTTGATACCAACCTCAAATCTCAAAATATAAAGAATGAAAGTTTTAGGTCTACTCGTTATCTTTAGAATCATCTGAATCACCTCGATCGGAGTTTGTATGAAAAGCGTTATGCTTGATTTACTAAAGGGCGTCAGGATGATTTTGGCTTAACACTTGACCCGGCGCCTAGGCGCCCAAATTTGGCCTTGGGCAAGCGCCTAGGCGCCAAAACAGATTCTAAAGCGAGGAGCCTAGTGCCTAGGCGCTCGACCTTTGGCACTTAACTCAATTTTCAGATTTTGCAACTTTTGACACACATACTTCAAATCTTCATAACTTCTTCATCCAGTTATCGAATTAGTCCATTTTGAGGCTATGGAAAGCTTGTAACATGCTCTATAAAACCCCCATGATTTCATAATTTTTTAGATTCATTAATTATTTGAAATTTGGCTCCAAAGTCCCCCAAGACTAAGTTTTTTTACTAACAACGCGTGAAAAGCGTTATGAACTGTGACATACTTGGCGGTAAAAGCGAGTCTATAGGCCGCAGTTCCTACTCGATCGAGGATTTCAAATGGGCCAATTAAATCGAGGGTTGAGATAGCCTCTTCTTGAACCTTCTTCTTGAACCTTCTTTCACATTCATGAGATTGGTGTGTGTGTAGCTTGGCGGCTTTAACTTTATCGATTAAAGTCGATTCTACTCGTATATTCGATTATCTTCACGTGGGTCCCTAGAGTCTTTAACTCTATCTTCATCATTTGTAAGTTATCTGAAATGGGTTTTTGTGTTAACAACATCGCTTTTCGTAAATAGTATGCATCGATCTTACACTTTCAGCGCGTCGGCTACCACGTTCGCTCTTCACGATGATATTGAATGGTATAGTCGTAATCTTCAATAGCTCGAGCCAGCGTCTTTGGCGCATATATCGTTCGTTTTAGGTGAAGAAATATTTAAGGGTTTTAGAAATGGGTTTTGTCTTTGAGGTCGATACAAAATTTGATTTCACGCTCTAGGGGTAGGCTAGGAAGTTCTTGAGAATCGTCGGAAATTTATTAACAATAGAAATATCATTCAAAAGCTGTGACTCTCATCCAAGACTTGGATAGTACGTCACATTGATACCTATCAACTTGCCATCGTCATTCACAGCGTCCCTACGGATAGTCGGCGGCGGTGCATTCCACACACTGAAAGAAGTCACCGGTGAAAGGCTCGGGGGCTCTTTACTTATGGCTTGATATGACGGTGATTGACTTTAGTGGTTTGGTTGCTTGAATTAGCATAATGAGGTTGGTTAGGAATATGAAAGCTAACAACCTTACGAAAAGCATGATGAGTAGTTAACAATCGATTCCTAAAATCACATCAAATGCAAGTATTTTCAAAGAGATAAGATCGACGAGTAGCGTGAAAGTGTCGATTTGAATCAAACAAGATTTATAAATAGTGGAGAGTAACGAAGGTTTCTCTAACGAAGTTTCAACCGATAAGTCAAAGTCTAACTTCTCTGAGAGTCAAATTTAAGCGTTGGCGCAAGCAAAGAGATAAAAGAATGGGTAGAGCCGGTATCTAATAAGGTATAGACTTTCACAAAAATTTATAATTAACTAACCCGTGCTAAACCGTTTGGGTTACTCGCTTTTTGAGAAGTCACAAAAAGCGCTCTTCACTGAAAACCCCAGACTTTGTTTTGTCGTGTATCGCCTTTGGTGTGCCAGTCAATTTGGACTTGACTTTGGTGTGCGACAAAATCGGGCTAGGTGACCTTCTTTTCCACAATTGTAACATGCTTTGGGTGCGCATCATGCGGTTTTGGTGATATGTCCCTCCCCTCCGCATTTGAAGCATCTGATTGGTGGTCGTTCTTCTCCTTCCTTGAAAATGGGTGTTGGTCTTCTTTGTCTTTCCATCATTGTTGAACCTTCTCTTCTTGAAATTTCCACTCTATTATCTTGGCCATGATTACCACCAAAGTGGTTACCATTCTTGGCATGATAATTTCCCCCACGATGGTTATCATTGTTAGATGGCCGTTGCCTTGCCGATACGATTATTATCGTGTTGTTGGTCGTTGCCTTTTGGTTGTCTTTGACTCATTATCGCGCTCAATAAGCGAGCCCTATTCACAACATCTGAATATAAACAAAGTTTGTGAGAAATGAGGTATTGGCGTATATCGGGTTTCAAACCTCTTAGAAACATTAGCGTCATTCGCTCCTCATTATCGACCAAATGGGATCTGGCCCAGGATAACTCGCAAATTTAGCCTCGTATTGCGACCACGGTCATATTGTTTTGCTCAACTTGATGAACTCTCACCTCCTTCATGTGCCGAATACTTTCGGGAAAGTACTTGTCGTTGAACGACTCTTGGAACTTCTCCCAAGACATCTTGAGTGCGTCGTTGAGTGCGTTTCTGATTCCACCGATGTAATCGCCTCTTCACGCAACATAAAGGTGGCAAAGGGAACCTTTTGCTCCTCGGAGCATCCCAAGACATCAAATATCTTGGTGATCTGCTTTAACCACGTCTCCGCCTTAAGTGGTTTTGGCTTTCCCAAAAACTCCGGTGGTCGGCTCCTTGAAGCGCTTAGCGGTGACCGGCAGTAGTGGAGTTGCCGGTGTTTCCACTGCATTTTGAGCGAGTCTCTCTTACTTTGATGTTGCATGAATTGCATAAAGCCTCTGAACATCCATCGTTCATCATTTCATCGATCGGTGTTTGTTATTTACACGAGGATTATTGTCTTCTGTTGCACATTATCACAGGTATTGATCGTTGGTGACTCAGCGGTCTCATGTGCTTCATTCTTGATCTCAACATTTTAGGATGCCATTTTTCAAACCTTGTCACAAAACAAGGGTTAATTAACATATCACATATTATCCTATACTACGTGACCAATTAAATACCAAATAAACTTAGGTAGGTCATACTAGCGAAAGAATTCCCGTCTCTCTCCTCTCTAGTTCTTGTCTCACATCTCGGCCCGGGGATCATATCCTAAGCTTTGATACAATTTGTGGCGCCCCCAAAATAGGTATACATCACCCATCTTGAGTCGCCAAATACATGGTACAAAATTCAAATACAACTTAATTATACAATGTCGTGTAAAATACGACAAAACATAATCTGAGAGTTTAAATAAGAATATTGTCATCTAGACAATATCCACACTCAATGGAGTCCTCATTACATTTATTGTCACACTATTTTATAGAATAGTGAGGACTACTAATACTATCATCTCGGACCATCACTCCATTTCCCAGAGCTAGTCCGGCTACGTTCTCATTTTCAAGAAGAACAATGGTGAAAAAGGGTGAGCTCAACTAGCCCGATGAAATATTATGACTAAGATAATGCGAGAATAAATTATCATTAGCCTTCAACAATGTTAAAGCGATAAAATACAATAGACATCAAGTTTTAGCTGCGGTGAATAAGCAATCCATTAGAAGAGTCAAGTAGAGCGCAAATATCTACTATCTTACATGATTTAAAATGTTTTCATCATTTTTATCATTTGAGACTCGACAATAAATAAACCACATCATCGAATCATCCTGCACTCACTGGGCCGAGGATATTCATTAAATCATCAATGGTCATGACTATCTTAGAATAATCACTGGTCATAATCATACCAAAAGCGTCCATCGATGCACTACTGAGGCCTTTGAGGACTTTTACCACATCATTTATAACATTACGGTCATGATTATCTTAGAATAATCCTGAGTCATAATCATACCAAGTCCATCTATGCGCGTAAGCCAAAGATGACTTTCATCACAATATAAGCATGAGGATGATGACAATGACATAATAATTCAATAAAACAAGTTCAAGAATAAATTTTAAAGATTTATAATTTAATTTATCTTGAAATCAATAACGTCAAATTGTCGACATGATACTTGCTTTGTGGAGTAAAATTCAAGAATGCTCGGAAGAATATTTCCATGAAAAGATCTTTGGATGAAGCGCAAATATCCGAGGATATTCTACTAATTTCATGGAGTATAGAAGCCAAAACTTTAACCAAATGAGTATAATAGAATATATGAAGCGCAAATGGATTTTTTGCCCGCCATGCGGTAATCCGCGTAAGCGAGATCATTTCCACAATTTAATAAGGAATGAATCTGAAGGATCATTCACCATGCATGTGGTAATCCACATAGGCGAGGTTATTCAGCGAGAATAATAAAGAATGGAATAACGAGAAGAGAATACGGAATGCGCGATATTCCCTTGAAGTTATTCAGCGAGAATAATAAAGAATGGAATAACGAAGAATTCACCATGCATGCGCATGCAGACAGGTTATTCAACGAAGAATAATAAAGAATGGAACCCGGTCATGCGTAATCCTTACAGACGAGGATATTCAACGAGAATAATAAAGAATGGAATAACAACGAGAATTCACCATGCATGCGATGCGACCGCTTACAGAACGAGGTTATTCAACAGAATAATAAAGAATGGAACCGGTCAATGCGTAATCACTTGCAGACGAGGATATTCAACGAGAATAATAAAGAATGGAATAACAAAGAATTCACCGGGCATGCGATAGACCGCTTGCGAGACGAGGTTATTCAACAGAATAATAAAGAATGGAATAACGAAAGAATTTCACCATGTATGCGCACGCGCCAGAGAGAGTTATTCAACATAATAATAAAGAATGGAATAAGAAGAATTTCACCATATGCGGTACTCAGCATAGGCGAGTTATTCAACATAATAATAAAGAATGGAATGAAAATGAAGCTCTCTTCATGAATCTGAAAGAAATAATACTCTCTTCATGAATCTGAAAGAATAATACCTTAGAAAAAAAGCTGGATCTTTGGAATAGTGAGGTAGCAGACTTCTCTTCTTCTTTTCTCTCTATAATTTCTCTCTATAATAATTGCTCTATAGCTTTAGTGAATTGGTGAGAAATGAAGGAAGAATGAGCTTTATTTATAGGAAAATATAGTTTCGATAATTGCACGTTTTGGGGCTCAAAATATTCTGATATAATACCTTCCTCTTTTCTTTCATTTTTAATTTAGTCCTGCAAGTATTATCAAACTTGCACCACCTCCCCTAATAGTAAATAATGTGAATCAATAGTTCAATCATGTGAATCAATAGTTATAATCATGTGAAAATATGAATTACAGTATAGTACCTCCATACTATACCTCCATTTTTAACTTAGTCATGCAAGTATTATCAATCTTGCACCAACTCCCCTAATAGTACAAGAATGTGAATCAATAGTACACACATGTGAACAAATAGTTATAATCATGTGAATTAATAGCAATTAATTGCTCATTTATCCGATTAATTACCCGATTGGTCAATATAACTTCCAGGACATCAATTATTATCGAAATAAATGTCGATTTCCACTAACACTAATAATTCCAACACAATGGAACTATCAATTTCATCTTTAATCAACACGAACTTATTCATCATTAATATTATAATTCACAATATTTAACAACGAGGTCGTTCCGAGGAAAGAGGGGCTTTCAGATAAGGATTTCTCCTTATTGGTAGCATGATTAGATGACAAACCTCTCCTTGATAGAACTTCTAGACATTGTGTAAATATTGCAATTTAATAATATGAATAACTTTGTCGTCTCAATTATTGATTTAATAATATATCATATTATCACGAGATGATCTTTGTGACAATAATTGAATCAATAATATGAGAGATATGATCACGACAATTCTTTGTAGCAATAATTGAGTATAAATGAGTGACTTCTCACGTAAGCATCGATAATCAATCTGGTGTGCTTCTTATGCTGACCCAGCGTATTCTTTGTACTTTTACTCTAGGGTAGTTCAGCGGTTTTAACGGTAACACTTTTCGTAGATTATTTTTAATAAAAGATAATTACATCGTTTTTCTTACTACGACAATACTTTAGTTGTGGGGTCCACCGATGATTGTGTTCGTAAATACGAATATTCCTGTTAAAAGCGAATATTCCAGACCAATCGAATATTATATAACCAACTTGCTTACTTTGCAAAATTTGTAAATATTACCCACAACTATAACATTATATCAAATCCACACCATAATATTCAAAAAAAAAAAATATTTGAGAAATTTAAATCTTTATTCATAAAATTTGGGGTCTATGGACAACTAGAGGTGATTGTGTCAGACAACGCCAAGAACCTCCACAACAAAATGATTGAGGAGGTATGCAGCAAATTCCACATCAAACATCTCAACTTTGTCATTTACCGTCCAAAGATGAATGGTGTTGTTGAAGCGGCTAATAAGAATATCAAAAAGATCATGCAAAAAATGTCCGCCAATCATAATAGGATGGCCTGACGTATTGCCTCTGACTTTATTTGCCTACAGAACATCAATATGCATTTCCACTAAGGCAACCTCCTACTCATTAATCTATGGGATGGAAGCAGTGCTCCCCATAGAAGTGGAAATGGAATCCCACAGGGTGTTGATAGATGCTCAGTTGGAAGAAGACCAATGCTTACAAGATAGATACCACCAATTATCTCTAATAGATGAAAGGCAGACCGCAACTATCTTCCACGGTCAGTTATATCAACAAAGGGTTGCTAGATCCTATAATAAGAAAGTTCGGCTACGGCAATTCAAGGAGCATGACTTGGTCTTGAAGAAGATTATTGACAACCAAGATCAATCCAAAGGAAAATTCACCCCAAACTGGGAAGGCCCGTTTGTTGTCAAGGAGGTATTGACAGGAGGAGCTCTCAGATTACAAGAGATGGATGGCGATGAATTTCCATAGCTCATCAACTCAGACATCTTGAAATGGTACTATGTCTGAATTTACCATCAAGCAAAATCCTAGTTTTGGATCACCAGACCCCCAGTCAATTCAGGTTTTCTAAACCCTTCACTACATACAACCTTTCTTCACATCAGTTTGCCCCATACGGGACAAACACACTTTCCAACCAGCAACCTGGTTTCAGATCATCAGATCCTTCACTTAACTATGTTTTCAAAACCTTTCACACTATCACTTTTGTCCCACTAGGGATATAACTTTTCACACCTTTAGGTTATCTCGCCAGGGATTAAACCTTCTACACCTTCAGTTTGTCCTGTACATGGGATCAAAATTTTTATCTTCAATCCGTCCTGTACATGGGACGAACTACATTGACCTGATCTCCCCAATACAAGGGAGTACGTAGGCAGCCATTTTTATGGTCTGGTCTCACCACAAAAAAAAACAAATAAATCTTTACACCCAACTTACCACTTACAGCTTTGAACATTTATGCCAGGTTTGAACTACGCAGACCTGATCTCCTCTTCAATAGGAGTACGTAGGCAGCCATTTCATGGTTCGGTCTCACCCCCTACCAAAACACAAAAACTTGTTAACGGTATTGGGATTATCCTACAATTCACTACACTTCATCGGCTTCAAACCAAAGGGATGGAACTACCTGATCTCCCCACATCTATAGGGGAGTCGGTGAACATCTAAGCTACGGTTAAGTCCTCAAAGAGAAACACAAATCCATAAGAGATGGAACTACCTAAGCTCCCCCATACAAAGGATTACCGGCAACCATCTGTGGTGCGGTCAACCTCAGAGAGGAAAGCCACACTCCTATCCATAACCACATACAAAAACAAGTCCCAAGACACCAAATAATGTAGGGAATACACACAGATCAATGATCCATTCTAAAAGATCCAGAGACATCTCAATGTCCATCCATCAAGGGGGAGTTCAGAATACATCAAGATCACAAGCCCTGGAGAAATAGGCAAATATCGAGCAAGTAACAAGGCATAACTAAAAGGGAAGTGAATCAAAATATATTTCCCTACCATATATAATATTGTTTGATATATACAATATGTACTGTACATGACAAAAATTACTAAGCTAGTCTGTGCAAGAAAATACAAGCCCATCTACAATTCAGTGTATATGCACGCTATCAAATCCAACATCATAGTCCTCTCAAAAGAAGGGGGGTAACACTGTGAGCTCCTGCCCAAGGGTATCTACACTAGCTAAAAGATCTATAACCAACTGCATGGCGACACTATGCTCATCAATATATGTGCTAATATTTGCAATAATATCATTAATGTGAGACCTCACTGCAGTACTATCTGCAATAACGACATCTCGGGCAGATATAGCGCCATCCTGCTCAATCACAACTACATCTCTGGATGATTTAGCCTTATCCTGCTCAACAATAGTGGTGTCTCTATGAGCTAAAGCATCATCTCTCTCTAATAGAGCGACATCTCTCCCAGCTAGAGCTGTCCATATCAAGGCCCTAACCTGATCTCTCTCAAATGACATCAGATGAAGACTATGCTCTAAATACTCTACCGAATGTGTGGTCACAGTAGCAGGCATACTAGAAGAATCAACAAAAGTTGTTGTCAAACTAGAAAATAGCTCCTCCGCGGTGAGAGAATCAGTATCCTCCATGGGCTCTCCACCATCTAACTCAATCCATGGCACGGTATATACAACCCTGGCCGATGTAATCTCTACCTCCATCCATGCAGAATACTTTGTAGAACGGCCCGGATGGCTCACAGAAAACTCAACCCTCTCACATTTAGCCCAACAGGTATACACCCTGGATCTATCCTCTGCTGACAAATGGCGAGAAGCCAAACGCTGACCCGATGCCCCCTCAAAAGGATGAACATCCTGAAACTGGTCAAACTGTGCCATAACAACTAGTGGGTGATATGTGGTCATTTATCTCAAACCAGCCAGAGGGAGATAATCCATGCTAGGTGCATGAGTAATAAAGCTGTAGGGAGAACTAAGCCCAAAGCATAGCAAACTGTCAAATGTATCCTTGATCCCTGCCAAAAACACCGACCAGGATGCAGCGTCTGTACACTCCCTTGCTGAAAGGAGTAAGACATGGCTATCTCATGGGAAAAATAGTACACATGCCATCGGAAGGTGTCAATCAGTCTGAGGTGTGACATGAACCACACATACAATAAGATCGAGCTACCGGTAAATACCCCTGCAGAATGGGTGTGGCAATACATGGATGATCTCAGTGTCTCTACCACAATCATCGGTATAATGGTATGGCCCTCCCTGAGAGCCCTCTCTACTATGACAACACTGATGTCCAAATGATCCATATAAAGTGGCTTGTATAGATAGGCCACTACACATATCAACAATACATCTACTCTGGCAGCACGCCACTGATCCTCCGACGTGGTGAAATCCCCGGAGTACTGTGCATAGTTATCCAATGAGCCAAATTTATCTATTAGAAAATATTGGGACACTACATGCCCTGATGTAATCTCATCCTGTGCTACTCTATACCTCAACCCGGTGAGGGTCAAGAACTACCGGCTTATATTGCCAATAGCCATCCGAGTGCAAGGCTTGTCCAGTTGCATAGCTGTCAACCACTTATACTCCTCTAAAGTGGGAGTCAACTACTGGGTATCAAACCGAAAACCCTGTCTCTCCGGTACCCACTGCTCTAGCATGACATCTATAAAACCTACAGGAACCTAGAACATCAGGAGGGTCACGGAATGATGAAATAGTTGATCTACAGTCACGCGATCTGTAGGTGACAAACTATCATACCAGGACCTCAGACGGGAGGCCACCAACACTAGTGGGGTCTGATCAATGCGGCTGACTGTCGAGGAAGACATCTATGTGTGTCGTATCATAAGACCATCCAGGGGTCAATGCTGAACATCTCTGAACATACATATGCATAACATAATACATACGTGATAAATAATAAATAGCAATATGATGTAGGGAATAGAAAACAATACAAACATTCCTAAGTACATCATCATCTAATACATCATCTCTGTATACAACTGGAAAATACAGGGAAATGGGCACAGCCACCCAACAACTAATAGAGGCCTATCAAAAGATATAACGAGAATGGGGCACAACGACCCAGTATCTAACAGAGGCCTATCAAAAGATATAGCAAGAAAATAAATCAGAAGAAGTCAATGGTGTTGATGTCTACATCATCAATCCTGTCCATCTAATGTAACTCCTCCTGAGTCACTAGATCTTCGCCAAGAAGGATGTTAGGCCTATACAATGGAGGATCTACACCGGCAAAGCCATATGGGTAACCTGAAGGGCCAACCCCAGAGCTGGAAGGATCAAAAGTATCCGCCTCTTAAGGATCTTTTCCCAAATGTCAGATGAAAAAATGTGCCCAGTCCAACTGCCGGGCCAAGCTTTAAAACTACGTTAAATGAGTCGGATCTCGGACGCAGACCATCCATTTTGTCATCATCACGGATCCAGGAACTATATCCCCCATGAATTGAGTGGCGCGTGTCCAGGCTCCAATGGTACGAGGGGACCACCAGCGATACAATGCCTCTTGAGTAAACAGACCATCTGACAAAGTAAAGCCATTAACGCTCATCAATGGGATATCACTGACAGACGACTACGACACAGGCCAATAACGCCTGGCAGGAGGCAAGATCGATACACGAATCTCTCTTGTAGTGCTCCTAATAGTACGCTCTCCCAAATAGAGCTCCCATCCTCCATCGGTGAAGAGAGGAATCCTACGAGTGGATATCACATACTCGACACCAGTCGGGTACCCATCCTCAAAGCCAACTGTCAAATGTTCTCCGGAATAGGGAACCCAAATGATGGCATCAGCTGTCAATAACTCTAACTGCAGGCGACAATGGATGAAACCCTCAGCTACAGGAACCTCCGCCAATGTGGAGTGATGCCATCACTGTCCTCGTGGGTAGGTATCTAAACCTAACACACAAATAGGACGCAAGCATGGAAGCCTCGCACAGGCCCAAAACTTCCAACACAAAGGAAAACATCTGCTTTCAGTCAACGCTCTTAACCTGTACATGGGAAAGAAAAAGAGAAATACTCACCAGTAGAAACAGGTAAAATCCTAACCAAGCCTCTGTCAAGCCCTACGAACGCATGCGCATTCCCCTGAGGAAATAGGCAAAGGTATAGGAACCTCAGTCATACCCTTCAATACGGTCCACCTCTTGAGTGGTGCTGACCAAAACAAATGACACCGTAGAAGAGTTATTAGCTATGAAACAACCCCAGAGGATGACCAAGAACAATCACCGAAGAATGCGATCTCTGACTCTCACATCATCGGGTATAAGCTCACTCAAAAGCCCGCTTATAGCATCTACGCTCAAAGGACCTATACGAACTGTCCTTCCCTTGAGCGCCTCAACCAGGACTCCTAGCAAGGACCGAACGATAGTTGGGGTAATGTTTGCTGCACAAGGCACTAGTACCCCTCAAAACTCCATATCGGTGATAAACCGCCAATCCATCGGCGTCATCATTACGTTGTAGTCCAGCAAATGGAGAGACTGAGTATGGTGAAACCAGCGCTTAGATAATTCCTTGAGGTAACCCCAGGGATAACGGTGGGGAAGAATGGAAAATAACGCCCCAAAACCCCAACCATACACAATCTCTCGGTAATCTGGATGCAGAGCCTGATATAGAGTGTGTATGCTGAACTAGTTCCCTCGAGGCTGTGTAAAGCCAGGAACCTACATCACAAAAGCAGATCAACATCAGAACCTTTGCTCCTCATCAATAGGAAAAAAAGGGAAGATCAAACTCAGCTCTTGCCTCATTTGCATGCAAGTAGACCGAGGGGTGGCAACTCAAATCATCCAGGAGCTTTGGAATCATCACATTAATGCCTAAAGATCCCTACGGGGAGCATGAGTAGTAGGACCGGTAGCCGCAACTGGTACATCCTCCTCATCGTCCTCAACGTCCGGTACATCAACCAAGTTAAGACGAATCACCGTCTCCACCAATCGGAGAGGCTGTCTGACTGAACTGGGTCGAGGCACATCAAAAGCCCTCCTCCTCACACCTGAAGTTGTCCTGCGGGAACTACTCGACTGATCTAAATCCATATATCTGGAGACAAGTCTTTAAATCACCTCAGAAAGGGTGTGATAAATTCTAACCTGGAGCTTTTTACTGCATTTTATGACTATATGCATGTATGCAATACTTTAACATACGCCTACAGTAGAGTTAAAAATGCATGTCTACCCAATGCCTAGGCTCATGGAAATTTTTTCCAGAGTCTCTTTTGTAAATAGGATTATCCACATGCACGTATGCATAACTAGGTGGCCATTCAGTATCACACCTACCCACAGTCATAAACATCCTATATGCATAAAAATGTCAAAGTCATAATCTATAAGGTTATCCTAATTACCAGGATTACTTTGCTTTACTACCTTTGCTTATTTGTCCTCAAATAAGATAAGAAATAGCATAAAAGGTACCAATTTGACTGTTTCAAAAGTCAAATTTTTTTAGATTATTATATTCAGCATGGTTAAATTCTAACATTTACTATGTCGAATATTTTTTATCAAGTCATATGAGCATGCATATTCACTACTATGTGTTTAGACGCATTTTATATGTTAATTCATTTTCCAACAAACAAAAACTAGAAAAGAAGGCATGCATACGTTACCAGGACAGTGTGGAACACTTGTACGGTGATTGATTTTGCAGAAAGCCGCCTGAACTTAGAAAATCTAAAGAAGAACTCTTGGAATCTCTGTGTGGCGCAACTTAAAAATGACTTGTGAAAGGAAAGCATCCTACAAGTACACCCACAGATGGTCGCAGGTGTATCTGTGGCTAGCGCAGGTGTACCTGCGGCTATCCTAAGTGGGTCCCACCCCTCTGGCTTGGTCCACTCTGAGTAATAAAGGAGGTCTCACAAGCTGAAAAGGTCAAATCAGGAAAAAAGACGCTACGCGATTGAGCGAAAAAGCCTAAAATCCTGCTTTTCAAAGACCAAACTGCGGGTCTACATATCACTCATTGGTATTCTCCTATACACAGAGTTCACAACACCTATGATCACAGCTATTGCAAATTACACTCGGCAATACCTCACAAAGGTCCGATGCCATCAGTTCGGGGTCGTAACTCCAAAAAACTCTCCCCAGCGGAGACTTCATACAACTTCATCTGTTGAAACACATTTCAACGAAGGTTAAGCAACCTTGATGTCATCTCAACCGGTGGCAAGTAAATCCACACGAGGGTGATCATCCTAATGTGTCCTGTATTGATCAATACTACATACAAGAACTCACTCTATCCACCTTAGGTGCATAAAAGTTTTCCCATGTTCGGGATGTTCATACTTAGTCGGGAATCCTAACCAAAACAATCTGGTTGGATACAATAAAGTTCTATCATGTTCAACGATATTTCAAAATCTATGTCTAGTTGGGTCAAATAGCTTAGACAACTTTTAATTACTGTATACATACTAGAAATTAAAAGGTATGGATCAACATGTGATAAAATACAATGATTATCCAAGTGAGGACACTTGTATAACCATATCTAGAAATCAACTAACAGAATAAATATCTGATTTATACAATAGTACTGTGTTGATAAACAATGATTAGATAATTTAAGAATTTGTATGAATACCAAGATTGGATACACAACCGATAACAATAGAGTTAATAATCTGGCATAATGATAATATAATTCTGAAACTTTCTTACTCATGTCCATTGCATAAAGTAAATGCAAAGTTAGGGTACTTGCCTGAGCTGCTGCTTACTATTACACAACTTAGTTTTATCTTTTATATCGAAACCTATCATTAATAAAATATTTTAAAAGAGAAATATATGTATTAAAAGGTATATTTTATAACTTAAAATATTTTTAAACTATTTATTTTCATTTAAAATGATTTTATAATATTAAAATCATTTTTATTTAATTTAATTATTAAATAAATCTAATATCATTAATATTAAATAATTAATGAAATTTGTCTTAAAATATTAGAAGTTATATTTTATAACTTAAAATATTATTAAATACCTTTTATCATATAAAATGATTTTTAGTATCATGAAATCATTTTAATTAATTTATTTAATGCATTTATTAAATAATCTAAATATCAATAGTATTTAAATAAATACTAATATTTATGGAAAATATGTCAAATTATTAAAAGTTAATTTTTAAACTTAAAATAAATTTTGAAACTATTTTTGGAATTTTCAGAATTTATTTACTATTTTTAATTGATTTTTTTAGAAATTAAATTAATTAAAATGAATAAACATGTCGCTATAGCGTTTAGCGACAAAATCTGTCGCCTTAGGTGTTCTTGAGGCTCAAGAACATGCTCAAGCAATTATCGAGGGGCTATGTTTGACCATCAAGTATTCCTTGTGTAATGTGTTTCTGGTCTAGTTAATGGTTAGATGTTATAGTACTGATGTAATACCACACGATCTAACAACAAACATGGTCAAAACATGTATCAAATGCAAGATCTAAGCTCAAGAACAAGTTGTCGAAATTGTTCTTCACGCTTCGGGTCGCTTGGAAAATAAGGTCATTTAATTCAACGCTTTTGATGGCCCTCTATCATGAAATCTGTTCAAGGTAAATATGTTCTGAACATCGGGATGTCTAAAGTAACCAACAGACAACATGCTTCAATCCACGGTCAAGTCTAAATATAATTAATCAAAAGATCTGGGTCTCCAAAGTTTCTGTCAGAAGGTTCCTGGGTTTTCTGGGTAACCCAAAAACTCATGCAGTTTCGAGTGCCCAATTTCTTGCTCGGTTTCCTTTACGTTCTGATCATTAAATGGTCGATCTCATGGTTCATACATGTAGTACTAATGTCATAGAACATATATATATCAACAGATCAGCCCAACAACATCAAAATCATTAGATTCAGTATGGTTAAACATGGTTAGAAAACTCG
The DNA here is from genome assembly GCA_020205605.1 of Panax ginseng. Lineage (NCBI taxonomy): Eukaryota > Viridiplantae > Streptophyta > Magnoliopsida > Apiales > Araliaceae > Panax > Panax ginseng. The sequence continues at coordinate 109,278,802 of CM035130.1, read as the reverse complement.
CTCATACGTTTTCTGGAAATTCCAGAAAATAGAAATCATGACCGGGTGACCTACTTTGACCATCTACTACTTTCGATCTATTGATGATTTGAGTGATATGAAGGCACGGATGTAAAGTCCACATAACATACAACAATCTTATTACCACTACAGAATCAAAACAACAAACATGAGAAAGATTCAGACATGAACTCTTGTCGAGAGCGTTTCGGGTAGCATCCAAGGTTACCAGATTAGCTTGGTCATGGTCGGTCAAATGACTTTGACCATTAATAACTTTCACTCTACAACAGATCTGACTCTAAATCAAGTTCCAGATCCAAGTTCTCATAGCATACTACATATTCAAACCTTTAAACAACAAAAACATATAACATATAAAGATCTAGAAGGTCTGATATTCGTTGTCAGACAACACTTTGAAAGATTTCCAGATTTTGAAAAATACTGGATCTGAGCCTATAGATGTTATGGATCTAACATCTATCAACCCAGATCATTGATTAACACCTTATACAACATGATTAAACATAAAACCACCATATCTATCATAGCATACATGATTAAAATTTTTGCTTAGGGTTATACCTTTCTATGAACAAAATCTTAAATCTGGCTTCTTAATCTGTTATGGGTGATCTAGGAGCTTGATGTGGGACTGAAATACTAATGAATTTCGTAGGGTTAGATAGATAGAGACTTGGTTGGGTGTTTGGAGAGAAATGAGGCAAAATATACGACTTTCTCTCTTTTGATCTATATCTATATTGATATGTAATGAATTTAGCTAAGATTTACTGTTGATTTGTAAAGATTCTGGCACATGGGCATATATAGGGTTGGTGACTTGACAAGATTTTGCTAGCAATAATTCAAGAATGGGACAAAAAGGGTATTTTGGTCAATTGCCTTTTTATTTTAATGGTATTCTTGTCCATGGTACTTAAATCTAGGATTTAATCACTAGATTTTAAACCTTAAGGTTTCCCAAATAATTTCTAGGGTTTGAAAATTTTAAAATTCAAGTGTAATAAAATTTTAATTAAAACACACTAATTAAAATTAGGGTTTTTAAATTGAAATTATGGTTTTAAATAATTAGGGTTCCTTAATATCATTAGGGTTCCCAAATTAACAATTCAATTTACTAAAATAATAATTAGGGTTCTAATTTTAGCAATTAGAGTTTCTAATTTTAATTAGGGTTTTCCTAATTAACAAAAATTCTATAATATGCAACATAATTCATATAAAATAATTTCTGACCGATCTTAAACTCTAGTTCTGAGTTTCCAATTATGGTTTATGATAGTAATACTAGGGTTTGTTATGATACACCATAATTGACTAACTATTATCAGTCTACACATATAATGTATATATTTATAGCATTAAAAAATAATATTATATTTAATATAATATTATTATTCTCATTCCTTGATCAAAATCCAGAAATAAAGTTTGGATTCCATATCTGATATATCTTTCAAATTCGTACCATAATTAATTAAATGAAAATAATTAACTTAATTAATTTGAATAATTTCATATAATAAAATAGTAATTATAATAATTCCAATAATCATTTCATATATTATTTAAATAATACAAAATCATATTTTCATGGAAAATAAATAATAAAACATTTCTACTATAAAATTAATTATTATAAGAATATACTTTATAATGACCAATAATTCTAAAATAAAATTATTTGAAATTATTCATATAATAAATAAATTCTATTTATCACATATATACATACACATTACTTGGCATATATTCTCACCTTTAAAATAATAATAATAAAAATTTATATGCAAAATTTCTTATTTATTTATATAAAGATATCAAAGTTATTACATAATTTATATTGAAATTATAATTTCATAATTATTTGATTTATGGAGGAATTTGATTTATGTGGCTATATGATTTAATAGGTTGATGTTAACTTTAGTTAAATTTGAATATTATAATTTAACTAAATAAAGTGTGACCATTAAACTATATAGTAAGTGATTTATTAGAATAAATTAAAAGAGGTTTATTGTAGTTTTACCAAACAAGGCTTAAGGATTTTAAGTCTTAAATTTTAAATTGATTTTAGCCAAACAAGCCTTATGGCTTTTGATTTTCAAAAGAATTATAACTGACATTAGTTATTATATGTATTAATATGTAATATATGTATATATCATTTATATTATGTATATGATATATCAGTTATATTATATTATATCAATTTTATTTACATTAACTTAGAAAAGAGAAAGAAACAGAGAATAGAGAGAAGAAAGAAAAACACAAAGAGAAAAAAGAGAAGAAAGAAGAAAAGTTTTGTGATTTTGAGTGCCAAGGAAGGAGGAGAGGTTAATTTTATCCCCTAGCTAACCTAAGCAAACAATTAAAGGTATAATCCTATCTTCTAAAGTTTTATTTTTTATATATATGAAAAGTTCTATGTAAAATTTATGTGGAAGATTAATTATTGGTTATATGGGTTGTGTATATTAATTTGTTGATATAAAACTGTTTTTATGTGGTTTATATATGATTTAGAGTAATTTGATCCATGAAATATGTTTTAATATCGAGAAAATCATATTACAATAAGTTTACAATGATATATGTATGATATGACTTATTTTGGATTCAAAATTATGTTTACAATGATATATGTATGATATGGCTTAATTTGGAATCAAAATTGATACTCAATCCATGATATAAAGTGTAAATTTATTTTTGAATGTGTTAATTCATGAATAAATGAAAACAAAGTAAATTAAACGGATTATTTTGGCGTAATAACGAATTTTCAGTGATTACTTTTGCTAAGGATGTCTAAAAATAGAGTTTTTGCAAAAATATGAAATTTAAAGGATTCAATTCGATTGTTGTTGTTGTTTTGATATTTTAAATCAATATATATATATATATATATATATATATGTATATATATATTGGGTAACATTTAGATGAAGTTTATGTGATTTAAGTGTATTCAATTTGTTGTTTAAATAGTGAAATTCATGAGTTTAGGTTTGAACAGAGCCAAAAAATAGTCTGCGTAGTTTTTGTCTGCCCACAAGCGCAGCTGTGCTGGCGTTAAAGGCATAAATGTTGGGTAAAATCTATATACGCACAACACGCAAGTATACGTGGTCAACAAGTAATAAAGTGATGAGTAAAGTATCGTTCCCACAGAGACTAACTAGCAATAATCTTAACTTACAATTACCAATTTTCTATTAACCCTAATTTTATTAAACAAATCAACTCAATAATTGAAATTAACAAAACTAAAATGAAGAATAATTAAACGAACACAAAACAACCACGAATATCAAAATCTAAAATTTCAAACAATTAACGGAGAATTAGACTTATGATCTCACCCTAAGCTCCTCTCTGATTTTAACACCTTTATTCCAATTCAATGTATTATCCCAGTTTATTAATCAAGAACACGAACGTAGTATTAACCACCTCTTGATGTACTAATACCCTATTAACATCAATCCACAATTAAGATAGAAATCCGTTAAACACCTTAATCAACTAACCCACTATATCTCTATGTGAATTACAATTGAAGAAGGTTGAAGAATAAGTTCTCTATCTAGCGGTGTCAAGCATATCTCTACCTTAACACTCATCAAGTTTAAGCTATTAACAAAATCCTGAACACATGCTATATCAACTAGGTCTAGATTTGAATATCCTCTCTCGATTCCATCCAACTCCACAAAGAATTATTGACCAGGAAATTCATAAATTCAAGCTCAAATCAATATAGATAAACTGAGATAGATTATTAAATTGGAAATCAAAGTTTACAAAACCATCGATTCGTTTAAGGATCTATCACAAGCCTAAAAAGCGAATTAGTTCATAATAAACAAAATAAACATTGAATAAGTCATGGAAATCATTCTTTCAATTACAAATAATAGTCTAAGATGAAGAATATTAAAAAACACCCTTCACGTAGCCTAGAATCGCAATCGTCTCAAAAATCTCCTTGAATTACTCCTCTAACGCTTGCTAAGAAAAACTGAGATTAATCTTCGTAATTTGCCTTGTATGTCTTTAATCTCATTATTTGTTGTTAATTATATACTTCAACATGTATTCTGATCACAATTCCATGCCAATACGAATCCCAAACCATCACCATCACTAAAACTCCACGTTTGAAGCCTTAGAAACCAACTAGGAGACTTCAAATTTGAGTACCCAAGCCCCAGCTTGCTATTTCCCTTTATAAAAGCAAGCCCCGGCTTGCCTCCTTGCTGCTAATCCTCCCAGGACCCAAGCCCCGACTTGCTATCAAGGCATAAAAGGGCAAGCCCCAGCTTGCCTACCTTCTACAAATCTGCTACACTGTCGTCTACTAAAACTGCCATAACTTTTAAACCAGGAAGAGTTACGGGACCTGTCACCTATCAAATACAAGATATCGACGAGTTCTACAACTTTCATTCTTTGAGTTTCTAGAAATAACGAACGGATGAAGGCGAAATTGGACTGGAAGTAGCTACTGTGTAAATGACAACATAACAACTCTTAGCTTTGATAATTATGCAATAATCTCACATCCGAACTTCCGATTGGAATGATACAAGATGTTCTGAAAAGCCAAGAAAGAGTTCTACAACATAGTCCAAGTTCCACGCCACGAACATGAAATACACATGAAATGAACAAGAAGGCCCGAACGATATCCGGAATTGTTTTTCCTTACAATTTCATACCAATAGTTGGTCACTCTGCTTCCAAACTTATAATCTACAAAATGAAAACAAAATGTATGAAAAGTAACTAAGAAACACGAGATTAAGCAAATAATTTAAGTAATAGATGCCGGATAAGTAGGTATAAAATCTACTTATCAAATACCCCCAAACTTAAACCTTTGCTTGTCCTCAAGCAAAAACAAAACAAAAATGCAATGCAATGCAATGGAATGAAACTAATCTATATGCCTACGAATCCAGCAATAATGAGAAAAACAAGTATTTTTGCCCGGCCTCATAGAAATCAAGTAAACATGATAATACATCATATCAAAACTCATCAGTAATTTCTCGATCAATCATCAAATCATAGATTATTATTACTGATATAGTGCGTGTGTGCTCAACAACAATGCTAACTGATATAATGCTAAATACAACACATAATAAATCTCTTTAAAGGCATCATATGATTGTAAACTCACAAAATTCACGAGCAAAGCTAGATCCAACTAAAATTCAAACTTCCATTAGTCCAACGGGCTTTTTTTGCTCTTTTCCCGCTTTTATTGTTTTTTTTTTTTAACCATGGTTTGCAATGTCTCATTCCATTAGGCTAACAGTGCTACCCCTTAGCGAGCTTTCGACCAACGACTCCCAGACCATATAAGACCTTAGGGTGCTAGGTGTAAAGACAATCCCCTCGGGCATACTTGCTCAAGTAACAAAGGCCCCGAAACAAGACTAGCCACGATATTTTTTTTTATCCTTTTTAATTATTTTTTTTCTATTTCTTTTTTTTAAGCTTATATATCCCAAAATTTTCCCCCAAACTTAAGTTTTTGTCTAAATTTAGCCATTTCCGACTGTTCATGTCTTTCATTTATTCAAACTAATATTATCCTTAAGAAGTCAATTATGTATCAATTTAACTTAATCAGTCAACAAAGTTGTCTCTAACATGCTAACCTGATTATACCAGTTTCAAACAATAAAAGATTCAATTCATAACAAGAAATCATATTAAAGTTCTAATAATCAGTACTATACTTGTCTACTCAATCCCATTCTCATCATTGGCCAAAATAGACTGTAACTATCAAACAGCTGGACTTATGCAAGATGAACATGGTAACTAAGTATTATTTTTGATATATATATATATATATATTTATACTGGAAAATATGTGATAAACATAACATAATTTCAAAGATAAATAAAAACTATTTACATTCCTAAGCTACTATGCAACTACATGATTACCCGAATGTAACATTTAATAATCCTAAACATAAACCATTAAATAACATATACAAACCTAGCTAATGAAATTAAATATGCAACATGCAACATGCAACTAAATCCCCCAAACTTGAAAATTACAATGTCCTCATTGTATAGATAAAACAATAAATAAGAGAGGACTTCCCTGTAATCGCCTATGTCTGGGTTGGTGGTGACTATTGTTCTTCACCGGAATATCTTGGTGGGAACCTTAGCATTGGGGCTGGTTGCTGGTATGGGAATTGGGTAGTAGGATTGAAGCTCTGGAGCGTAGTGTTCAATGAGGCGAAAGATACATTCATGGCCTCAAACATGTGGTCCTGCCTCGCTGCGAGTCTCCGCATTTCTCCTCATGCTTCCTTGTTGTGTTCATCCACCTGTCGTTGAAGGTTTAGGAACTGAGGGCTAGATATGATTCCAGGCTGTGGTGACCTCTCTGTATCGTGGTCCCCCATTGTCGCAGTCCCCTAAAACTCATCGTCATTCGAGGTGTCCTCAGCGTCAGCCTCATCCTCCGAGGCTGAGGGAAATACAAATCCTACTCCTCTCGGGTGCGACTGCGCCGCCCGCCACACAAACATATCTTGCAATCATTCTCGAGTCGAGTGTCTGCAGCGGCATCTGGGTTATCTCATCATCTGATCATTGAACTCCTGCCTGTATACACAACCCATAAATGAGTGATGGGTGTGGCAATCAGCCAGAGTATGGTCCTCGAATGCATCTTCGGATTGAAAAGTTAATTATAGCCCCTATGTCGATGATGAAATCTTATACCATGGCATACAAGAGTACTGCCTTATCCTTAGGCACATCTGACGTGTGTGTAGATGGAAGTAACTTAACACACAGAAAGGCGTACCATATCTTCCCATACCGACTGAGATCCTTATTGCGCAAGACAGTGCCTCCACGATTTGATTTTGTCCATGAGGTACCCGGCTTTGTCATCTCCTTCATAATAGCTTCATAATCTGGATCATTATCACGTAAGTGTTGGTAGTGGCAATGTCTCTAAGACTCAGAATCGATAAAGTACGTGTTGATGGGCTTCGATCTTGAAAAAGGCACTAACCTACCGCATACAAAAGCATTGAAGGGGGCCTTATCCTCGGTGTTAGCGTAGAATTCTTTGACGACACTTACAACTGCGGCCTCGGGCTCTGCTATGAATTTATTCCAACCTTTTTGATATATTTGTTGCATCATTTCTCCATCCACAGACTCAGGTACCAACCCCCGCTCAGGTATGAGTGATTTTGTCACCATATAGTCATAACGGTCGGCGGCGGCTGCACTTATGAATTTTTGCTTATCAAAGGTTCATGTTTGTGGTGTGGCCCCCGAACTCTCTCCTCGTTGCCTTTTTGATGCCGGTTTTGGTGCCATTGATTTGGAATTGATGAGCTTTAATAAAAATTTCCCCTAAACTTCACTTCAATAATTTGTCAAGCATTTGGTGTACGAGACTTGAAATTCTTACAAACTTGGTGATTTGGCTTGAACTATGGTGATATAAATTGAGGAATTAGAAAGCCAACTTCTTACTTTCAGTATATTTCCAAGTTGGTTGTAGAGATTCACTCAAACCCTAACCTTGAACTTCCAGATTGGTGTGAAATGAGGTTGTCGGATTGTGTGGTGAAGGGGTGCTTTTATAGAGAGGAGGTTATATAGGGAATAGTGGGTGACTAGCTTGAATTAGTGGGTAAGTGTTTGGTTGTAGTGAGGAGATGGGAAGTAAATTGCAGTCGTGGGTGTAGGTTGTGAAGGAGTGGGATGGTAGGAAGTTGTAGTTGAAAGGGAATTAGATGTCTGCTATGCACCAACTGTCATGCACTAACTGCCGTAACTGATGTTCAGATTTTGGACACCCAAGCCCCGGCTTGGGTTTTCTTCATGAAAGGCAAGCCCCGGCTTGCTATTTTCTTCTTCACAGGGCAAGCCCTGGCTTGCTAGCAATCTGTTAAGGTAGTATGAGTGCAAGCCCCAGCTTGCTATTTACTCTTGGAGGGGCAAGCCCCGGCTTGCTGTGCTGTCCATCTGCTAATGCACCATGAGGGGCAAGCCCCAACTTGCTCTTTGCACTTGGAGAGGCAAGCCCCGGCTTGGGGGTCTTCTGCCTTGCTTCTTGATCTACTAATTCACAGGTTTCTTCTGCCTTGCTTCATGTGCATCCCATAACTTCTTTGAGTACCTGAACACATGAAAAACATACTCATAAGTGGATATTGAGCAAATTCAAGCATGGAGGGTAAGCTTATTTAGTTATAAAGTATACTATAAATACTACATATGGTGCTATATCAGACTAACATTCATACATTCATCCAATTGAAAAGCCTCAAAAGAATGAATATCTCTTCTATATAATCAAAATAATATTTACATTTCCCAAGTTCTAAAACCCATTACAAAAGTTCTTTGTCATAATATCAACTATATTACAACATTAAACCTATACTATTACATAGACAACTTTAACGATCCGCCTTTAGCTTTTCCTTTATCCTTATTCGATCCTTCTAGACGCTCGCCTTAGTTCGCATTCATATGGTTCAAGCAAGAGTGAGCATAACTAGCTCAACAAGTATGACAATTTCAATAAACAACATGCTTGACACATAAGAATCAGATATCTTCAATAATCGAATAATAGTTATGAAGTACTATTGATGATTCAAAATAGCACTTCATCTTTCTTTCAAAATGTTTTACAATAATAACAATATTCAGAAAACATTAACTCCCGGTCCAAGACCTTGAGCATTTCATTCTTTCTTTGAAAAGGACAACCCGAACTAAGTCCGAAAGTCTATATTATTTATTTAGCACTTCTAGGTGATCAACCTATTGTACTCTATGTTGATCAACACTACATTCATTAAACGTATGTACGCTTAATTTGTGGCAACTCTCACGTGGCTCGTCAGATGATGATTTAAAAAACATTTGTTTAACATACTCACCTTTTTTGAAAACCATATCAAGTAGTTGACAAAAGATAACAACATTTAATAACATATGGATAGATTATCAATAATCCAACCAATATATCAAGTCTAGCCGAAAGGATTGGCTTTAACTTCATCATACATCAATTCATGCGTAAGGATACATGAACTTCAAAACTTGTTCAGATTGAACTGAGACAAGAGTTAGAATACTTGCCTTTTAGCTTCTGCTACTAAGATAATTACTTTATGTTCGAGTCTTTCAAGTCTCTACAACACATGATCACATAATGCCTCATATTAGGTCATATATAATCAAGTATGTATATGACTATATCTTACCCTTCATCTCAATCTAATTATGTATTAGATTTATTTACTATCAATTTTGCTTTTATCATTATACTTGCATTCATATTTGAATAGGTTATCATCAACCTTTATGCACTATCCTTAAGGTTTAACAAAGTTTTAACAATGTTACTTCAAGTTCCTTAAGGTGTGTTTACTTTTAAATCAATTACATTCCTTGCTTTTGTGTTTGTAAACATTCATCACTATCTTTATTCTAGGGTCGAAATATCACGCATGCCAATATATACCTACATCTCGCATCATGCACATGAAGTTAACAAGTGGGATGCCCTGACTTGGCGTCATGCTACATGAAGTCCTCACTCAGCTGGTCACATACCAGTCCTTCATCGTCGTGTCGGTCATATGCATATGCAAGCGCCATCATTTACTCTTTCCAAGAGATGGAGTTATTTTAGTCTTGCTTTTAGTCTCAAGGCAACATGACAAAATGGTTTTGGTCAGTATGGCCACGCCATACACCACTCTGCGTGCACCAGATAGTTTGGACAGCTTTTCAAACTTTCATGAATTTCCTGCTCATAACTTCTTCGTTATAAGTCCGAATTGGCTCGCTCAAAAGCCTACGGTTCACAAATTACATACTCTACGCATTTCATGCAAGAATTTTATCTATTTGATTTTGTTTGCTAAAAATTCACCTATTGGTTCATTTTTAACAAAAACGATAAACGCTCGTGAACGCTCAATGCTCGCTTTCTTCGTTTCTAAGTCAAAATTCGATCATTTTTGAGTCCACAACTCTAGAATGCCAAATATGACTTGTCTCCATCGAAAACCAACGCTGTTTCGAAGTTCAAACACAAAATTTGACTTCTATTCCGAGAATTTCATTTAATTCGACGATTATCGCCTAATCGTAAATTTCCTAAGCAAATCCTCATTACTTATGATTTGTTCATTACTTCAAATGAATTCAATTTATCATATGAACATCTCAACATACTTACTACAACAATTTATTTTCATGTTGGATTTTGACTTATTCTTTCATGAGCTTATAACTTATTAAAGTATAAACTACTTATAGCTTCATTGTTCATAACTTATGAAAGTTAAGGTCTTTTTAATCACCATACTTATATGTTCTCAACATATAATATCATTCATGTATACATGATACATATTCATACAAGTTCTTCACTTTCATACTACTTCTTAAGATAAACTCATATTAAGTTCATATAACTTTTTCATAAGTTCATAACTTATACAAGTGTAAATGACTTATTTCCTACTTTATATGCTTTTAAGTTCATTGATTACTCATTCTTCTTGCTTCTTAACATCCATGTTCCTTAATCCATACTTTTCTTATCAACCTATCATGGTAGAGATAGAAGATAAATGGAGAAGAAGTCTTACTCTTTGAAGTCTTTGTAAAGTAGCCTTCTTCTTCTTCTTACAAATGAAAGTAACTTATCGTGGCTTATTCTCCTAACACTTAAGCACTTTGTAATATATGGATTGTTTGAACAAGTAATAAATGGCTAGCAAGCTTCCTCTATTTATAGAATTTACAAAGTTTAGGTAGTTTAGTCATTATACCAACCCACCTCCTTAAGCCACCTCCTTACTATTCATTACTTGCTAATCACAAATCTTATCCTTTGCTTGGTCATTACTCCTAACACTTGGTCATTACACATTAAACTTGGTCACCACATTAAACTTGGTCACCACACATTAACCTTATTAATATGGTTTGCCCCATGGGTCAATCAACCCATTTGATTCTAGCTTGGGCTTAAATTAACTTAACCTTTGGGCTTTGCATTAACAAACACTAACTTGTTTATTAATCAATAGTTGGGCCTCACCATTTAATTCACTTGGGCTTGTACAAATTCTAACCAATCTTCCAAGTCCATTATCATTACTCAATACATATACATATTGTCTATGTATCATTTTCGTATTCTAACTCAGATAGAAATTTATTATATACTTATATTCCATCCTTCATATATAAACTTGTATAATACTTCAGATTATACTCATTTTCATTACCTTGTACAATACCTAAGTATCATACAATTATTAATTACTTACTAATACTTCGCTTTCCTTAATATTCATAAATTAAGTCCGCAAGTTTAAATATTACATTTTCCATAACTAGATTATTATTACATAATCCATCTTACCTTGATATTCTATCATTACGTATTTCTAAATTCAAAAATAATTCCCTAGCAAATATCGATGAATAGTGTTTTTTTAAAAATTTCTGAAAACTTTTTATTTTCGCTCCTTAGAAATTCAAACACTTTAATTCCTTCTTCGTAGCTAAAATACTACTTACATTCCAACATCATTAGGTTATAGAATGACAACCATATTGATATCACATAAAATATAATTTTATTATTATTTAATTCAATAAAATTATTTTACAATAAAATCCAATTTCTGGCCGTTACATCCTTCCCTTATAAGGATTCTCGTCCCCTGTAATCTCGCCTTTACTTTAATCAAATAGATGAGGAAAATTTTTCTTCATCTTTTTTTTCTAATTCCCACGCTGCTTTCTTCTAAGATCGTGGTTCTTCCATAATACCTTTACCGAAGGTATTATTTTTGTTCCGCGTAACTTGCTCCTTTCTATCGATAATTTGAATCGGCAATTCTTCATACGTTAAGTCCTTCTCAATATGAATCGGCTCATATTCGATTACGTGCTTATAATCCGGCTTATAAGGACGTAATACAGATACGTGGAACACGTTATGTATTCTTTCTAGGTCTGGAGGTAATGCTATCACATAAGCTACCTCTCCCACCCTTTTTAATACCTCAAAAGGTCCTATAAACCTTGGACTTAACTTTCCTTTCTTTCCAAAGCGTATCTTTCCTTTCCAGGGAGATACCTTTAGAAACACATATGAGCCTACTTCAAACTCTCGATTTAATCTATGCGAGTCCGCATATTTCTTCTGTCTGTCCTGAGCTGTAACAAGACGCATCCGAATTAACTTTATTACATCCATTCGCCGCACCAATTCGGGTCCTAGCATCCCGCTTCTCCCACTTCATCCCAATACAATGGTGTTCTCGCACCTTCTTCCGTATAAAGCTTCATAAGGCAAGATGCCTATGCTTGCATGATAATCGTTGTTATACGCAAACTCTACAAGTGGTAGGTGATCATCCCAACTACCCTTGAAATCCATGACGCAAGACCTCAACATGTCTTCTAACGTCCGAATTGTCCTCTCTCCCGCCCATCGGGCAGGTGGATGATACGTTGTACTTAACTTCAATCGTGTTCCCAATCGTTTTGCAAACTTCTCCAAAAGTTCGATGTGAATCGTGGATCACGATCCGACATAATCGACATGGTACTCCATGTCCGGAAATAATTTCCTTAACATAAAGTTTAGCTAATCGGTCTAAGTTATACTTGACCCTAATTGGTAAAAAGTGAGCCGATTTCATCAACCGGTCCACTATTACCCAAATCGAATCGCACCCTTTTGTCGTTGTTCGGAAGTCCCACCACGTAAGTCCATCGTGATATGCTCCCACTTCCATTCGAATCTCCAATGACCGTAATAAGCCACTTGGTCGTTGATGTTCAACTTTAACTTTTTGACAAGTTAAGCACCTACTCACATATTCCGCTATTTCTCTCTTCATATTCTGGCCACCAAAAACTCGTCAAGGTCTTGATACATCTTAGTGCTACCAGATGTATCGAGTACCTTGAACTATGAGCTTCTTGTAACACTTGCTCCTTTAATTTCGCCTCATTTCGAACCCAAATTCTTCCTTCAAATCTTAATAATCCTCATTATCAAGACTATACTTAGTATCTTCTCTTATATCTGCTAACCGCTTCTTCACTTGGTTACACTCATCGCCCTTGAGTTGTACCTCCTCGACTCTCTCTACGATGGTAGATTGCATCTCCGTCATAAAAAGTATTTGTCCCGATTCACTTGGCATCTTCAATTCTATTTCCATCCTAGCCATCTCTCGTTATTAACTCATTTTGAGTCGTTAACATAGATAACTTTTCCCTAACCCTTCCTACTTAAGGCGCTAAGAACTACATTAGCTTTTCCTGTGGTGATACAGATTTCACAATCGTAATCCTTTATCAACTCCACCATCTTCTCTGTCTCATATTCAACTCCTTCTAAGTGAAGATATATTTAAGACTTTTATGGTCTCAGATATATCTCACATTTTCCCCATAAAGATAATGTCTCCATATCTTTAAGGCAAATACTATCATGGCCAGCCCCATCATGAGTAGGATAAACTTTCTCATAATCCTTCAATCGCCGTGATGCATATAATGTTAATGACCTTGCCATGCCGCATGAGCACGCAACCAAGTCCTCTATGCGAAGCATCGCTATAAACTACAAAATTTCCGTGTCATCTGTAATGACAAAAACAGCGCTTCACTTAATCTTTTCTTCGCAGCTTGAAAACTATCTTCACATTTATCCGTCCACACGTATTTCACCGTTTTCCTTGTCAAGTTAGTCAACTGAGTAGCTATCTCAAAAAATCTTGGATAAATCTTCGATAGTATCCCGCTAACCCTAGGAAACTCCGACCTTACTTACCGGCATTTTTGGTTGTTCCCAACTCATCATCGCTTCTACCTTCACCGGATCCATCGAATCCCTTCTTCGTCAATGACATGACTAAAAATCTGTATTTTTCTCCACCAAAATTCACACTTAGTGAATTTTCAGATATAACTCTCTCCTTTCTTAGTGTCTCCAACACTAATCTTAGGTGTTCAAGATGATCTTCCGCGCCTTAGAATAGACTAGAATATCATCGATAAACACAACGCATTAACTTGTCCAAATATGGTTTGAACACTCTGCTCATCATATCCATAAATGCAACTGGTGCATTCACAACCCAAATGACATTACCGTAAACTCAGAATGACCATAACGAGTCCCAATGTCGTCTTTGGTATGTCCTCCTTCCTAACCTTCAATTGGTGATACCCATCCGCAAATCTATCTTAGAAAAATACTTTTTGCCCTTTCAATTGATCAAAAAGATCATCGATCCCCGGCAATGGGTATTTATTCTTTATCGTTAACTTGTTCAACTCTCGATAGTCGATACAAAGCCTTAACGATCCGCCTTTCTTTTTCGACAAACAATACCGTGTTTCTACTGGGAAACACTTGGTTGAATGTACTTCTTATCCAATAGTTCCTCGTGAATCGAACCATTAGCTCTTTTCATTTCCACAAAGCGCCATACGATATATGGTGCCCTTGAGATCGGTGCCGCTTCCCCGCACAATGTCTATTACAAATTGATCTCCCTATCCCATGCAGTAAACCCAGAATTCACTTGGAAACACATCCATGAATTCATTCACTATGGGTATTTGTTCCATGGTTGCTCCCACTCACCGGGTGTCAACAACAACATGGCATGTATAACCCACACATCCCTTCCTTAAGAGTTTTCTAGTTTGTGTCATCGTAAGACAACACGAACGTCCCCGACGATTTATTACCGTAAAATATTATAGTGAGGTTGTTTCAACGCCCCTAATGCTCACACATTTCTTTTGGCAATCTATAATTGCACCATGGTTAATCAACCAATCCATTCCGAGAATTACATCAATTCTTCCTAACTTTATTTCCAGATTAAATCTACCGATAATTTACAACCACAGATATCTATTTAACAATTCCTATGAATATCTTCAACAGAATTATCTCTTCATTTGCTACCTTAATAATCAAAAAGGTAGCAACTTTTTGGAAAGTAATTCTAATCGCCTAGCAAAATCACATGCTATAAACGAACAAGTAGCACCCAATCAAATAAGACGTAAGCATTTATGTTATTGATTGGGATAATACCAAGAACTACATCCCCCGATGCCACCGCATCTTGGACCATCATATTAAAAGTGCGGGCCATTGGTCTACCCGGCTGAGCTGGACCACTAATAGCCAACTTACCGCTATTAGTGCCCTTATTTCCATCTGTCCCTTCTTTGGGGCAGCTTCTTTGCTATGTGGTCATTGATCCACATACAAAACATCCGTGATTTTTTTTTCGATTTGGACAGCTTAGGCTAAATATGCCCTTCCCGTCCACAATTATAACATACCGCTTTTCCTTGAGACAGACTCCTAAATGAGTCTTCCCATGTGTTTTACAGCCTCCATCCTCCTCTTAGAATCCCCTTGTTTTACTCCCGTATTCCCTGAGTTAAACCTTCCTTCCTCTTTCGACCGCCGCCACTACCACGCCCCCTGGCCTTTATTCCCCATCAACTTTACCCTTGTTTTTCTTATCTCTTGTGGTATCGGCCGAGAGCCTCATTCCCACCTTCGCAATTATTGCTTCTTCTAATATGGTTCCAAAGGAAGTACTTTTGAACACGTAAAATTGGCTATAGAGCTGTGGTTTCAAGCCCCGCTCAATCGCTCTAGCCTTTCTCACTTCAAAGGTCCACTTGATGTGGAGCAAATCTTGCCAGCTTCATTAAACTTGGCAAAGACATCGGGGAACCATCATATCCCCTTGTTTCAAATCAAGAAACCTCATTTCCATTCTTCCCGCATACTGTGGGAAAATAGTTCTCAAGAAAATCTCCTTGAACCTCACCCACGTTAGATTTTCTATACCTACCCCTAGCCCGGTTTGCCTCCCACCGTAAATTGGCCTCACCTTTTCATCATATAGGTTGCAAAGGCAACCTTTCGACCTTCATCAACATTTGCTATTACAAATGCTTTTCAATCTCTTTACCCAAGTTTTGGCTTTATAGGTCCGTAGTTCCTTTGAACTCCAAGGATCGACACTTTTGAAATCCTTAAAAGTAGTAGCTCAGATTACCCTGTGATTTATGGGTACATTAGCCCCCAGCTTCTATTAAACGCTATCGTTAAAAGATTAACGAACTCTTGCATTGATTAACCGGACCTCCTCCTATGATTAACATTAGAATCTTGATTTTTTGTCTCTCTCTTGTGCATTTTGTCGTTAAGAAAACAACACATCATTATTACTTTCTTCTTGTTGGTTAGTTATTATTGTGTAATGAAACAATAACTCATACTCATTACTCAATATATTCCATAAAAAGACTTATATTGATTCATAACTTGTAGTATAACACTACATTGTTTACATTACTCAGCCTAAGCTGATTACATTACCATCCCGCAATTGCTTTCCAGAAATTGGGATTTACAAAAGACTACCCTTGATATACATAAAAGAGGGTTTTACGTCACTACTAGATACATAATATTTACATATCTAAACTATTCCAGCTATTACTAGATTACATCTGCCGAGTGGCATTCTCAAAGTCTTTCGTGGGCTGCATCTAACAATGACATCCCGATCGATAAGATGTCGAGTCCGCTTCTTTCTTCTATCTGACACCCAACTACTTGTCATTGAAATCCACATGAGAACTCCTATATATATAGGACATCCCTCTACCTTCCGCTTTTTAGTCTTTAGCTCCTCGCTGAGCTCAAAGACTTTGTGATTTCAGCTCATGGACCTTGTCCTTGGCCAAAACTCGATCATCATGCTCCTCTTCCCACATCCCTTCCATACTAGTCTTGTCCTCCTGACACCTTGGAGTTCCTCTTTAACTCCTTAACCTCTTGACAACATCGGACGCTTTCTATCCAATACCGACATGAATAGTGCCTTCATTGACTCTCCGTAGTCAACTCTCTTCAGTAGGTGCAAACTCGTCAAAGGACATCACGCCCACCTCTTCTCTCTAAAGCATGCCATCAAACATGTATATGTAGTCTAAGTTGTCCGAGTCTCCGCACTTCGATTGCCACCACTTCTCTGGTTCTATCGCTATGGATTTGGTAGTATTCTACCGATTTATCAATCCTCGCTACTACATGTATGTCTCTATATACATATCATTTTCTCCCGACATCTACAATAAAACAATATAGTTTGATTAGTACACGCCAAGAGAATAATAAAAAAACACATAACATAATATAATGCATTTTTATAGGTTATTTTCCATCTTTTACTTTTTATCTTTCTTAAGGTTATGACTTAAGGTTCTAGTTTCCCCTTAAGTTTTATAACCTAGGCTTTGATACCAACTCATAGCGCTTCCCAAATCCGTGGGTATCTTCCAACCCGATGATGGTGCTATATCAGATTAACATTCATACATTCATCCAATTGAAAAGCCTCAAAAGAATGAATATCTCTTCTATATAATCAAAATAATATTTACATTTCCCAAGTTCTAAACCCATTACAAAAGTTCTTTTGTCATAATATCAACTATATTACAACATTAAACCTATACTATTATTACATGACAAATTTTAACGATCCGCTTTTTAGCTTTTCCTTTATCCTTATTCGATCCTTCTGGACGCTCAATTTTAGCCGCATTCATATGGTTCAAGCAAGAGTGAGCATAACTAGCTCAAACAAGTATGACAATTTCAATAAACAAATGTGCTTGATACATAAGAATCAGATATCTTCAATAATCGAATAATAGTTATGAAGTACTATTGATGATTCAAAATAGCACTTCATCTTTTCTTTCAAAATGTTTTACAATAATAATAATATTCAGAAAACATTAACTCTAGTCCAAGACCTTGAGTATTTCATTCTTTTCTTTGAAAAGGACAACCTTAACTAAGTCCAGAAGTCAGATAGATTACTTACGAAAGCACTTCTAGGTGATCATCACTTACCTATTGTACTCTATGTTGATCAACACTACATTCATTAAACGTATGTACGCTTAATTTGTGGCAACCTCACACGTGCTCGTCAGATGACGACAAAAAACATTTGTTTAACATACTACATCTTCTTTTTGAAAACCATATCAAGTAGTTGACAAAAGATAACAACATTTAATAATGTATGGATAGATTATCAATAATCCAACCAATATATCAAGTCTAGCCGAAAGGATTGGCTTTAACTTCATCATACATCAATTCATGCGTAAGGATACATGAATTTCAAAACTTGTTCAGATTGAATCGAGACAAGAGTTAGAATACTTGCCTTTTAGCGCCTTCTACAAGATAATTACTTTATGTTCGAGTCTTTCAAGTCTCTACAACACATGATCACATAATGCCTCATATTAGGTCATATATAATCAAGTATGTATATGACTATATCTTTACCCTTCATCTCAATCTAATTATGTATTAGATTTATTTACTATCAATTTTCGCTTATCATTATACTTGCATTCATATTTGAATAGGTTATCTCAACCTTTATGCACTATCCTTAAGGTTTAACAAAGTTTTAACAATGTTACTTCAAGTTCCTTAAGGTGTGTTTACTTTTAAATCAATTACATTTCTTGCTTTGTGTTTGTAAACATTCATCACTATCTTTATTCTAGGATCATGCAAATAATGCGCCAAATATATACTACATCTCATCGCAAGTATCATATAGTTATCAGTTGGGATGTTCCTGACACACAATGCATGAAGTCCTTACTTGGTCAATGGGGATGCCCTTGAAGACATGTGTCACATCATGGCAATCGCAAGCACCTATTCACTTACTCTATGGTTCACATCGCATGGTGCCACTTTCCAAAGATGCTTGCTTTTAGTCTCATCACATGCATGTGACAAAATGGCCTGGGTCGGTGCCATGCCATGCCGCCAACTCGCGGCACCAGATAGTTTGGACAGCTTTTTCAATTTTATGAATTTCCTGCTCATAACTTCTTCGTTATAAGTCCTAATTGGCCTGCTCAAAAGCTTCTACGGTTCACAAATTACATACTCTACGCTGCTCATGCAAGAATTTTATCTATTTGATTTCGTTTGCTAAAAATTCACCTATTGGTTCATTTTTAACGAAAACGATAAACGCTCGTGGAACGCTCAACGCTCGCTTTCTTCGTTCTAAGTCGAAATTTGATCATTTTTGAGTCCACAACTCTAGAATGCCAAATATGACTTGTCTCCATCGAAAACCAACATTTTCGAAGTTCAAACACAAAATTTGACTTCTATTCCGAGAATTTCATTTAATTCGACGATTATCGCCTAATCGCAATTTTCGCAAATCCTCATTACTTATGATTTGTTCATTACTTCAAATGAATTCAATTTATCATATGAACATCTCAACATACTTACTACTACAACAATTTATTTTCATGTTGGATTTTGACTTATTCTTTCATGAGCTTATAACTTATTAAAGTATAAACTACTTATAGCTTCATTGCTCATAACTTATAAAAGTTAAGGTCTTTTTAATCGCCATACTTATATGTTCTCAACATATAGTATCATTCATGTTTACCTGATATATATTCATACAAGTTCTTCACTTTCATACTACTTCTTAAGATAAACTCATATTAAGTTCATATAACTTTTTCATAAGTTCATAACTTATATAAGTGTAAATGACTTATTTCCTACTTATACAGCTTAAGTTCATTGATTACTCATTCTTCTTGCTTCTTAACATCCATGTTCCTTAATCCATACTTTTCTTATCAACCTATCATGGTAGAGATAGAAGATAATTGGAGAAGAAGTCTTACTCTTTGAAGTCTTTGTAAAGTAGCCTTCTTCTTCTTCTTACAAATGAAAGTAGCTTATTGTGGATTATTCTCCCTAACACTTAAGCACTATGTAATATATTGGATTGTTTGAACAAGTAATAAATGGCTAGCAAGCTTCCTCTATTTATAGAACTTACAAAGGTTAGGTAGTTTAGTCATTATACCAACCCACCTCCTTAAGCCACCTCCTTACTATTCATTACTTGCTAATCACAAATCTTATCCTTTGCTTGGTCATTACTCCTAACACTTGGTCATTACACATTAAACTTCATCACCACATTAAACTTGGTCACCACACATTAACCTTATTAATATGGTTTGCCCCATGGGTCAATCAACCCATTTGATTCTAGCTTGGGCTTAAATTAACTTAACCTTTGGGCTTTTGCATTAACAAACACTAACTTGTTTATTAATCAATAGTTGGGCCTCACCATTTAATTCACTTGGGCTTGTACAAATTCTAACCAATCTTCCAAGTCCATTATCATTACTCAATACATATACATATTGTCTATGTATCATTTTCAGATTCTAACTCAGATAGAAATTTATTATATATTTATATTCCATCCTTCATATAAACTTGTATAATACTTCAGATTATACTCATTTTCATTACCTTGTACAATACCTAAGTATCATACAATTATTAATTACTTACTAATACTTCGCTTTCCTTAATATTCATAAATTAAGTCCGCAGTTTTAAATATTACATTTTCCATAACTAGATTATTATTACATAATCCATCTTACCTTGATATTCTATCATTTTCGTATTTCTGAAATTCAAAAATAAATCTTGAAAGCAAATATCGATGAATAGTGTTTTTCTGGAAAATTTCTTAAAACTTTTATTTTCGCCTTTAGAAATTCAAACACTTTAATTCCTTTCGTAGCTAAAATACTACTTACATTCCAACATCATTAGGTTATAGAATAACAACCATCTTGATATCACATAAAATATAATTTTATTATTATTTAATTCAATAAAATTATTTTACAATAAGATCCCAATTTCTTTGCACCTTCAACCCATTTTGATCGTAGTCCATCTGCGAGTAGAATATCTTGATTGTTCAGAGATGAAGGGAATGGCCCCATCAAATTAATGCCCCATACATCAAAAATTTCAACTTCAAGAATCGTTTGTAGAGGCATCTCATTCCGTTTTGAAATGTTACCCACCCTTTGACATCTATCACATGTTTTCACAAAATGGTGGGCGTCCTTGAATAGTGTAGGCCAATAAAACCTAGATTGCAACACCTTCGCTGCTGTCCTCTCACTCCCATAATGTCCGCCATACGCAGATGAGTGACACTCATGCAGAATGTTCTTCACTTCATTATAGGGCACACACACACCTTCTAATCATCTTGTTAGCGCACTGTTTGAACAAGTAAGGCTCATCCCACACGTACGATTTCACGTTATGAAGAAACTTCTTTTTCTGTTGTCTTGTGAGATCAGGTGGAAGTACGTTGCTCACAAGATAATTCGCATAATCCGCATACCAAGGAAATTCTGCATTTATTCCAAACAGTTGTTCATCCGGGAATGATTCATTGATTTCACATTTGTCCTCTTTCAATTTCCCTTAGTTTTCCAGCCTAGACAAGTGATCGGCTACCTGATTCTCCGTCCCCTTTCTATCTTTTATTTCCAAATCAAACCCTTGAAGTAGGAGAATCCATCGGATAAGGCGTGGCTTAGCATCTTTTTTCGCAATTAGGTACCGAATAACTAAATTATCCGTGTAGACTATCACCTTAGTTCCGATCAAGTATGCCTGGAATTTGTCAAATGCATACACCACTGCAAGTAACTCATTCTCCGTAGTTGTATAATTTATTTGAGTCTCTGTGATCGTTTTGCTTGCATAATATATAACGTGAAATACCTTCTCTCAGCGTTGTCCCAACATAGCCCCAACTGCGTAGTCGCTTGCATCACACATCAGCTCGAAAGGCATACTCCAATCCGGTGAAACGATTACGGGGGCTGTAGTCAACTTCTTTTTCAACGCTCAAGGTTTGTCTTGCAACTTTTCAAAACTAAAAATGAAGATCCTTCTCTAATAGATCGAGATAGAGGCTTGGTAATTTTTGAGAAGTCCTTTATGAATCTCCTGTAGAACCCAGTGTGTCCCAGAAAACTTCTAATATCTTTAACTGAGCTCGATGGAGGCAATTTTTCGATTGTTTCTAGCTTCTCTTTGTCGACCTCCAATCCTTGAGCCGATACCTTGTGGCCCAAAATTATGCCCTCCTTAACCATGAAGTGGCATTTTTCCCAGTTAAGCACGAGGTTCGTATCCTTGCAGCGCTGTAATACCATTACCAAATTCCCTAGGTAGGTATCAAAGTTGTCCCCATAGACAGAAAAGTCATCCATGAAGACCTCAACATTTTTCTCAACCATGTCTGAGAAAATGGCCATCATACACCGTTGGAAAGTTGTAGGTGCATTGCATAACCCGAATGACATTCTCCTGAATGCAAATGTACCGTAAGGGCATGTGAATGTCGTCTTTTCTTGATCCTCCGGAGCGATGACTATCTGGTTATAGCCCGAGTACCTATCCAATAGACAGTAATATTCATGTCCTGCCAATCTATCCAACATTTGATCAATAAAGGGCAGCGGGAAATGGTCTTTTCGGGTTGCCTTGTTCAATTTTCTATAATCCATGCAAACCCTCCACCCGGTCACTGTTCTAGTCGGTATTAATTCATTGTCCTCATTCTGCACCACTGCTTATTCCTCTCTTTTTTAAGACGATTGCACCGACTCACCCATTTGCTATCGGAAATCGGGTAGATGATGCCGGCATCTAACCACTTCAAGATTTCTTTCTTCACAACTTCCTTCATAATCGGGTTAAGTCGCCGCTATTTCTCCACCATCGATTTTGCCTCATCTTCCATTAAGATCTTGTGCATGCAAAATGAAGGGCTGATTCCCTTTATATCTGCAATTGTCCACCCGATCGCTGATTTGTGTTCCCTAAGAACCCTTAGCAGCTTTTCTTCCTGTAATTCGTTTAGTGCAGTAGAAATAATAACTGGTAAAGAATTTGAATTGCCTAAGTATGCATACCTGAGGTGTTTAGGGAGTGGCTTGAGTTCCAACTTTGGTGGCTCTTCCAATGATGGTTTTAGTCTTTCTGCGGTTACCTCCTCCGTGTGCAGTGGTTCAAACGGTGTTCCAAATCTGGAAACTCGTGGCAATGAGTCTAGCATTTGTAAGTACTCCACCAATTCTGGATCGTCGACCTCTTCATCCCCCAATAACGTTGTTTTTAACGGATTGTTGACCAAACTCTTGCTCATATCATCACTGATGATTTACTCAATTAAATCCATTCGAAAACATTCTTCCTCATCAGTTGGGAATTTCATGGCCTTAAACACATTAAATCTTACTTCTTGATCTTGGACCCTCATAGTGAGTTCTCCCTTTTGTACGTCTATGAGTGTCCTGCCCGTAGCCAAAAATGGTCTCCCTAGGATAATTGGGATGTTCTTATCCTCCTCAAAATCCAGAATGATAAAGTCCGCGGGGAATATAAACTTATCCACTTTCACTAGAATGTCCTCTACTATGCCTCTTGGATATGTGGATCCATCCTCTTGTTGTAATGTAATGTTCAGAGGTCTCAAAAAGTGTGCAAACCCAATTCTAAGTATATCGACAATGGCATAAGGTTTACACTCTTCAAATCACATAAACACTTGTTGAAATGCATATTCCTGATCGTGCATGGAATTGTGAAGCTCCTTGGGTCCTTGAGTTTTGGTGGTAATTTCTACTATAATACCGTACTACACTCCTCGGTTAGTGCAACTGTCTCGAAATCTTCCCATTTCTTCTTCCTTGACAGAATCCCTTTCATAAATTTTGCGTAGCTCAGCATTTTTTCTAGGGCCTCTGCAAATGGTATATTGATTTGAAGTTTCTTGAAAATTTCCAAAATTTTTGCAAATTACTTGTCTAATTTTTGTTTTTGGACCCTTTGTTGAAATGGTGGTGGTGGATAAACAATTGTCTTATTGTTCATACTTGTTTCTTCACTCTGTTTATCCTCACCCTTGCTTCCTTCAATTTTTCTGCTATCATCAACTCTTTCATCCGGAGTCACTGAATTTTCTGCGTTAGTACCCTCAAGCTGTTTCCCACTCCGTAATGTGATTGCTTGACACTGTTTATGGGTACTCTTCGGATTTCTCTCTGTGTCACTTGGCAATATCCCTTGTGGTCTATTATTCAATGCCATCGCAATTTATCCTATCTGATTCTCTAGATTTTTGATAGCCATCTCTTGTGATTTCATAGCCATGGCATGATTTTTTATAGCCAAATTGGTGCTAGTCATGTATTTTGTTACCAACTCCTCTAGATCTGATTTCCTTTCTTGATATTGAGCTGGTTGTTGTTGATTCTGAAATCCTGGTGGATATGATTGTCGTGAAGCTTGATTTTGCTGGTTGTTGCTCTATGAGAAATTCGGATGATTCCTATTTCCTTAATTGTATGTGTTCTGATATGTGTTCTGTGGAATTCTGTTGTAATTGTCGATGAACTGCACAGATGCTGGATTAATCGCGCATTGCTTTGTTGGGTGCTCTTCTGCTCATAACTCGCATATTATTGCGGCTTGCTATACTTGCTGTGTTTGTTGTGCTTGTGCTGCTGTTACCGACTCCAACTTCTTTGAAAGTGCAGATATCTGTGCTTACATCGCTGTCATACTATCTACTTCAAACACCCTAGTTGCCTTCGCTTGTGTCATTCTTATTGTGGGCCACTGGTAGTTATTAGCCGCTATGGTTTCAATCAACTCGTATGCTTCCTTGTAACTCTTAGCCACTGAATGTCGGCCCGCCATGATTTGATCAATACTTGTCCTGAGATTCCCATGTAACCCGTTGTAAAAGGTGTTCATTTGCAGCCACTTGGGCAATCCATGATGTGGGCATTTTCTGAGAAATTCTTTGTATCTCTCCCAAGACTCATATAACAACTCCCCATGTTGCTGTTCAAACATCGTTATCCCATTTCTCATCTTTGCAGTTTTCGCTGGTGGAAAGAATTTTGCTAGGAATTTCTGAGCTAAATCCTCCCATGTAGTTATCAAACCGGATGGTAAAGAATGTAACCAGTTTTTCGCCTTGTCTCGTAAAGAGAATGGGAACAATCGAAATTTTATCGCTTCATCCGACACCCCATTGAACCTAAAGGTGTCGCATAGTTCCAAAAAACTGACTAGATGCTCGTTCGGATCATCATTTGCCAATCCCCTAAAATGAACTAAATTCTGAATCATTTGTATCATCCTTGGCTTAATTTCAAATGTATTCGCTGCTATTGTTGGCCTGGTGATGCTTGATTGTAGTTCAGTCACCTTGGGCGTGGCGTAGTCTCTTAATGCTTTCCGATGTTCGGCTGCCATTTCCTCTTCTTTTTCAGATGTTTCAAATTCTTGTCTCGTTTCCTTGATCCACTTGCTCAACCTCTGAAACCTTTTCTTAATGTCATCGTCAAAAGGCAGCTAATCTGGATTTTTGGACCGAGTTTGCATAAACTGCTTCCACACCTGAAATAGAAGAAACAATACAAAAATAAAAATGTCTAAGTAAAACTGGATTAATTAAACTGATATTGTAAAACTACTAAGATTTATACTAAATAGTCCCCGACAACGGCGCCAAAAACTTGTTAGATAAAATTTATATACGCACAACACGCAAATATACGTGGTCAACAAGTAATAAAGTGATGAGTAAAGTATCGTTCCCATAGAGACTAACTAGCAATAATCTTAACTTACAATTACCAATTTTCTATTAACCCTAATTTTATTAAACAAATCAACTCAATAATTGAAATTAACAAAACTAAAATGAAGAATAATTAAACTAACACAAAACAACCACGAATATCAAAATCTAAAATTTCAAACAATTAACGGAGAATTAGACTTATGATCTCACCCTAAGCTCCTCTCTGATTTTAACACCTTTATTCCAATTCAATGTACTACCCCAGTTTATTAATCAAGAACACGAATGTAGTATTAACCACCTCTCGATGCACTAATACCCTATTAACATCAATCCACAATTAAGATAGAAATCCGTTAAACACCTTAATCAACTAACCCACTATATCTCTATGTGAATTACAATTGAAGAAGGTTGAATAATAAGTTCTCTATCCGATTACATGCGGTATCAATAATATCTCTACCTTAACACTCATCAAGTTTAAGCTATTAACAAAATCCTAAACACATGTTATATCAACTAGGTCTAGATTTGAATATCCTCTCTCGATTCCATCCAACTCCACAAAGAATTGTTGATCAGGCAATTCATAAATTCAAGCTCAAATCAATATAGATAAACTAAGATAGATTATTAAATTGGAAATCAAAGTTTACAAAACCATCGATTCACTTAAGGATCCATCACAAGCCTAAAAAGCAAATTAGTTCATAATAAACAAAATAAACACAGAATAAATCATGGAAATCATTCTTTCAATTATAAATAATAGTCTAAGATGAAGAATATTAAAAAACACCCTTCACGTAGCCTAGAATCGCAATCGTCTCAAAAATCTCCTTGAATTACTCCTCTAACGCTTGCTAAGAAAAACTGAGATTAATCTTCGTAATTTGCCTTGTATGTCTTTAATCTCATTATTTGTTGTTAATTATATACTTCAACATGTATTCTGATCACAATTCCATGCCAATACGAATCCCAAACCATCACCATCACTAAAACTCCACGTTTGAAGCCTTAGAAACCAACTAGGAGACTTCAAATTTGAGTACCCAAGCCCCAGCTTGCTATTTCCCTTTATAAAAGCAAGCCCCGGCTTGCCTCCTTGCTGCTAATCCTCCCAGGACCCAAGCCCCGACTTGCTATCAAGGCATAAAAGGGCAAGCCCCAGCTTGCCTACCTTCTATAAATCTGCTACACTGTCCTCTACTAAAACTGCCATAACCTTTAAACCGGGAGGAGTTACGGGACCCGTCACCTATCAGATCGAAGATATCGACGAGCTCTACAACTTTCATTCTTTAATTTTCTAGAACTAACGAACGGATGAAGGTCAAAATTGGACTGAAAGTAGCTGCTATGTAAAATGACAACATAACAACTCTTTGCTTTGATAATTATGCAATAATCTCACATCCGAACTTCCGATTGGAATGATACAAGACGTTCCGGAAAGCCAAGAAATAGGTCTACAACATAGTCCAAGTTCCATGCCACGAACATGAAATACACATGAAATGAACAAGAAGGCCCGAACGATATCCGAAATTGCTTTTCCTTACAATTTCATACCAATAGTTGGTCACTCCACTTCCAAACATATAATCTACAAAATGAAAAAAAAATGTATGAAAAGTAACTAAGAAACACGAGATTAAGCAAATAATTCAAGTAATAGATGCCGGATAAGTAGGTATAAAACCTACTTATCAATAAACAATGATGAGATGTTATTTTTTCAATAATTTAAAATTAGTCTAATACAATTTAAAGTTCATGACAATCTGTTAGGCTTATATCAAGATATTGTAACAGATTGTTCATCTATAATTGATGATTTCAAGTTGTGAAAATTTATAAATTATACTTTTAAGTAAAGCTTTATTATGTAACTAATGAAGTTAAATCGTTGACTAAGAAAGAACTTTAGATTGGTTAAGTTTTATCGATTTAAGAAACCAAAATTTAAGTTGGGTTGACAAGTTATATAAAAGTGGAAGTTGAATCTATGAGATTAATATTATGTGACTAAAGTTGTGTTACGATGTTAATGGAATGTTTAAGGTGTTCGGGAAGCGTGAGTTATAATTGTGTAGCTAACACACGAGGCAAGTCTCCTAACCCTACTTTTATGTTATGAAAGTCTTCGATCCTTACTCTTACATTACGCAAGTTTCTTGAATCTATTATTCAGTTGAGAAAAATTCTAAACACTAATCTTTATTTGAGCTTATCCTACCTTGTTGATAATTATGCAAGTTTATTAATCTATTTTGTTATAAATTACGCAATTTCTTGAATTCTATTGAACAAAGTTCTTGATTCTGTTTCCTTATTAGAAAGTGTAACCTTAGCTTACCATTTTTGTTCAAGCAAGGTTGATTATATCTTTTTAATGCTTTGAACTTTAAGCTTAAAGCATGATCTTAATATAGTACAATATTCATTTATGGTTCATAACTACCTTGTATTACGTTGTTATTGAACCTTTGCATTGTCATTACACTTCTTTGCATTGTCATTACACTTTTGATTCAACTAATCCTTAGTTGATGTTCGTTGAACTCTAAATTACCCTTGAAACTTATTCAAAACAAACTTACTTTGGTGCGGACTTGTATATTAAAACTGAGATGAACAACCTTATTATAGGGGATTATTTACGCGGAAGCGTTTAGATGTTTGTGCACAATACATGGTACGAAGGGCTGATCACCCTAAGTACGGGAGTCCCTACAGACTAATGACTGTTTAGGTTTAAGTTGAAAGAAATACTTATAACCTTAGACATAGTTCATGATCTTGTGACCCTTAGATAATTTCCAGTATCAGTTCTTGATTATCGATATTATGAAATGTTATTCAAATCAAATGAGTTTATTCATTGCTAGTTATTGTGTCTTTTCAAGTGAGCATTTATTTTGCTCACTCCTGTATATATATAACCATTGCAGCTAAAGTTGAGAAGGTTGACGAGCTAACCACTAGCAAAGGAAAATGGAAGATGAACAAGTGTTGAAGATTTGTTAATTGTTGAAAATTATGTTTCAAACTTTTTTTTTTTTAAATTATGAGATGTAATTAATTATTTTTCCGCATTTCATTAATGTTTTAAGGTTAGATAACCTGTGATTTATTGATTAAGTTAAGTATTAATGGGATGCTTTATTGCTTAAATTTTATTGAATTTGGGTAGTTAGAAATGAATGCTTGGATAGCGAACACCAAATCCTCTAGGAATGAAGTACCCAGATTTAGGGGTGTCACAAGTTGGTATCAAAGCTTTAGGTTATGAACCTTAGGTAGGGAAAAACCTTAGGGAGTAACCTTATAGGAGGTTGTAAAGAAAAAGACAGTGATGATAAAATCTTATCGAGTTTTAAGGAAGAAATAATAAAACATTATGTGTGCTTATGTGGTTGCAACCTATGTTCTCGTGAGTGTCGAGTAGTGTCAGTTAGTAATTAAAAACTTATAATTTTGTTTTCAGGATGACTAATGTGGGAGAATCTAGTTAGGCTAGGGAGGAGGGATCTTATATGCCTAGAGAGGAGGAGCCTCTAGATATCGAGGTAGTCTGGGAACAACTGGTGCGAAAGGAGTCATCTCTGTTGGTCACAGTCATTGGATATGCCCAGAGTATGAGCAGAAAGGGATACCTGATGGTGAGGATGTGGTAGAGATGGATGAGGAAGACCCCGTGGAACTGCCACAGACAGATGAGGAAGAGGAAGGGGAAGAGTTTCCACCGAACTCTATTGCAGATCAAATGTATGATGAGGTATATGATCGTAACATTGAGCTTCAGGATAGAGTGCAAATTGGAGGAGCTAGTAGCTGAACATCAAACTTCGATGGCACAGAAGGATGATGAGATCCGGGATCTTGACGAACATCTCGGTAATGTGGAATGGAAGCTGGTTCACACGGGAGGGGAGAAAGAGCAGATGATGGAGGAGGTTGCAAGAATGAAGGAAAACCTGAAAGAAGAGTCCGCTAAAAGAGCAAGAGTTGAAGATGCATACGAGAAAGCTTCCTAGCATGCAGAGGTAGCAGAGGGAGAGGTACAAGCAAAGAAGATCAAGATAGAAGAGATGGACTGTGCTTTCCACACTCTGATGAACAGAGCTCAAGACCGAGTCATGTACTATCTGACTTAGTTCGAGGAGTTTCCATGGTATATGTTAGATCATAGAATGATGTTTCATATTATAGAAGAGGAGAGCCGTAAGGCTGTGTAACGTCTTAATAGGCCTTAATAGAAAGTGAAATTATTGAATGAATAATTATATAATAAATCAGATTTAAATCTCAAGTATTATGTGGCTGATGGGATATGATGATATTATCCTGAAACTTTATCAGTTTGGGAAAGTGGTGTAGATGGCAAGGATGCTATCATTCTATGTTTTTTTAAAAGACGATGAATGAATAAAATATTAATATTTATTCAAGATGTTATATGTTATGTGATGATCGTTTATGATGTGTGAGTTAAGTAGAAAATACTTAAGAGATTGAGTAATGATCTAATAAGTGTATTTTAAACAGAAAATGCCTCCAAGACGTCAACCACGACAAGGAACCCCTGAGGGGTCTACCAATAACAACGACGCAAATGCTAACCCAGTTTAGCAATTGGTGACATTACTAATGGGAGCACTGTAGAATCAGCCGCAGAACCAAGCAGCAACCTTTAAAGATTTTAAGGCGGTTGGACCACTAGAGTTTCGTGGATCCATGAATCTAGTTGAGGCACATACCTGGATCATGGAAATAGAAAAGGTTTTTGATGTCGGTGAAGACCAGAAGACTACTTTTGCAATATTTATGTTGAAAGCAGAAGACAACTACTGGTGGCAGGCAAACAAAACCCGAGGAGGTCAGTGAGTAATGGCATGGAATAGGTTTAAAGAAATATTTTTTGAGACCTATTTTCTAGAGAGCTCAAAGAATCAGATGGAAGTTCAATTTTTATAGTTGAAGTAGGGTGCGATGACGGTGTCGGAATGTGCGGCAAAATTCAATGAGTTGGCAAGGTTTGCGCCGTATCAAGTTAACAAAGATGAGCGCAATGCAAGAAGATTTGAACAGGGACTGAAGCCCTGGTTGTACAACAGAGTCTCTATATTTCAATTGGAGACGTTTGCAGTAGTGCTTGAGAAGGAGATTATCGCGGAAGGTGGAAGCGATCCCTTAACAAAAAACAATTAGGAACAGAGAAAGAAGAAGAATGAGAGTGAAGGCAAAAATGGTGGTAGTAGTGGATGAAACAATAACCCAAAAAGAAAGTGAACTGAGGGTGCACGTGCTAGAAGTTAGCAGAGTAGCCAGTAGAAAAGGAAATTTGAAGCGTGTGCTACCTGTGGGAGAAATCACACTTGTGAGACCCCAAATTTTATGAAATAAATGTATTCAATTTTCTTATAATTATTCTATTTAGTAAATGGTTAAATTGATAAAAGTTTAAAGTTAAGGGTGATATTTGAAATTTTTTTCAAAGTAAGCAAGTTGTCATAAAATAATCGGTAATAAAAGTATAATAATACGCATGGTTGCATAGTAGCACACGATATTGTACAGTATCTTTGATTATTGATGCTTACGTGAGAAGTTACTTAATTTTATTCAATTATTGTCATAATATGTTATATTATTAAATCAATAATTGAGACGACAAAGTTATTCATATTATTATTTGCAATACTGACAATGTCTAGAAGTTCTGTCAAGGAGAGGTTTGGTCACCTAATTGCGCGTCAATAAAGAGAAATCTTTATCGTAAAGCCCCCTCTTTCCTGGGAACGACCTAGTTTTTAAATATTGTGAATTATAATATTAATGATGAATAAGTTCATGTTGATTAAAGATGAAATTGATAGTTCCATTGTGTTGAAATTATTAGTGTTAGTGAAGATCGACATTTATTTCGATAATAATTGATGTCTGGAGGTTATATTGACCAATCGGGTAATTAACCGGATAAATGAGCAATTAATTACTACTTATTCACATGATTATAACTATTTGTTCACATGTGTGTACTATTGATTCACATTCATTTACTATTAGGGGAGTTGGTGCAAGATTGATAATACTTGCATGACTAAGTTAAAAATGGAGGTATAGTTGAAGGTACTATACTATAATTAATTTTTTCACATGTTTAGAACTGTTGAGTCACATGATTTACTATTGATTCACATGATTTACTATTAGGGAAGGTAGTGCAAGTTTGATAATACTTGCATGACTAAATTAAAAATGAAGGAAAAGATGAAGGTATTATACTGTAATATTTCGATCCTCAAAACGTGCAATTATCGAAACTATATTTTTCTATAAATAGAAGCTCATTCTTTCATTATTTTTCACCAATTCCCTAAGTCTCACAAGAGCAATTATTATAGAGAGAAGCTATAGAGAGAAAGAAGAAGAGTAGTCTGCTACTTCACTACTCAAGTATCCAGTTTTCTTCTAAGGTAAGGGTTATTATTTTTTTATATTCTGAAGAGATATTATTTTTTCGTATTCATGTGAATATTATTATCATTCAATATTCATTATATTCTTTCAATATTCGTAAGGAATATTATCTTCGTTCAATATTTGTAAGGAATATTATTTTCGTTCAACCGTTGTAAGTAAGGGGTTTTTTCCAGGGGAAGTTTTGTAATTTTTCCATCCCTCAAAAATTCTGGAAAAATTTGAAATTATAATTCGATGAGTTTTCTAGATTGTGTCCAAAAATGACGATTTTTGGATGTATAGATTAGGAGTTATGAATTTTATGAGAAAAAAACTATTTTAAAAGTAAACCCTTATAACTCCTTATGGTTAACTCCAAAATTGGTGAAATTTTTATTGGGAGTACATCTATATAACAGCAGTATACCCTGTAAATTTTGGAATTTTTGGACAAAAGTATAATTTTTGATAAATGTCTAAATATTTGGTAGTTTTAGCCATATGAAAAATAGTAAATGAATTTTAAAAATTCTGAGAATAATATATGTTCAATATGGGACTATATTCTGCTGAATCCCATAAAAGAAAATTTGTTTGTACTGATTTGGTATTTTTCATGAAAATGGAATAGTTATGAGTAAATGAATTAAATATGTTATGTGAAGTAAGAAAATTGGAAAATAGGATTTTATAACTTGAGAATCCTATATAAGGTATATGCAAATTTTTGATGAGAGTTTTGGTTATTGGGGATGAAATCTTATGAGTTTAACATTTTAGGATGATTAAATGCATTAATTAGTAAAGTGTAAACAATTAAAATATATTGTTTATAAGTTTAATAAATGATTAAAATATTGTGGTAATATTAATAATATTAGATTATGAGATTATTAAGTGATTTATAACATTTGGATTAAGGTGTTATAAATATTGATATGAATTTTATTGTGAAACTTTATCTTTTTGTGTAAGGTTACTTATTCACGATAATATCGACATTATTCACGATATCTGACATTATTCATGTATGTCACTATTTGTGTATATGACATTATTTATGTATACGGTACTATGTACGAATACGGTGTATTATTTATGAATTACTATTCATGAGTTATTATTCATGAGTTACTATTCACGAGTTACTATTCACGGGGTACTATTTATCCAAAAAATATATTTCTTTTCTATCCAAATTATTTTTGGTACATGAATATTATTCTTGAATTTTACTCCACAAAGCAGTATCATGTTGACAATTTGGATATTTTTAAACTCCGGATAAATTTAAAGTCATTAATATTTATCCTTGATTTCGTTTGATTAATGCTTATATCATTGTCATCATCCTCATGCTTATATTGTGACGAAAAATCATCTTTGGCTTACGTGCATAGATGGACTATTGATTATTGGTTTTACAGTTGTATATTTTTGGCTTACGTGCATAAATGGACTGTTGATTATTGGTTTTATAGTTGTATATCATTGGCTTACGTGCAAAGATGGACATGTGTATGAAATGATCATAACCACTGGTGATAATAACGAATATCCTTGGCCCGTAGTGCATGGATAATTCGATGATGTGATTGGCAGGATCATGACCATTAGTTAACAGTTGAATGTCTTTGGTTGTAATGCACTGACAGACAATTAATTGCTATGATCATGACCATTGGTTTTATAGTTGAATATCTTTGGCCCGTAGTGCAAAGGTAGACAACTGATTGGTATGATCATTGTTATTACATTTGAATATCTTTAGCCTTTGGGGTAAGGATATTTTGTAAACGTTCTATTAAGCCTTTGTGGCAAGGAGAAACTGTTGATTTACATGATTATAAATATGAATTGTGAATTTAACTATAATCTTTGGTGGTTTAGGTGAAGACAAGTGATGATAGTTCTTTTTATCTTGGGTATAACAAAGATGAACTGTTGTTGAGTATTACAGGAATGAAATATTAACGATGGACTTTTAATCTAGAAGAGATAGTAGACATTATGTTCTACTTGACTCTTCT
Source organism: Panax ginseng (assembly GCA_020205605.1). NCBI lineage: Eukaryota > Viridiplantae > Streptophyta > Magnoliopsida > Apiales > Araliaceae > Panax > Panax ginseng. The sequence continues at coordinate 109,244,565 of CM035130.1, read as the reverse complement.
AATGGATTGCTTATTCTGCTGCAGTTAAACTTGATGTTTATTGTATTTTACCAGTTGTTATACTATTGAAGGCTAAAGATAATTTATTCTGCATTATCTTAGTCATAATATTTCTTACTGGACTAGTTGAGCTCACCCTTTCTTTCATTATTCTCTCTAGGAAATGAGAATATAGATGGGATGAGTCAGGGAATGGAGTGATGGTCTAGGATAAATGGCTTTAGTAGTCCTCACTATTCTACGGAATAATGTGATAATAATTGTAATGAGGACACCATTGAGTGTGGATATTGTCTAGAAGGTAATATTCGTGTTTAAACTCTCAGTTATGTTTTGTCGTATTTTTACATTACAGTTATATAATTAAGTTTGTAGTTGAGTTCTGTACCATGTATCTGGCGACTCAAGATGGGTGATGTATACTTGTTTTGGGGGCGTCACAATACTAGCGTGTGCTTGAGGGTTAAGCGAATGCTTTAAGATAGACTAGGCTTGCTCAACTTTACATAGAATCTTAGGAACTTGTACAATGATAATTTAGGAATAGAAACTTGCACTCAATATGAAAAGAATGAAGTTAGAAAACTTGCCTCGAGTGTAAGCTATAATATTAAAACTCATTTTCACCTACACATTTTAGTGGAATCACAATATCTATTAGACATGTTAACATCCACTTACAAAATAACACCCATTTCTAGTTAAACTTGTTAATTTAGTACAAATCTTACCTTACCATACATATTTCAGAATCACAAGTGTACATTTCATAACACTTATTCATTGATCAATAAGTTTCTTAAATCATACATATCATTTTCACAACTTACTAACTTTACATTTTAGAATTACTAACCACATGCTACTATTCTGTTTTAACCCTTACATTACATGGTTCTCACATTAACATGACATTAAGCTAAGTTACAATGAATCTCCAAAGTCTGCAGAAGTAGCAGACCTCACTTCTGTGTTGATTCTTTGGCGTGGGGCGCAAGATATTACCTTAAATTCCGTGGCTGCCATGCAAGAATGCTACTACACACATGAGTAAGAAATGCGCTTGTATTCTACCTTACCAGCCCGATTTTTACAGAACACGAAATTAGACTCTATTATAGACCAAAAATCTCAATTCCACAGAAATTCACCAACTTCAACATCTAGAACTTTGTAATATCATAGTTAAGCCTGATATACACCATTCTATATACAAAAACATTATATATACACAATTTGAAGAATCAAAACTATAGTTTTCCCACTTTCACCATTTTTTTACACTTTTAGCGAATTCGATCGCCACGACTTCGTTACTTAACCAATTAACATGATTTAAACTACGCCGCTTTCGTTTCTTAACATATTAACATAATCTAATATCAAATTACAGATTATAACACATATAGAGCATACAATTTTGTACTTTCTAAAGCCAATTTTTATGTATAAACACTGTTATTTTACTTTTCTTCCTACAAACCAATTTATCATGAACTTGATACTCAAGCATACATGATGATTAACAGATTTTGCAAAACTATAAGCACATATATCTACCACAATTCACGTGATTTCCAAATCATATCAATATATATATATATATATATATATATATATATATATATATATATATATATATATACCACCAAACTAGAAGTAAAAAATAGGAATAGTTTATACCTTGAATCTTTGATTGTATGATAGCAAACTTGAGAGCAATCCTTTCCCAAAACCCTTCTTCTCCAACCCTCAATATTACTGTGTTTTTCTCTCCTCCTCCAAGCTCTCTCTCTCAAAACTCCGTTATTTTGGCCTTATAAGAAATAAGACGCGAAGTAGGAAATAACCTAACTGATAATCGCGATTATCAGTTAAAAAAACAAAAAGACGTCAGTTGAATAAGCCAAAGGCCACAAGGCCTTGTTTGGCTAACCACACTTTTCCTCTTCTAGATTTTTTTTTATATTATTTTTATTATATAGTTTCACTTGTCACACATGCAACCCATTTAAATAGCTTACAATTTATAATTATAATAATTATAATCTTATTATAATTATACTTATAATAAATAAATAATTATATATCTAATTTAATTAATAAATTAGAAACATCACCTTATTTAATTTATTTATTTCCTTTAATATTAAACAATTCATTTACTTTAATTTTTTCTTAAATATTAAGCAATTGATTTAATTTAATTATTTTCTTAAATTAGATCCTTCAAAATAAAATTAATATTATTCAATTTAATTTATATTAATCAATTTAGTTACTAAATTATTCACCACAATTCATCAATTATTTATTTTCCTCAATAAATAAATTATTTAAATTATTTATTTATTTCAATTAATATTTAAATTAATTACAAAAATTTCTCGATCGTTACATCCTTTCCTCCTTAAAAGGATTCTGTCCCCAGAAACATGACTCGAAAATTTATTCGTTACATTCCTCCCTCCTTAACAACATTATGTCCCCAGAATCGCTATACAAAATCAAACAAACAACTGAGGATAATTCTTCATCATAATGCTTTCAAGTTCCCACGTAGCTTCTTCAGCATTGTGGTTTCTCCAGAGTACCTTTACAGAAGGTATCACCTTATTCCTCAGTACTTGCTCTTTTCTGTCAACAATTTGAATAGGGACTTTTTCATATGACAAATTTTTCTCAAACTGTATGGGCTCATATTCTATAACATGCTTATAATAAGGCTTATATGGTCTCAATACCGAGACATGGAAAATATTATGAATATGCTCCAACTCCGGAGGCAAAGCTACCTCATATGCCACTTCACCAACTCATCAAAGCACTTCAAAAAGTCCTATAAACCTAGGGCTTAATTTCTCCTTCTTGCCAAACCGAATTTTCTCCTTGCAGGGAGACACTTTTAAGAAAACATAACCACCAACATCAAATTCTCTATTTTGTTGATGTTTATCGGCGTATTTCTTCTACCTATCTTGTGCAGCTATCAATCTCGATCGAATAACCTTGATGATCTCGACAGTCTGTTGTACCAATTCTGGACCCAATAGTTGACGTTCACCTACCTCATCCCAGTATATCGGAGTTCTGCATTTTTTTCCGTATAACGCTTCGTAAGGCGGCATGCCAATACATGCGTCATAACTATTATTATAGGCAAATTCTACCAATGGTAAATGATCATCCCAATTTCCCTTGAAATCCATGATACATGCTCTAAGCATATCTTCTAGTGTTTGGATGGTTCTCTCACTTTGTCCGTCGGTCTGAGGATGGTACGCTGTGCTCATTCTCAGCTGTGTTCCCAAGTATTCTTGTAGTCATTTCCAGAAATTAGATGTGAATCGTGGATCTCTCTGTCTGATACAATGGACACAGGTACGCCGTGTCTTGACATAATTTCCTTCACATATAGTTTTGCTAACCGATCAAGGGTAAATCGAAGCTTGATTGGCAAAAAGTGTGCCGACTTCGTCAGTCGATCGACAATCACCCAAATGGCATCGTAACCTTGTTGGGTTTTTGGAAGACCTACCACAAAATCCATTGTGATATGCTCTCATTTCCATTGTGGTATCTCCAACAGTTGTAATAATCCGCTTGGCCTTTGATGTTCAGCTTTAACTTTTTGACACGTTAAACATTTTTCCACGCACTCAGCCACATCCTTCTTCATATTAGGCCACCAAAAATGATGTCTAAGATCATGGTACATCTTTATACTCCCAGGGTGAATCGAATATCTTAAGTTGTGAGCTTCACTCAAAATTTCCTCTTTAACCTCTAGTATTGGCGGAACCCAAATTCTCCCTTCGAATCGAAGTAATCCTTCCGAATTGATTTTGAATTTGTTTTCCTCACCTACATATATTTTCTGTTTTATCTTTTCGCAGTCTTCATCCTGAAGTTGTGCATTTTTCACCTTATCCACCAACGTTGAACCGTTTCTCATCTGGAATAATTTTTCATCGGGTTTTATCGGATATTTAATTTCTAACTCCATCTTAGCCATTTTCGACACTAGTTTCTCCTGAGCAGTTAACAACATTAACTTCTCCCATCCCTTCCTACTTAAAGCATCAGCAACAACATTCGCCTTTCCTGGAGGATAAAAAATTTTGCAGTCATAGTCTTTGATCAGCTCCAACCATCTTCTTTGTCTCATATTTAAATATTTTTGTGTAAAGATATACTTCAGACTTTATGGTCAGTATATATCTCACACCTCTCTCCATAAAGATAATGTCTCCAAATTTTTAGGGCAAACACCACTGCCGCCAACTCTAAGTCATGAGTCGAATATCCTTTCTCGTAATCTTTCAACTGACGTGATGCATACGCAATAACTCTGTCATTCTGCATAAGCACACAACCTAGTCCTTTATGTGATGCGTTACTATATACCACAAAATTCCCTGTATCATCAAGCAACGACAACATACGTGCTGAACTCAACCTCTTCTTCAATTCTTGAAAACTTTCCTCACACTTCTCTGTCCAAACAAACTTAACTGCTTTCCTAGTTAAGTTCGTCAATGGAGTCGCGATCTTGGAAAGTCTTGAATAAATCGCCGGTAGTAACCTGCCAATCCTAAGAAACTTCTTCCTTCTGACGGTGTCTTCGGCAGATCCCAGTTTATTACAGCTTCAACTTTTGATGTATCCACCGAAATTCCGTCCTTATCAATAATGTGTCCGAGAAACTGCACACGTTCCAACCAAAATTCACATTTTGAGAACTTAGCGTACAACCTCTCTTTTCTCAATGTCTCCAACATCACTCTTAAGTGTTCAACATGTTCCTCCTTGGTTTTGGAATATACCAATATATCATCAATAAACACCACCACAAATTTGTCTAAAAATGGTTTAAACACCCTATTCATCAAATCCATGAACGCTGTAGGTGCATTAGTTAAACCAAATGACATAACCAGAAACTTGTAATGACCATACCGACTTCTAAATGCTGTCTTCGGTACTTTCTCGGGCCTCACCTTCAGCTGATGATAACCACTTCTCAAGTCTATCTTCGAGAAATATCTTGCTCCCTTCAACTGATCGAACAGGTCATCGATTCTAGGTAACGGATACTTATTTTTGATTGTGACCTTATTCAATTCTCGATAGTCAATGCAAAGTCACATTGATCCATCCTTCTTCGTAACAAACAACACCGGTGCTCCCCATGGTGATACACTCGGTTGGATATACTTCTTGTCAAGCAATTCTTGCAACTGCACCATCAATTCTTTCATCTCTACCGGGGCTATTCTATATGGTGCCTTAGATATCGGGGCTATTCCTGGTAGTAAATCAATCAAGAACTTGATTTGTCGATCCGGCAGAAGACCCGACAAATCATCTAGAAATACGTCTGCAAAATCTCTTATGATCGGTATCTCTTCTAGCTTCGCACTCTTCTTCTGTGTATCGACTATGTAGGCTAAGTATCCTACACATCCTTATCTCAACAACCTCTTGGCTTGCATCACCATCAGACAACTTGCTTGTCGAGGTGACTTGCTGCCAAAGAACATAACCTTTGACGGAGTCATAAGGTTAACACATTTCCTTTGGCAATCAATTACTGCTACGTAATTGAATAACCAATCCATTCCCAGTATAACATCAAGTCTAATTGGTATCAAGTCTACCATCAACTCGTGACCTTTTATAACCACTCTATAATTCCTATATATGAATTTAACATGAATCACTTCCCTATTTGCAATCTCTATAATTAAGGGAAATTCTAATTCTTCCTATGGTAAATCTAAGTTTTGAGCAAATTCATCGAATATAAATGAACAAGTAGCACCCAAATCAAATAGAACACAAGCATTAATACCATTAATCGGAATGATACTTGACACCACATCCTTAGACTGTACAACATCTTGCACGATTATATTGAAAGTCCTCGTAGTAGGTCGGCTTGACTATGCTAGTCCAGTGATAGTCAATGCACCACCACTTTTATTGTTTCCTTTTCCACCACTTGCACTTCCCGTTGGCTTCTTACGGCAATCACGAGCCATATGATCCTTTGAACCGCAGGTAAAACATGCTCCTTTCTTCGTACTAAAATAGTTCGGTGCAATGTGTCCTTCCTGACCATAGTTGAAATACACCCGTTTTCCCTTCAAACATACCCCAGTATGGTTCTTCCCGCACGTCGCGCAAGCTTCAAACCTTCTCTTCTGCTGATTCCCTTGCTATCCTTCCGCGGTCGAATTCTCGCTCCACTTCCTCTTCTGACTGTTACTTCAAACGTTACTTCCACCAATCATATTTTCATTCTCAGTCTTCCTCTTTTTTTGTTCTTGGATGTACTTGGTCAAGGCATCGTTTCCACCTTCTGCGATAATTGCCTTTTCTAGTATAGTCGCAAATGTATTTAACTGGAACATTGAAACCTTGTTATACAGCCAGGGTTTCAATCCTTGTTCGAACCTTCTCGCCTTTCTCTCGTCGATATTGACTTAATAAGTGGCAAACCTTTCCAACTCGTTAAACTTCGCAGCATATTTTGGCACCGTCATAGTTCCTTGTTTCAGCTCTAGAAATTGCACCTCCAACTAATTCCGAGAACTCGCTGGAAAGTACATTTCGAAAAACATCTCCTTAAATCTATCCCACGCTATCACTCCTTGTCCCCCACGAACCTTATTTGCCTCCCACCAGTAGCTAGCTTCAGACTTCAACATGAACGTTGCGAACGCAGTCTTCTAATCTTCGTTAACTCTAGTAACATTGAACACCTTCTCCATTTCTATGATCCAGGTTTGGGCTTCCACTGGATTTATAGACCCTTGAAACTCTGGCGGTCCAACCACTTTGAATTCCTTAAAGGTCGTGACTTGAGCTTGCGGTTGATTCGCAAGTGCACCCGTCAACAGAGCTACCAACTACTGAACCGGATTAGCGTTGGCCTCGTTATTATTATTAGTAAACCCCTCAGGAGGTGGTAGTCTTCTTCTAGAAGGCATTTTCTGTTAAAATATACGCTTATTAGTTCATTACTCAACTTCTTGGGTATTTGAAGTTTAACTTAAACATTCTAAGATTAAAGCTATAACAAATAACATTTCAAATAAACTTTGATATTTTATTCATTTATAACGTTTTAAAACATATTAAGGATAACATAAACGCTATTAACATTCACTTTCTGAACTAGACAAATTTCATGTTGCCTCTTTTTAGGTTACGATAAAAGAGCTCTAACTCATGCAAGCATACATGCGTCAACAAGTAATACAGAGTAAGTAGAGTATCGATCCAACAGAGAAAATTGTCAAATTCAAACTACTATGCATCAATTAAATCACTATATTCATATGCTTAGACTAATGACTATAATTGGCGAATTAAACTAATTGCAAATAACAACTAAAATAAGAATATTAATGGAATAAATCAAATCTAGAAATAATGGGATCCTAACTTCATTTAATATTTCATCTAGCTACCACTATCATGCAAGACTTGTTCACATATCATAGGAAAATAACCAAGAGCACTAATAGGATCTACTTACACAACATCCACATATGATAGATTCTATGTAATCAACAATATAACCAAAATCATTATATGTCTATGTGAAATTGAAATCATACTGAATTGAAGCACAAGCCCTTATTTTAACTCATACGGTGAATAAGTATATGTCTATCTCATTCACGAAATATGCAAGCCATAAACAACAGCCCCATATACGTATGCTATTATGACTACAATCCATACTCGCATGTTCATTGTCAATTCAATGCAAATACTGAATGGTGATCAAGCATTCATACGTGTAAAACAACCATAATAGAATTCCCATATGATATGTAAAACAGCCCTAACAATCAAGCATGCAACCAAACTACATATTAAAATCCGTTAGAATCCCATAATGTAGTTTAGTTCATGACTGAACCAAAAGCCATTATGGGGTCAACGCTAAGCATGATTATCAAGTAAAAAATTAAAAGATGAGGGATAGAACGATCAAACCCAATTGTAGATTGTAAACAAATATCAACATTCAAATCCTCATATAAATCCAGAAAAATAATATTATAAATTCACAATGTTGGAGAATCCCAAGAAGAATAAGAGAACATGAAGTTTTGGCTACGTTCTTCGTTGGAATCTCTCCCAATGTAAAAACCCTAGTTACGATATGAAAATACATCAAAAGTTATTTAAGTCTGTCTGACACCAGTCAAATATCGTTTAAAACAAATTACAATCATTTTAATTAAAAATTAAAATAAAATAACTTTCAATGACTCCATTTATCGCGTGCGTGGCATTGCGCCCTCCGATGTATTAAATGGCTGGCGGTGCGCTGACTTGCGCATAAGGTTCTACTGTCGTACGGACCTCTCTTGCGGTGGCGCGTCCTCTAAGCTTGTCATGCTGGTGGTAAGAAACTTGAAGTAGGTAACATTATGCATTTACTGGTGCTCACTCGGTAGCGGTCTGCGTCTCAAGCTCATCACATGCCTGCTTGCTGGCTTAAACTACGACAGTGAGTGGTCTGGTTCTACTCACGAGTTTGGTTACGCATTGTTATTCTTTGCTTCTCTTGAAATGTCTTTTGTGCATCCATTCTTATCCATCCATGCTCCACTCATTTATCATGCCATACCTATCCTAGCTTGTGCCTCGCTTCATGCGTCCATTAGCCTCGTGCCCTCTAATACCACTAAATTAGGCCGATTCTTGCACTTATTCACCAAAAGGAGTTTTAAGTAACTGTAATGCAAAATAACATGAAATGCAACTAAAACAAACTGAAATGTACTTGAGATGGGCATAATTCGCGTAAATTGATATCCAATAAGTAGGTATAAAACCCACTTATCAAATACCCCCAAACTTGAACTATTGCTTGCCCTCAAGCAATGCATGCTAAATAACAAAGAAAAATGCAAAAGCACTACTATGCAGCTAAACTACTATGTAAACTAGTCTCACATCATTCCAGCTTAAATAGAATTTAAGCCAAAAATGCCTCAGCGAATTATCCAGATTCAGGATTACAAGTTTAAACTAAACGATGGTCATAACATCATACACTCAGATAATTCATCCATGTTATAAAGATGCTCTGTGTGTGTGTGTAATGTTCACTAAAACTTGATTCAAGCAAAGAATATATATGCTAACATGCTCGAAATAGAAAAGTATAGCCTAAATTGAGAATCATGTACACTTATATAACGCAACTATTTCAATATATCCAAACAAACTAAAGTTCAACAATGGGCTTAATTGCTTTATTGCTACTCACGAGGGCGATTTTCGCTCTTTTTCGTGGTGTTTATTGCTATTTTTCTTTTCTTTTTCTCTCTTTTTTTTATACATAACTGTGCAATGCCTTATTCCATTAGGCAACACTGCTACCCCTTAGCGAGCTTTCAACCAGCGACTCCCAGGACCATGAAAGACCTTAGGGAGCTAGGTGTAGAGACAATCCCAAGCGTACTTACTCAAGTAGCAGGGCCCCGAAATAAGACTAGCCACGTTATTGCTATTCATTTTTTTTATATACATAGCATACCCATGTTTTCCTATAGTTTGAATGTCAATGTTTGTCAAGTCTACATGCATGTTCCACATTTTTCTCTTTTCAAAACTACATTTTCTAACAAGCAATGCAACACATAACTCTTATGCCTACAAGTGATTGTGAACATAGCTAGTAAAAGCAGAAAGCATTTAAATAGCAACATGAATTCCATCGTGTAAAATATTATAACTACGTTCATGTTATCCCATATATTTAAGAATCCTTCACAATTCACCATCATCATTGGCTAGGCAAGAAATTCCATAAAACAAGAACTTTGTGAGACATGCAAATTAACTAAAAAAAAAAAATTTCTATCAATAAAACAATAACACCAAAAACAACTAAATTATTAAACTAACCATGCAACATTTTAACTAAACATGCAAAAACTAACTACATGCTACTATACTACTCCCCAATACCCCCAAACTTATAATATTCAATGCCCCATTGAATGAAGGTAAAGGGTACAAGAAAACTCCCCTAATGATCGGCTGTACCACCCTCCTCGGGTGGTGAATCACAGTGGTGGATAAAAGGCCTTTCTTGTATCGCCCGAGGCCACTCGAGCATTGTTCCTTGTTGTGCAAGCGCCTCGACCAAGGCCCTCGTGAGTCCATAGCAAGCGTTCCAAAATTATCATACATGGCATCGACTTTTCGCTCCAACCTTCGGAGCTATCGATCGCTAGGGCAGTGTGTGCTTTTTCGGGTCGATGGAACTGCCTCATCCATTGGAGAAATTTCTTTGGGATGGCTCTGGAAATGTGGTCGGAGAATGAATCCTCGTCCGCGTGGGTGTGGCTCACCACCTGCCCAGTCCTCAAATTTTGCAATGGTGGCATGAGTTATATCTTGGCTCGGGTATTGCATTTGTTCATTGCCCCAGTTGCACCCCTGATGCGCACATAACATGGCTACCACTGATGCGTGTGGAATGCTCCCCGTGGTATTTCCCTTCAGATACTTCACAATATTTTGATGAATCAAATGTCCCACGTCAATATACTTGCCCGTGATTATACCCCACAAAATTATGGCCCTTTTCATAGTGATCTCATCTTTGATGAGATGGGGCGATAACTTGGCACATATGAACAAATTCCACGCCTTGGCATATCGATTGAGTCTTGGTTCTTTGGGAATATGTGAGGTTGGGTCGTGCTTGAGCTTTGTAAGTCCACGCCGTGCACACGCACAACTCATAATAACAAGCTCCAAGTCATTTTCGGATGTGCTCTGTGATCAATTGGCGGCCCCGTTTGGTGGTCTCTCGGTGAGTCCGAAAATGTTTACGATGGCGGCGGAATTACGTAATCTACCTCGACACCTCGAACCATACCGATATCGTCCATGGTGACTTTGGCATTGGCGTAAAACTCTCGGACTATGCTCATCAGAATGGGCGTGGGAGTGGTAGTGAATCAACCCATCCCTTTCGCGAATCATGGCACATAAGCGGCCATCTTGCTCCTCCGGTTTGAAGCCGCGCTCCTTGATGAGCGTCTTTCGCCACAATTCGTAATACTCCTATTTGGGTTTGCTAAATCCGAGAACTTAGTGTGATCAACCACATCCTCTCCTTGTTGCGCGAGGAGGAGGATGAAGAAGAAGATGAAGCGGCGCGAGCTCTTTTTGGACCCATATGCTTTGAGAGAGATGGTGCGAGATGAGTTCGATTGGAAATGAAGAAAAGCTTATGAATTGATAGCCCCAAACTTGATTACGCAAACCCAAATGGGGACCCTAGCTTTATATAATGGATGAGGCGTGGGTTGAGATTTGAGCGTGGAAGAATCGTGAAGATGTGATTGAGAGATGTGCGGCTTCAATTTATGGCGATAGAGAGATAGAGGCGTGAGTTATGGAGAGTGAGAGGATTTTTCGTTTGTTATTATTTCAAATGAGAGTCCAAATGGTCCTGACTCATTTTTAAAATCTTGAGATCTGTCTTAATCGGTGTATCGCAGCGACCAGCGTGAGTTTTTAATGGGTTGGTATGCGGTATGAGACTTGCGAGAATGTTACTGTTATCTGATTGACTTGATCTGTGGTAGCTTGAGTTTATCTTTGCATAGAATTTCTGTGGCCGCGCGACCCTGATATCTGCAATGCTAAAGTTCAATTCTACTCTGCCTATCAGTGATGCTTTCCAATGATGGTTCCTGCATAAACATTAATGCACATTGTTAAGGCATGAATTAGTGGCCACATAATGCTAACATCTTGCAAATATTCGCCAAAGCAATTCTTGCGACACACTCAAGCATGAAAATCGATATCCTATTAAAATGAATTAGATATAACTAACTAAAATAATCTAAAATGAATAACTAAAAAGTCAAATGAGGTAGAAATAATGGGTTGCCTCCCATCCAGCGCTAAGTTATAGTCAATTAGCTTGATTGTCTCTGAATCTCACGTCACATCAAGAATTGAGGTGCCTTCCTTATTGTCCACCACTTTTAAAATTTGATGACTTGACTTTTCGTCAATGGCTCTACCTTGACTCGAATTTTCACCCATTACACACCTCAACGGTCCATAATTCCCCGGTTTCTATACCTCATCCTTTAGGCCCCAATCCACCAAGTCGACAGGAAGCATTCTTCTTCATCCGTTGGTAACTTTATTGCTTTAAAGACGTTGAAGGTGATCTCCTGATCCTGAACACGCATAGTGAGTTCACCTTTTTGCACATCTATCGAAGTCCTTGTGGCTAAGAATGGTCTCCCCAGTATTATTGGTATGCTTTTGTCCTCCTCGTAGTCTAAAATGATGAAGTCGGTAGGAAAAATAAACTTGTCCACCTTAACGACACATCTTCAACAATTCCCCATGGATCGTGATGGATCTATCGACTAGGTTGTAATGATATGTTTGTCGACTTTGGGTAAAGCAATCCCAACTAGTTAAACAACGACAAGGGCATCAAATTTATTCTTGCCCCAAGATCACATAAACACTTCTTGAAGTTCATCTTTCCAATTGTGCGGAATTGTGAAAATTGCCGGATCCTTGACTTTGGAGGTAATTTACTCTTGAAAGCATTTGCACCTTTGCATTCCTCTGTCAAGGCTACCATCTCAAACTCATCTAGTCTTCTCTTCCTTGACAATATACCCTTCATAAACTTTGCGTAGCTTGGCATTTGTTCAATGCCTCGTGAGCAGTATGTTGATGCTGACTTTTGAATACCTCCAAGAACTTGCTAATTGTTTTATCCTCCCTACGCTTAGTTAATCTTTGTGGATCTGGTACTTGAGGGTGAATGGTGGTGGCCTTGAACTCTTAGGCTTTTCCTCACGAACTTTGTATCCTTCTCGACTCTTTGTGACTCAGATTTTTCTAGATTTTCTTCATCAACAATCACCTTCTTTGCCTCGCGGGGCCGCGTGGCCTCCTTAGTGTTCTCAGGTGCGGGCGCGCAACCTAAAGTGTCTGCCAGATTTTTCCCAGATCTTAATGATATTGCTTGGCATTGTTCCTTTCCGTCTCTTCTAGGATTTGTCTCTGTGTTACTTGGCAAGGAACCTTGGGGCCTGTTGTTAAGCATGCTCGCCATCACTTCATCGAGTTTCCAAATTCTTAATAGCCCTTTGCTTGGCTTTTAATCATAACTTCCGTGTTTGCCATGTATTTCAACATCATCTCCTCCACTTACGATTTCTTTTTTGGTTTGTAGTGCGGTAGGGAGCGTGATGTTGTTCTTGAGAGAATCCGGTGGAAATGGTGGTTTTGGTGTATCTTTGTGGTGAGCTAGTTGGTATGTGTTGAAATTGATGATTAATTTGGCCGACTTTGTTGATTTCCTTGGTTATTCGACCAACTAAAGTTTGGATGATTTTGGTTGTTGGGGTGGTATGTGTTCGAAATTGACCTTGGTCTTTCTGTAGTTGCTCACACATCCTTGCAGAGCTCAGGAGCTAATAAGCACCTTGATCCGTGGAGTGTGACCCACTTTAAATTTCACAAGCGAAGGCAAGCTGTTTTCATCTTGCTTTACGCTTAAAGTGTCTATCTTCTTTTTGCCATAGGCGCCATCATGTGTCGATAAGCTGCGTAATAGCATCTACCTCCAACACACTTTTGCTACCTTGGGTTATGGCATCAGAGATGTAGGATTACGAAAATCGTTAGTTGTCATAGTCTCGATAAGGGTATAGGCCTTGTCATATCTTTTTGCCCATAATTCCCCTCCAGCAGCTGCATCTACAATCGGTCTCGATTGCCATCCTAATCCATTGTAGAAAGTATTGATTACCATCAATCCGGCATACCATGATCGGACACTTCCTTAGCATCTCTTTGTATCTCTCCATGCTTCATATAAGGACTCTCCCTGTTGTTGCTCAAACTGACATATAACTGTCCTCATCTTTGCAGTCTTAGCCATTGGGAAGAACTTGGCTAAGAATTTCTGCGCTAAGTCCTGCCATGTAGTGATTGACCCTGACGGCAAAGAATGAAGCCAACTCCTCGCCTTATCCCTCAATGAGAATGGGAACAACCCGCGATGATCGATAGCATCCTCCACACATCGTTATATCGAAATGTATCACAAATCTCTATGAAGCTCGATAAGTGTTCATTCGGATCATCAGTAGCGACACCCCAATGAGAGCAGAGTTCGCACCATACGAATAGTGCGGTTTAATCTCAAAAGTGTTTATTTGCTATTGCTTGGAATTCGACTATGCTAGTGTAGCCCATTTATATTCGGCATGGAATAATCTCGTAGAGCCCGGTGCTCTTCTCTTTACTCAATTCTCTATTCTTCTGCCATACTAACTGTAGTACTCTCTAACTGAGCTTGTAAATTTCTTCGCACACTAGCTTTCCAACCTCTCCCGTTAATGTTATCCTGCGCTGGTGTTAATTCGGAATTGGAAGATCTTGTGTGCATAAAAATCTACAAGTACCTGAAATCACAAATAAAACAAAAATATAAATGAGATAAGAATAGATATGTCTAAGTCATACAAAATAGCTTAAAATTGATGATAATTATTTAAACTAAACGCCTTTCCCCGGCAACGACGCCAAAAACCTGTTGCCTCTTTTTCAGTTCTGATAGTAGAGCTCTAACTCATGCAAGCATACATGCGTCAACAAGTAATATAGAGTAAGTAGAGTATCGATCCCACAGAGAAAATTGTCAAATTCAAACTACTATGCATCAATTAAATCACTATATTCATATGCTTAGACTAACGACTATAATTGGCGAATTAAACTAATTGCAAATAACAACTAAAATAAGAATATTAATGGAATAAATCAAATCTGGAAATAATGGGTCCTAACTTCATTTAATATTTCATCTAGCTACCACTATCATGCAAGACTTGTTCACATATCACAGGAAAATATCCAAGAGCACTAATAGAGTCATAGCCATTTTTCAATGCACTAGGACCTACTTACACAGCATCCACAAATTATAGATTCTATGTAATCAACAATATAACCAAAATCACTATATGTCTATGTGAAATTGCAATCATACTGAATTGAAGCACAAGCTCTTATTTTAACTCATACGGTGAATACGTATATGTCTATCTCATTCATAAAATATGGAAGCCATATACAACAGCCCCATATACGTATGCTATTATGACTACAATCCATACTTGCATGTTCATTGTCAATTCCATGCAAATACTGAAATGAATGGTGATCAAGCATTCATACGCGTAAAACAACCATAATAGAATTCCCATATAATATGTAAAACAAACCTAGCAATCGAGCATGCAACCAAACTACATATTAAAATCTGTTAGAATCTCATAATGGAGTTTAGTTCATGACTGAACCAAAAGCCATTATGGGATCAACACTAAGCATGATTATCAAGTAAACAATTGAAAGATGAGGGATAGAACGATCAAACCCAATTGTAGATTGTAAACCAATATCAACGTTCAAATCCTCATATAAATCCAGAAAAAAATAATATTATAAATCCTGATGATGGAGAATCCCAAGAAGAATTAGAAGATGGAGTTTTGGCTACGTTCTTCGTTGGAATCTCTCGATGTAAAAACCCCTAGTTACGATATGAAAATCGTCAAAAGTTATTCAAGTCATGCGACACCGATCCGGATATCGTTTAAAAAAATTACAATCATTTTAATTAAAAATTAAAATAAAATAACTCAACTGACTCCGGCTATATCGCAGCGGGTCGCGCCCCTCGAGTATATTAAATCGCGGCTTGGTAGCGCGACTTGCGAAGGTTCTACTGTCGGTCGGCCTCTGGCTCTGCGGTAGCGCATCCTCTAAGCTTGTCATGCTTCGTGGTCGCGCAACTTGCGATGAAGTAACATTATGCATTTGGGTGCTCCGCTGGCGTAGCGTCTCAAGCTCATCTGCTTGCATGTGGCAATGCGACTTCTGATTGGTGAATTCTGGTTCTACTCCTGAGTTTGGTTCTGCATTGTTGCTGCTGCTACTGAAATGTCTTTTGTTAATCCATGCTTATCCATCCATGCTCCACTCATTTACCACGCCATGCCTATCCCAGCTTGTGCCTCGCTTCATGCGTCCATTAGCCTCGTGCCCTCTAATACCACCAAATTAGTCTGATTCCTGCACTTATTCACCAAAAGGAGTTTTAAGTAACCACAATGCAAAATAACATGAAATGCAACTAAAATGTATTGAAATGTACTTGAGATGGGCATAATTGCGTAAATTGATATCCAATAAGTAGGTATAAAACCCACTTATCACACACTTAGCTGATTCCTCTTTCAAGTCATCGTTTACCGCCAACAGATCCTCATGTTGACCCTTGGTATGAACTAGGTCCCACTCCGTGTTTCCAAGGCGTGAGTCGAGTTCTTGAATCTCTGCATCCTTCTGCTCCATCGTAGCGTGATACACCTCAACTAACTCCTTCAGCTCCTCAACTTTGTCCTGTAATTCTATGTTACGATCGTACAGAGTGTCATACATCTCAGCTGATATGGAGTTTGGTGGAAACTCCACAGGATCCTCTTCCTCATCATCCTCCTCTATCTCCTCAGAACTATCCTCCTCGCTATCGATCACAGGCTCATCCTTCTGGATCAACTGTTCCCGCACGACATGAATATCTCGGGGTTCGTCGTCTCTAGGTATCTGAGGTATCACTTCCCTAGCTGGACTGGATCCTCCTTCATTAGACATCCTGACAACAAAATATTTTATGTTTTACTTAACATTTTTGATACTCGCGAGAAGATAAGTTATTAACACATAGCACATAATGTCTTTTATCATTTAACTTCAATGGATACCTTAATCCATTCCTTAAAACTCGATAAGAGTTGGACACCTCTATGTTTTCTATTTCCTTAAAGGTTACTTCCTAAGGTTTCCCCACCAAAGGTTCATAACCTAAAGCTTTGATACCAACCTGTGACACCCCCAAATCCGGGTACTCCATTCCCACAGAATTTGGTGTTCACTATCCAAAACCATTACATCTAACTACCCATCATAAAGGATAAAGACGTAATTTAAATAACTTAAACAATAATATTTCCCATTAAAGGGTTACATCATCATCTCCAAATAATCCCACGTAATCTAACCTTAAAATTATTACATAAGTATGCGGAATACATCAAAAAATAAAACAAGTCTTTAACATAATTCATTAAAATAAAATTCTCAAAAGTCTTCAACACTTGGACATTTTGCCCTTTCCTTAGCTAGTTGATGGCCTATCGACTTTCTCTACTTTAGCTGCAGTGTTAAATGAAAAAGTGAGCAAACAATTGCTCACTGATATAGAGAGTAATAATGATAGCAACATGAGAATGAACAACGAATGTTGAACAATAATGAAATTGTTTTACGAATCAGAAATAGAAAACAAGTTCGAAATTAATATCTGAGGGTCTTAAGACCACGAACTATGTCTCCGGTATTTAGCTATTATTACCTCAACCTTAACAGTCATTTAGACTATAAAGACTCTTCTTAACGTACTTAGGGGGATCAACCCTTTGTACCATGTATTGTGCACAAACATCTAAACGTTACACGTACAAAATCCCCTATGTTAGGCTTGTTTGTCTCAGTTTGAATTTAGAATTTCCGCTCTAAAGAAAGTTTAGCTCGGAACTAACTTATTAGTGTTTCTAGAATTTTATAACACTATTCAACTATAGATTAATTCAATCAATAAAGGTTTTCTTACTACTTGAAGGTTTAATACAACAATAAAGCTTTGAACAATGTTATCAAAGTCAAGGACCGAATAACAACAATGTATAATTGAATAACCATGATATACATGCAAAGTGCTATATCAAAACGAGGTAGAACAATCTCATTTGAATCGATGTACTAGAACAACATATGCTTTGAATAATAATATTAAGATGTAGAAAAGTAAAACTCGCTCAAGGTAACGAATTAGGTTACAAGAGCTTGTAGAAACCTACGTAAGATAGATTAGGCTTGCTCAACTTTACATATAATCTTAGGAACTTGTACAATGATAATTTAGGAATAGAAACTTGCACTCAATATGAAAAGAATGAAGTTAGAAAACTTGCCTTGAGCGTAAGCTATAATATTAAAACTCCCGTTCACCTACACATTTTAGTGGAATAACTGTAATACCCGAGAATTTCCGCATATTATTAAATAAATATATTAATGAAAATAAATATTTATTTGAATATGAACAATTTCGTATTATGAAATGAGATAACTCAATCATATTAATAAATGAATAATTGAGAATACGTGGAGTTTGTGGTAAACTCGTTGAAAGCCTTGTGTGGCATGGTTAGGGGAAATACTAATAGTAATGTTAATCGACAAAGAAATTTTAAGGAGTTGAAAGAGGAACTCCAAGCTATCCGAGAGGACAAATTGAGTATGGAGGGCATGTGGGAAGAGAAACACGATGATCGTATTTTGGCCAAGGACAAGGTCCACGAGCTGAAACACGAAGTCTTTGAGCTCAAGCAGGAGCTAAAGACTACGAAATGGAAGGTAGAGAGGATGTCCTATATATATAGGAGTTCTCATGTGTTTTTCCAGCAGCAAGTAGCTAGGTATCCGATAGAAGAAGGGCAGACTCGACATACTATCAGTCGGGATGTCATTGTCGGTCTGGCCACGAAAGACTTTAAGAATGCCATTTGGCAAATGTAATCTAGTAATAGCTGTAATAGTTCAGATATGTAAATATTATGTATCTAGTAGTGACGTAAAACCCTCTTTTGTATATCAAGGGTAGTCTTTTGTAAATCCCAATTTTTGGAAAGCAATTGCGGGATGGTAATGTAATCAGCTTAGGCTGTACGAATGTAAACAATGTAGTATTATACTACAAGTAATGAATCAATATAAGTCTTTTATTGGAAATATATTGAGTAATGAGTATGAGTTATTGTTTCATCACAAATAATAACTAACCAACAAGAAGAAAGTAATAATGAAGTATTGTTTTCTTAACAGCAAAATGCCGCCAAGAAGGAGACAACGAAATCAAGATTCTAATGTTAATCAACTGGAGGGAGGTCCGGTTAATCCAATGCAAGAGTTCATTAATCTTTTAATGACCGCGTTTAATAGAACTAGGGCTAATGTACCCATAAATCCTGGGGTAGTACGAGCTACTACTTTTAAGGATTTCAAAAGTGTCGATCCGCCGGAGTTCAAAGGAACTATGGAACCTATAGAAGCCCAGACTTGGGTGAAAGAGATTGAGAAAGCATTTGTTATAGCAAATGTTGATGAAGGTCAGAAGTTTGCCTTTGCAACCTATATGATGAAGGGTGAGGCCAATTTCTGGTGGGAGGCAAACCAGGCTAGGGTCGGTATAGAAAATCTAACATGGGTAAGGTTAAAGGAGTTTTTCTTTGAGAACTATTTTCCCACGAGCATGCAGGGAAGAATGGAGATGCAGTTTCTTGATTTGAAACAAGGGGATATGACGGTTCCCCAGTATGCTGCCAAGTTTAATGAACTGGCAAGATTTGCTCCACATCAAGTGGACACTAAAGTGAGAAAGGCTAGACGATTCGAGCAAGGCTTGAAACCCTGGCTCTATAGCAGAAATTCTATGTTCCAAAGTACTTCCTTTAGAACCATATTAGAAAAGGCAATAATTGCTTAAGGTGGGAATGAGGCTCTCAGCCAGTACCACAAGGATAAGAAAAACAAGGGGAAAGTTGATGGGGAATCAAGACCGAGGGAGCCAGTGGTAGTGGCGATGGTCAAAAGAGGAAGGGTTTTAACTCATTTAGGAGTAAAACAAGGGGATTCTAAGAGGAGGATGGACCCCTGTAAAACCTTTGGGAAGACTCATTTTGGAGTCTATCTCAAGGGAAAGGCAGTATGTTATAATTGTGGGCAGGAAGGGCATATTTCGCCTAACTGTCCAAATCCGAAGAAAAACCATGGATGTTTTGTATGTGGATCAACTAACCACATAGCAAAGAACTGTCCAAAGAAGGGGACAGGTGGAAATAAGGGCACTAATAGCGGTAAGTTAGCTATTAGTGGTCCAGCTCAGCCGGATAGATCAATGGCCCGCACCTTTAATATGACGGTCCAATATGCGGTGGCATCAGGGGATGTAGTTGCTTGTATTCTCCCGATCAATAACATAAATGCTTACGTGCTATTTGATTCAGGTGCTACTTGTTCATTTATAGCATGTGATTTTGCTAGACGATTAGAATTACTTTCTGAAAAGTTACTTATACCTTTGATTATTAAGGTAGCAAACGAAGAAATAATTCCTGTTAAAGATATTCATAGGAATTGTTGCGTAGATATATAGGGTTGTAAATTATCGGTAGATTTAATACCGATAAAGTTGGGAGAATTCGATGTAATTCTCGGAATGGATTGGTTGATTAACCATGGAGCAATTATAGATTGCCAGAAGAAATGTGTGAGTATTAGGAAGTTGAAGCAACCTCCTATAGTATTTTACGGTAATAAATCGCCGGGACGCTCGTGTTGTCTTACGATGACACAAACTAGAAAACTTTTAAGGAAGGGATGTGTAGGTTATCTGTGCCATGTTGTTGACACCCAGCGAGTGGGAGCAACCATGGAACAAATACCCATAGTGAATAAATTCATGGATATGTTTCCAAGTGAGTTACCTGGTTTACCACCAGATAGGGAGATCGAATTCGTAATAGAAATTGTGCCAGGAGCGGCACCAGTTTCAAGGGCACCGTATCGTATGGCGCTTTGTGGAAATGAAGGAGCTAATGGTTCGATTCATGAGGAACTATTGGATAGGAAGTACATTCACCCGAAAGTGTTTCAGATGGGGTGCAATTGCAGTATTGTTTGTCAAGAAGAAAGACGAATAGTTAAGGCTTTGTATCGACTATCAAGAGTTGAACAAGTGAACGATAAAGAATAAATACCCATTACCCAGGATCGATGATCTTTTTAATCAGTTGAAAGGGGCAAAGTATTTTTCTAAGATAGATTTGCGGATGGGGTATCACCAATTGCAGGTTAGAAAGAAGGACATACCAAAGGCATCATTCAGAACTCGTTATGGTCATTACGAGTTTTTGGTAATGTCATTTGGGTTAACGAATGCACCAACTACATTTATGGATATGATGAACAGAGTGTTCAAACAATATTTGGACAAGTTCGTCGTAGTGTTTATCGATGATATTCTAGTCTATTCTAAAATGCCAGAAGATCATGCTGAACACTTAAGATTAGTGTTGGAGACACTAAGAAAGGAGAAGTTATATGCGACATTCAGTAAGTGTGAATTTTGGCTGGAGAAGATACAGTTTTTAGGTCATGCCATTGACCAAGAAGGGATTTCAGTGGATCCAGCGAAGGTAGAAGCAGTGATGAGCTGGGAAGAACCGAAAACGCCGACTGAGGTGCGGAGTTTCCTAGGGTTAGCGGGATACTATCGAAGATTTATCCAAGATTTTTCGAAGATAGCTACCCCGTTGACTAACTTGACAAGGAAGATGGTGAAATACGTGTGGTCGGATAAATGTGAAGACAGTTTTCAAGAACTGAAGAAAAGATTATGTGAAGCGCCCGTTTTGTCATTACCCGATGACACAGGAAATTTTGTAGTTTATAGCGATGCTTCGAATAGAGGACTTGGTTGCATGCTCATGCAGCATGGCAAAGTCATTGCGTATGCATCACGGCAGTTGAAGGATTATGAAAAAGTTTATCCTACTCATGATCTGGAACTGGACGCGGTAGTGTTTGCCTTAAAGATATGGAGACATTATCTTTATGGGGAGAAATATGAGATATATGCGGACCATAAGAGTCTAAAATATATCTTCACTCAGAAGGAGTTGAATATGAGATAGAGAAGATGGCTGGAGTTGATAAAGGATTATGATTGTGAAATCCTGTATCACCCAGGGAAAGCCAATGTAGTTGCCGACGCCTTAAGTAGGAAGGGTCGAGAAAGGTTATCTATATTAACGACTCAAGATGAGTTAATAACAGAGATGGCTAGGATGGAAATAGAAGTAAAGATGCCGAGTGATTTGAGGCAGATACTTTTTACAATGGAGATGCAATCTACCATCGTAGAGAGAGTCAAGGAGGTACAACTCAAGACTGATGAGTGTAACCAAATGAAGAAGCGGTTATCCGATAAAGAAGATACTAAGTATAGTCTTGATAATGTGGGATTATTAAGATTTGAAGGAAGAATTTGGGTTCTGAATGAGACGGAATTAAAGGAGCAAGTGTTACGAGAAGCTCATAGTTCAAGGTACTCGATACATCCTGGTAGCACTAAGATGTATCAAGACCTTCGACTGAGTTTTTGGTGGCCGAACATGAAGAGAGAAATAGTTGAGTACGTGAGTAGATGCTTAACTTGTCAAAAAGTTAAAGCTGAACATCAATGACCAAGTGGCTTGTTACAGTCATTGGAGATTCCAGAATGGAAGTGGGAGCATATCGCGATGGACTTCGTGGTGGGACTTCTGACAACGACCAAAGGGTACGATTCGATTTGGGTAATAGTTGACCGGTTGACGAAATCGGCTCACTTCTTACCAATTAGGGTCAAGTATAACTTAGACCAGTTAGCTAAAATCTATGTTAAGGAAATTATTTCTAGACATGGAGTACCAGAATCGATTGTGTCAGATCGTGATCCACGATTCACATCGAACTTTTGGAGAAGTTTGCAAGAATAGTTGGGAACACAGTTAAAGTTAAGGACAACTTATCATCCACAAACTGATGGGCAGAGCGAGAGGATAATTCAGACGTTAGAAGACATGTTGAGGTCTTGCGTCATGGATTTCAAGGGTAGTTGGAATGATCACCTACCACTTGTAGAGTTTGCGTATAACAACAGTTATCATGCAAGCATAGGCATGCCGCCTTATGAAGCTATGTATGGAAGAAGGTGCAGAACACAATTGTATTGGGATGAAGTGGGAGAACGCCAGACGCTAGGACCATAATTGGTGCAGTAGACAGCGGATGTAATAAAGTTAATTCGGATGCGTCTTGTTACAGCTCAAGATAGACAGAAGAAATATGCGGACTCGCATAGATTAAATCGAGAGTTTGAAGTAGGCTTGTATGTGTTTCTAAAGGTATCTCCCTAGAAAGGAAAGATACATTTTGGAAAGAAAGGGAAGTTAAGTCCAAGGTTTATAGGACCTTTTAAGGTATTAAAAAGGGTGGTAGAGGTAGCTTATATGATAGCATTACCTCCAAACCTAGAAAGAATACATAACGTGTTCCACGTATCTGTATTACGTCCTTATAAGCCGGATTATAAGCACGTAATTGAATATGAGCCGATTCATATCGAGAAGGACTTAACATATGAAGAATCGCCGATTCAAATCATTGATAGAAAGGAACAAGTTCTGCGGAACAAAGTAATACCATCAGTAAAGGTATTATGGAAGAACCACGATGCCGAAGAAGCAACATGGGAATTAGAAGAAAAGATGAAGAAAAATTTTCCTCATCTATTTGATTAAAGTAAAACGAGATTACGGGGATGAATCTCTTTATAAGGGGAAGGATGTAATCCACCGAGAAATTCGGATTCTATTGTAAAATGATTTTATTAATTTAAATAATAATAAAATTATATTCTATGTGATATCATGATGGTTGTCATTCTATAACCTATTGATGTTGGAATGTCGTAGTATTTTAGCTATGTGATGGAATTAAAGTGTTTGAATTTCCAAGACGAAAATAAAAGTTTTTCGAGAAATTTTCTGAAAAACACTATTCATCGGTATTTGCTCGGGATTTATTTATGAATTACCGAGAAATATGTAATGATAGAATATCAAGGTAAGACGGATTATGTAATAATAATCTAGTTATGGAAAACATAATATTTTGCTTGCGGACTTAAATTATGAATATTAAGGAAAGCGAAGTATTATTAAGTAAGTTATAATTGTATGATACTTAGGTATTATACAAGATAATGAAAAAGAGTATAATACGAAGTATTATACGAGTTTGTATGAAGGATGAATTATCATATATAATAAATCTTTATACGAGTGAAATACGAGAATGATACATAAACTATATGTATATGTGTTGAGTAATGATATTGGACTTGTAAAGATTGGTTAGGATTTTGTTCAAGCCCAAGTGAATTAAATGGTAAGGCCCAACTATTGAATTAATAAGCAAGTGAGTGTTTGTTAAAGCAAGCCCAAAGGTTAAGTAATTAAGTCAAGCTAGAATCCATGAGTTAATTGACCCATGGGGCAAACCATATTGATATGGTTAATGTGTGGTAACCAAGTTATATGAGTGGTGACCAACTATTAGAAGTAATGACCAAGATAATGTGGTGATCAAGTAATGTAATGACCAAGTAAATGAAGTAATGGCCAAGCAAAGGAGAGGATTTGTGCTAGCCAATTAATGAATAATAAGGAGGTGACTTAAGGAGGTGGGATTGGTTTAATGACTAAACTACCCTAACCTTGGAAATTCTATAAATAGAGAAGGCTTACAAGCCATTTGTTACTTGTTCAAACAATCCAACTCATATAAAGTGCTTAATTGTTAGGGAGCTTAAGTTACAAATAAGTCACTTTCATTTAGAAAAAGAAGAAGAATAAGCTACTTTACAAGGACTTCAAATGTAAGACTCCTTCTCTAATTATCTTCTATCTCTATTCATGATAGGTTGATATGAAAAGTTGGATAAAGGGACATGAATGTTAAGAAGTAAGAAGAATGTGTAAGCAATGAACTTAAGCCACATAAGTTGGTAATAAGTCATTTGAACTTATAAAAGTTATGAACTTGTTATAGGTTAACCTTGAATATTAGTATGAAAAGTTAAGGGTTTGTATGTATATGTATCATATATACCTAAAAGAAACTATATGTGAAAACATATATGCATGATGATTAAAAGACTTTAACTTTCATAAGTTATGATCAATGAAGCTATAAGTAGTTTATAATTGAATAAGTTATAAGCTTATGGAAGATTAAGTCAAAATCCAATAATGAAGATAAGTTGTTGTATTAATTATGTGAAGATGTTCATAGAATGAATTAAATGCATTTGAAGTAATGAACAAATCATAAGTAATGAAGATTTGCCAGAAATCGCACGATTAGACGATGATCGTCAAATTCGTGAAATTCCCGGATTAGAAGTCAAATTTTGATTTTGAACTCAGAAATGTTATTTTCTAATGGAGACAAGTCATGTTTGTCATTCTAGAGTTGTGGACTCGAAAATGATCGAATTCCGACTTATAACGAAGAAACGAGTGTTGAACGTTCACGAACGTTTATCGTTTACGTTAAAAATGAACCAATAGGTGAATTTTTAGCAAACAAAGTCAAATAGATAAAATTCTTACATGAACGCGTAGATTATGTAATTTGTAAACCGTAGGCTTTTGAACGAGCTAATTTGGACTTATAACGAAGAAGTTATACGTCCGGGAAGTTCACAAAATTTATTGTCCGTAAAATTTTTCTGGTGCACAGAGTTGGTGCCACGGTGCCAACCCTAGGTCATTTGAGTGGTGCTGCAGCGCCGTAATAGTATCTTAGCATACTGGAAACTCGCACCGCAGCATAAACCCTAGTACAATTGGTGGCGTCAGCACTCCTCCATGCACAAAGATAACACTCTGCAGAGTAGGCGTCGCATAGCGACCTCTCGAGTAAGGACTCATGGCCAGCAGTTAGCCATGTCTGCAGGACAATGCCATCGTTAACTCGTGCAGCAATACGAGATGTAAAATATAAAGTCGGTAGGCCGCATAAATACCATTTTTAGAACAAGGATAGTGATGAATGTTTTTAATTACAAAGAAAAGAATGTTAATTGATTTAAAAGTAAACACAACCTAAGGGGCATAAAGTAACATTGTTTAAACTTTGTTAAACCTTAAAGATGTTGTATAAAGGTTGAGATAACCTAGTCAAATATAAATGCAAGGATAATGATAAGCCGGAACAGATAGTAACTAAATCTAATACACAATTAGATTGAGATGAAGGGTAAGATATAGTCATTACATACTTGGTTATATATGATCTAATGTGAGGCATTATGTGATCATGTATTGTAGAGACTTGAAAGACTTGAACATAAAGTAATTACACCGTAGCAGATGCTAAAGGCAAGTATTCTAACTCTTGTCTCAGTTTAACGTGAACAAGTTTTGAAGTTCATGTATTCTTACGCATGAACTAATGTATGATGAAGTTAAAGCCAATCCTTTCGGCTGGACTTGATATATTGAGTGGATTATTGATAATCTATTCATCTGTTATCAAATGTTATTATCTTTTGTCAACTACTTGATATGGTTTTCAAAAGAAGACTGAAATGTTAAACAAATGTTTTGTCGGTAAAACGACAGACACGTGAGGTTGCCACAATTAAACGTGCATACGTTTAATGAATGTAGTGTTGATCAACATAGAGTACATTAGGCTGATCACCTAGAAGTGCTCGTAGGTAATACCAGGCTTACGGACTTAGTTCCGGGTTGTCCTTTTCAAAGAAGAATGAAATGCTCAAGGTCTCTGACCGGAGTGAATGTTTTACTGAATATTGTTATTATTGTAAAACATTTTGAAAGAAAGATGAAATGCTATTTTGATTCATCAATAGTACTTCATAACTATTGTTCAGTTATTGAAGATATACGATTCCTATGTGTCAAGCATGTTGTTTATTGAAATTGTCATACTTGCTGAGCTAGTTATGCTCACTCTTGCTTGAACCATACGAATGCAACTAAGACTGAATGTCCCGAAGGATCGAATAAGGATAAAGGAAAAGCTACGACAGATCGTTAAGCTGTCTATGTAATAATATAGGTTTAATGTTATAATGTAATTGATATTATGACAAAGAACCTTTATAATGGGTTTAGAACTTGGGAGAATGTAACTATTATTTTGATTATATATAAGAGATATTCGTTCTTTTGAGGCTTTTCAATTGAATGAATGTATGAATGTTTGTACAGTATAGCACCAACTTTCGGGTTAGAAGATACCCGGATTTGGGGGCGCTACATTAGGAGAGTATGAGGAGCAGATATTGGAGTTGGGATGTAGAGTAGAGGAGCTTGAGGCTGAGGCTAGGGAAAAGGAGTTTGCATTCCAGAAGTTGAGGGACGAGGAGCATCAGAGGCAACTAGTGATGCAGGAGATGGAGGTGGAGATTACTCACCGTAAGGAAGCAGGGATCCAGATGGGAACTTTGTTTCATCGAGCGGTGGCGAGGAATGTTGAAGTGGCAGGAAAGCTAGAAGAATTAGAACAGAAGGTTTTGAGTGAGAGGGCGGAGAAGGAGGCCCTCTGAACACAGTTAGAGATGGAGGTGATGGATAGGATTCACTTCGAGGAGAAGTGGGAGGAAGCCAACGATAGGGCAGATGATCTAGAGGATGAGGTGCGGCATAAGAGGAAGAAGATGAACAAGATGGGCTATGCTCTTCGCACGGCCATGGAAAGATTGATCGATGGGGTACATAATTACCCAGCTGAGCAAGGACAGACCCGGCATACCATAAGCCGAGACATGGTGGTGCACATCACACAGAAGGAATATCAGAGCGCCATTGAGCGTGGGATGTTAGACTGAGTTTAGAAGGAAGAGATTATTAGTATAGTGCTTTTATTTATGTGTTATTAATATGTTGTTGTAATCTCAATCTTTTGTGTAAGATGTGAGATAGTGGTGGAACCCCAAACTTCTGAAAAGTGCTAGAGGGGTAGTATGTTAGTATGTCCATGTCTTTTGTGATATTAGGGGATATGTGTATAGCAGTATGCTAGAAAAGAACATGTAATGTAACCCTTTGGCATATGAATATAAATGATCTTATTTCAGAAATGTGTTATAAACATGTAGTCCTTTCTATTGAAAAATGTCTAGGTATTATAACTAGATAATAAAATGAAAATTTTATGATGTAGAAAATGCCGCCCAGACGTAGAATAATTATCCCAGAAGAGTCAGTTAATGATGAGAGAGGTCCTGTAGATCCTATACAGAGACTGGTAGATTTATTGGGAGAAGCTCTGAGGGGAAGAAAACGAACCCGCACTCACCCGTTCCCCAAGTTGTCCCGAAGAATTGACCTTCAAAGATTTTAAAAGTGTAGGACCCCAGAAGTTCGTGGGAACCCACGGACCCAATAATTCATGCTAAACCTGGATCAAGGAGATCGAGAAGGCCTTCACTATAGCTCGTGTGGGTGAAGACTAGAAGACAATATTTGCCACATATATGGGGGCGAAGCGAACTATTGTTGGGAAACTAATCAGCAGAGAGCGGGGGAAGGAACGATAACATGGGAGCGGTTTACGACACTATTCTTTGAGAACTATTTCCCAAAAAGTATGAAGAGTACGATGGAAGTAAAATTCCTAGAATTAAAACAACGTGATATGATGGTGGCGCAGTACGCAACTATGTTCAATGAACTAGCGCGATTTGCAGAGCACCAGGTTATGGATGAGGAGAGGAAGGCGAGATGTTTTCAGCAAGGGCTAAAACCGTGGTTGTATAATAAGGTATCGGTCTTCCAGATTGATTCCTTTACGACATTGTTGGAGAAGGCAATCATTGCGGAAGGTGGCAGTGAGGCCTTAAGTTTGTATCATAAGGAGAAGAAGAATAAGAACACAAGTAGTGAGCATCGTGGAGGAAGCAACAGTGGAAGGAGTAACTCCAGAAAGAGGAAATGGGAAAACAACAACAATAGAAGTAACAATCAAGGTGGGAATCACCAGGGAAACTTCAAGAAAAGGACCGAAGATTGCAACAAATGTGGAAGGAACCATCAGGGAGAATGCTGGAAGAGGAAGAACACCTGCTATAACTGCGGCCAAGAGGGGCACATATCGCTAAACTTCCCGAAGCCGAAGAAAATCAGAGGATGTTTTGCTTGTGGATCAACAGAGCACCAGATAAAGGAATGCCCGAAGAAAGGAAGCGGTGGAGCAGGCGGAAGCCAAAGAGGAAGAAGTAAGTTGATGATTGGTGGACCTACACAACCAAACCGATCGACCGCTCGAACCTTTAACATGACCGTCCAAGATGCCGTAGTTGCAAAGGATATGGTGTCAGGTATAATGCCAATCAATAATATAAATGCTTATGTATTATTTGATTCGGGTGCCACTTGTTCGTTTGTTTCTGAAGAATTTTCTAATAAACTTAGTACACCCCGAGAACGTTTAGAAGATCCTTTGAACATAAAAGTTGTGAATAAAGAAATAATCCCTGTAGAATACATTTATCGAAATTATCGCGGAAACATTAGAGGTCATGATCTGAGCGTAGACTTGATTCCTATTCAACTAAGAGAATTTGACATAATACTGGGGATGGATTGGTTATATGACCATGCAGAGCAATAATTGACTGTCAGAAAAAATGTGTGAACCTTCAGACTCTGGGTAAGTCTAAGGTAGTGTTTTACGGTAGCTCATCGCTTAAGCAATCGTGTTGCGTTACGATGATGCAGGCCAAGAAATTATTAAAGAAAGGATGTGTAGGTTATTTAGCTTACGTTGTGGATACTCGGAAAAAGGGAGTAGAGCTTAATGATTTACCCGTAGTGAGTGAATTTCAGGATGTGTTTCCGGATGATCTGCCTGGCCTCCCGCTAGACAGAGAAATCGAATTCGTAATAGATTTATCACCAAGAACGGCACCGATTTCGAAAGCTCCATATTGGATGGCGCCAGTAGAAATGTAGGAATTGATGATGCAACTTCAAGAGTTATTGGATAAAGGTTACATTCGACCGAGTGTGTCTCCTTGGGGAGCACCAGTGTTATTCGTGAAGAAAAAAGACGGATCGATGAGGCTCTGTATCGATTATCGCAAATTGAACAGAGTAACGATCAAGAATAGATATCAGCTACCAAGGATAGACAACTTATTTGATCAACTGAAAGGAGCAAAATGTTTCTCGAAGATCGACCTGCGGACGGGAAATCACCAACTGAAAGTGCGGGATGAGGACATACCAAAGACTGCGTTTAGAACTCGTTATGGACATTACGAGTTTTTGCTAATGTCATTTGGTTTAACTAATGCTCTGGAAACATTCATGGACTTGATGAATTGAGTTTTTAAGCCATACTTGGATAAATTCGTGGTAGTTTTTATTGACGATATTTTGATCTACTCAAAGACGGAGGAAGAACACGTTGAACACCTGAAGATTGTTTTAGAGGCACTACGAAAGGAGAAGATGTATGCAAAGTTTTCTAAGTGCGAATTTTGGATGAAGAAGGTTCAATTATTAGGCCACGTGGTGGAGTAGACCCCGAAAAGGTCAAAGCAGTGAGTAATTGGGAACAACTAAGAACACCGACAGAGGTGAGAAGTTTCTTAGGGTTAGTTGGGTACTATCGAAGATTCATCCAAGATTTTTCTAAGATAGAAACCCCGTTGACTAATTTGACGAGGAAGACAGTAAAATTTGTATGGATAGACAAATATGAAGAGTGTTTTCAAGAGTTGAAGAAGAGATTGAGCGAGGCGCATGTATTATCATTACCAGATGATACGGGAAGATTTGTGGTGTACAATGATGCGTCGCATAGAGGACTTTGGTTGTGTTCTTATGCAACACGGCAAGGTTATTACGTATGCATCACGACAATTAAAGGATTATGAAATAGGATACCCTACTCATGACCTAGAGTTAGCGGCCGTAGTTTTTGCGTTAAAGATATGGAGACATTTTTTGTACGGAGAAAAATGTGAGATATACACGGACCAAAAAAGTCTGAAATATATCTTCACACAGAAGGAGTTGAACATACGTCAGAGGAGGTGGTTAGAATTAATCAAAGATTATGACTGTGAAATTCTTTATCACCTGGGGAAGGCAAACGTAGTTGCCAACGCTCTGAGCAGGAAAGGAAGGGAGAAATTGTTTCAACTGACAACTCAGGAGGAGTTAATAAGAGATATGGAGAAATTGGAAATAGAAGTGAGGGGACCCGAGAGGTCTGCAGAAAAGTTATTTGTAATAGAAGCTTGTCCGAAATTGTTAGATAGAGTAAAGGAGGCCCAGGAAAGAGATGGAGAGTGTGAGAAAATCAGAAGAAGGATCATGGAAAAAGAGGAAGAAAAATTTTGAATAGATAAAGATGGTACCTTAAGATTTGAAGGGAGAGTGTGGGTACCGGTATTGGCCGAGTTAAGAGAGGAAATTTTGCATGAGGCTCATAATACGACGTATTCCATTCATCTGGGAGGCACGAAGATGTGCCGGGATTTGAAGCAACATTTTTGGTGGCCAAATCTGAAATGGGAAATTGCGGAGTACGTTAGTAGATGTCTTACGTGTCAACGTGTAAAAGCAGAGCATCAGCGACCAAGTGGTTTACTACAACCGTTGGAAATACCAGAGTGGAAATGGGAGCATATTACGATGGATTTCGTGGTAGGACTTCCAGTCACACAGAAAGGTTTGGATGCCATTTGGGTCATCGTGGATCGACTTACGAAGACTGCACATTTTTTACCTATCAAGATCCTCTATAGTTTAAATCAATTAGTAAGTCTGTATATAAAAGAAATTGTTTCACGACATGGAGTGTCGGTATCAATTATTTCTGACCGAGACTCGTGTTTCACGTCAAAATTCTAGAAAAGCTTGCAAGAGAGGATGGGAACACAGTTAAGATTGAGTACTACTTATCATCCTCAAACGGACGGACAGGGTGAGTGAACTATACAAACGCTAGAGGACATGCTTAGGACCTGTGTGATTGACTTCAAGGGAAATTGGGACGACCACTTACCCTTAGTCGAATTTGCGTATAATAATAGTTACCATGCGAGTATCGGCATGCCACCATATGAAGCTCTTTACGGAAGGAAGTGCAGAACGTCGTTATATTGGGATGAAGTCGGAGAACATTTAATACTGGCAGAAAGTTAGTACAACAATGATCGTGGATGTGGTGAAAGTGATAAGGGCCAGACTTGTAGCAGCTCAAGATCGCCAGAAGAAGTACGCAGACTTGCATCAGAAAGACCGAGACTTTGAAGTTGGCAGTTTTGTATTCTTAAAGGTATCTCTGTGGAAAGGAAAAATCCATTTCGGTAAGAAAGGAAAACTGAGTCCAAGATTCATAGGACCGTTCGAGATACTACAACGAGTGGGCAAAGTAGCGTACAAAGTTGCACTACCACCTGAGTTGGAGCACATCCATAATGTGTTTCATATATCTATGTTACGTCTGTACAAGCCAGAATACAAACACGTGATCTCTTACAAACCCATTCAAGTGGAGAAGAATTTAGCGTACGAAGAAATTCTTGTCCAAATTCTAGATAGGAAAGAGCAAACCTTAAGGAATAAAGTTATTTCTTCTGTAAAAGTACTTTGGCGTAACCACGATGTTGAGGAGGCAACGTGGGAGTTAGAAGATAGAATGATGAGGGATTATCCCCATCTATTTGGGTAACCTTGTAGCAATTCCGGGATTGAATTTTTATAAGGGGGGAGGATGTAATACCCGAGAATTTCCGCATATTATTAAATAAATATATTAATGAAAATAAATATTTATTTGAATATGAACAATTTCAGTATTATGAAATGAGATAACTCAATAATATTAATAAATGAATAATTGAGAATACGTGGAGTTTGTGGTAAACTAGATTTGAAAGCCTCAGGTGGCATGGTGAGGGGAAATACTAATAGTAATGTTAATCGGCGAAGAAATTTTAAGATGAGCAATTAAGTAATATTAATTGTTAATTGTTGTTGTAGTATACTATTAGTTATTAATTGATAATGATTATGGAAAACCCATAAATGGGTGGATTAATTAATATTGATGTTAATTAATTAAGGAAATGCATGATTAATTTATTTAACATAAGTGAGTAAGTTAGTACTATAATAATATTATATTGATAGTTATGTGCATGTGAACAATAATACAACTATATCATATAGTGTAGTGTGACGCTGTGTGACAATATATTAAGTCTTATTGAAACTATATATTATAAATATATTATCTATGTGACAATATGTATATGGACATATATGGAAATTATATACCATGAACTATTAAAGTATACTAGTGTGATAAAATTTACATAGATTATATGTATATTACATTTACATATTCTATCTACTACATTGAAACCTTAATTATTAAGTATGATATTTAATTATATTATATGGTTGAGATGTGTATTAAAAATATAACATAAGAGTGTGGATGTGTAGGAGTATACAAGAATGCTAGTTAATTTGTTTGCCCCAAATTGATAGTCCCATTTTACTCTCATTTCCCATTCACGTGTATTTCATAAAGGCTAAGGCCTATGTTTTTCATATTTTCTTCCAAGCTTGCTAGGCATGATCATGGGGGGAGTGGTACTCATGATGAAATCCAACAACTAATTACCAACTCCTTCTTATACATCATGCAATCCCTCAACCCATGAGTTTGATTTCTTGGACAATGGCTTGGCATTGTCAAAGAATTCTCTATAAATTGGACACTTCTCTTCATTATCTATGTTGCTTGAATTGTCTAATAATTTGTTAAATGAGAGATTGAGAGCATACAAGTGTGCTAGAGCTTAAAAGTTCATTTGGAGCAAGTTTTCATCACATTGCAGAGGTATAAACTCTTTTCCTTGTTACCATTTTCATTCTCTATAAAAATGGAGTTTTGGTCTTGAAATTCAAATTCTTGAATTCATGGAATTATATGTTAATGAAGTTGGGTATTGGTTATATAGTTGCTAAGTGATCATATAAGCTTGTTGCAATTGGTTTATAAGTGTTTAAAACCCATTTGGTGAATAAATTTTGGGATTTGGCTGGTGTTCTGTCGGTTGACTGCTCTCGCGCCTAAACAGAACCTGCAGCCTGCAGATTCGCTATACATTTATATGGAGGTTAATAATGCTACCTTGGATTCTTTAACTCAGATTGAGCAATGCTTTCAAATCTGATCATAAGTAGCTAGTTATTTTTACTTAAGCTAACATGTGAGCATGTGTATGATGTATATTTGGATATGTTGACCTAATGTGAGCATGTTTTCATAGACTTGCATGATTAATGGAGATATATGGTTTAAATGGAGATTTGAACCTTAAGTTTTGAAAACCAACTATGTTAAAGATCATGTTCTACAAATTGTGAACCTAGCGAGCTATGCATGACTAATTTTGCACATAAATGAGCATATTGTAGTGTATATAGTCCGTTGAGCATGATAAAACTTGTTAAGCCTTATGTTAGGAATATTTTCAAGGAAAGACTTAGCCTAGTATGCTAACTTGTATGATTTCTACATGTGGTATATTCTGACTTTGCAAAGCATGTTAATGGGACTTAGACATGCATGAATAAACATGAACATGAACATGTAAAGAAGCATGAACATGTTGTATACTTTACAAATGAAAATATGACCTTTGAATAGGAATATTATCATGTTACCTTGAGGACTAGAATCTGACATTTGTGATCATATTTAATGACTCTCTTAGACTAACTCATGTAGTGTAACCATGGATATACTATGCTTATATGTTATATTTCAAGAAAAGCACGAACAAAGCATATTTTCAACTAAAGAGGTGATTAGTTTCACGTATGTGTTACGAATACACACAAGCATGTATAATATGAGTGTTGTAACTAACTTGTATGATTTAGAAAGCAAGCATGCTAGACTTTGTGGTTTCATGACCTTAAATGACTTTAAATTGTTGAAATGATCAGACTTAGAACCATGTTATGCAAGAAGGGACCTAGATTGATCTAAGAAGCATGAAAGGAACCTTAACATGTCAAAATACATTATGTATGTTTGTACGTTCGAGACCAGACAGAACCCACAAGGCAAAGAAATTTAGTCTTCGAGGTCGGGACTAGGTCAGCTGAAGTTACGTAGATCCTAGGTTTAGCTATGTGGGCAAGCCATATCTGAATCGAGAAAATGAATTCTGATCTTTTGGACAGTAACTTATGTGATGCCTATGATGCTAAATGTGATCTAAAACCTACTGATGTACATATATATGTGTGATGCTTAGTTGATAAGTCCGTGTTCCATTGAAATGAGAAGTCCATGAATAGGAGGTCTTAACCTTGAGCATTCTTGAATTATTTATAAAGTTACTATGTCATTTGATGTTCATGGTGACTTACGAACTAATTTTGTACCATATATGTGTATACATGAATCGTGTCAAGCTTGATTAAAGACTGTGTTAGCTAATTAACATCTTGAACATATAATGCGTTATAAATAGGATTCGAAAGTGTTGATTTATTAACGTGGATAAACTACACTTAATGCAAGTTCCCTAAACTTACTCTAATTATTATTGAGCAAGTTTCCTTGAACCTTACTTTTATTGAGCAAGTATCCGGACCCTATTATTATTGTGGTGAAATATCATTGCATTATTTATTCGGCCAATACCGTAAGCTTATCCTTTTGAATACAAGTTAGATTACTTTGTTAAACCCTTGTGAAAGCTATTATTCATGTTGAAATTGGTATTGCCCTTGAATATTGTGAAAGAGTAGATGCCATTTGATTCGGCTAGACTATATGCATGTTTATAAAAACTATCCAAACCAATTGATTGGTGCGGAAATCTTGAAAACTGAGTTGGACAACCCTTTTAGTAAGGATAGTGTATATTGTTGGAAACCCCAACACATGAATAAATATTATTGTGGTGTTATGAATAACGTAAAGTATTGTAGACTGATCATTTATAATACTTGATATTTTATGGTTATCAGTTTAATATTGGTAACTCTAGTGGAAGTTCCATAGTCCTTAATGACTGCTTAGTATAAATTTCTTATCCAGTTGGATACATCGTTAGCCGTTGAATTCATATATATCTGTTGATTTATATTGAATTGTTATATCCCTTATTCATGATGTTATCCTGACACTTTGAACTATCTTAGAAATAACCCTTCGATATTTCAAACCTTTTGATATTATATCCTACACCCTTGTTGTATATTACTTGCTGGGCAATTTGTGCTCATCCTTGCTTATTAAAACCTTTTAGTTAAGGAGGAACAGGGAGGTGTCTCTGGAACAGACAAGGGCAAGGGCAAGGCTATCGACTAGCTTGTTCTTTTTATGTTTAAAATCTATTATGTTGTACTAAGATTATGTTTAAACTTAAGTAGGATTATGTAATAGGTCTTTATTCGATACTATTATGTAATCTATTAAGTACTGTAGGTTGCGAGACTTGGGGGAATAATTATAATAAATCATTGTATATTATTCTAAAGTAGATTTTCTGTTGTGTATGCATTATTTAGTTATTATGGTTTTACCATGAGAACGTGATGAACCGAATTCGAGTGACCAAGTGGAGGTCCAAATTTTGGGGCATCACAATAACAATATCTATTAGACATGTTAACATCCACTTACAAAATAACACCCATTTCTAGTTAAACTTGTTAATTTAGTACAAATCTTACCTTACCATACATATTTCAGAATCACAAGTGTACATTTCATAACACTTATTCATTGATCAATAAGTTTCTTAAATCATACATAACATTTTCATAACTTACTAACTTTACATTTTAGAATTACTAACCACATGCTACTATTCTGTTTCAACCTTTACATTAAATGGTTCTCACATTAACATAACTTTAAGCTAAGTTACAATGAATGTCCAAATTCTGCAGAAGTAGCAGACTTCACTACCTGTGGATCGACTATCGACGCAAATGACCATGCCAAGATTACCTTAGGTTACCGTGGCGCTCAAGGCTACCAAGACTACTTACTTGGGTTCAGTTTTACAGAACACAAAATTAGACTCTACTATAGACCAAAAATTTCAATTCCACGTAAATTCACCAACTTCAACATCTAGAACTTTGTAATATCATAATTAAGCCTTTTATACACCATTCTATATACAAAAATATTACATATACACAATTTGAAGAATCAAAACCATAGTTTTCCCACTTTCATCATTTTTTTTACACTTTTAGCGAATTCGATCACCACGACTTCGTTACTTAACCAATTAACATGACTTAAACTACGCCGCTTTTGTTTCTTAACATATTAACCTAATCCAATATCAAATGACTTAAACTACGCCACAAGGCCTTGTTTGGCTAACCACACTTTTCCTCTACTATATTATTTTTATTATATAGTTTCACTTGTCACACATGCAACCCATTTAAATAGCTTATAATTTATGATTATAATAATTATAATCTTATTATAATTATACTTATAATAAATAAAAAATTATATATCTAATTTAATTAATAAATTAGAAACATCACCTTATTTAATTTATTTATTTCCTTTAATATTAAACAATTCATTTACTTTAATTATTTTCTTAAATATTAAGCAATTGATTTAATTCAATTATTTCCTTAAATAAGATCTTTCAAAATAAAATTAACATTATTCAATTTAATTTATATTAATCAATTTAGTTACTAAATTAATTCACCACAATTCATCAATTATTTATTTTCCTCAATAAATAAATTATTTAAAATATTTTTTTATTTCAATAAATATTTAAATTAATTACAAAAATTTCTCGATCGTTACAGTTCCATCATCAATCGTGTCAAACAGAGATCCGCAATTCACGTCAAACTTCTAGAAAAGACTACAAGGATGCATGGGAACACAGTTGAGAATGAGTACGATATATCATCCTCAAACAGACGGCCAAAGTAAACGAACAATCCAGACGTTAGAGGATATGCTGAGAGCATGCATTATGGACTTCAAAGAAAGCTGGGATGATTATCTACTGTTGGATGAATTCTCCTATAATAATACCACGCGAGCATTGACATGCCACCTTACGAAGCATTGTACGACAGAAAGTGCAGAACTCCACTATGCTGGGATGAAGTTGGTGAACTTCAACTGTTAGGGCCAGAACTGGTACATCGGACCGCTGAGGTTGTCAAAATTAATAGAACACGGTTGGTAGCTACTCAAGAAAGATAGAAAAAATATGTTGGTTAACACCGACAAAATCGCGAATTTGATGTTTGATGTTTTGTTTTCGTAAAAGTTCCTCCTTGGAAGGGCAAGATACAATTTAGTAAGAAAGGAAAGTTAAGTCCGAGGTTTATTGAACCCTTTAAGGTGCTGCGAAGAGTAGGGGAAGTGGCTTACGAAGTAGCTCTACCTCCTGAATTGGAACATGTTTACAATGTCTTTCATGTTTTGTGTTACGACCTATAAGCCCGATTACAAGCATGTGATTGAGTACGAACCATTACAATTTTATAACAATTTGTCTTTTGAGGAAATTCATATATAGATAGTTGACAGGAAAGATCAAGTGCTCAGGAATAAAGTGATACCTTCTATGAAGGTGATATGGAAAACCACAATGTCGAAGAAGCTATATGGGAACTCGAAGATAAGATGATGAAAAGCTATCCTCAGTTATTTTTTTGACCCAAGATTTGTTTCAGACTCGGGATTTGACCCGGGTTGTTACATATATCAGAGTATGTAATAACCCGGGTCAAATCCCAAGTCCGGAACAAATCTTGGGTAAAATCCCAAGTCCGAATCGAATCAAATCCATCAAAATAAGGCCTAAAACTACTGGCCCAATAGTATCTTCTTGGATCAACTTAGCCCACCACAGTCTCACCCAAAAGGTCATGACTTGAAGGTACTATTGGTAGTAACTAAATTCCTTATATGCAGACAATTTTTTTCCCTATCTTCTGATGTGGGACTGGGGTGTTACAAACTCCCCCACTTAAATTTTTGATCGTCAGAACCGATCACACACACGGGCCCAAAGATCTTTACCTCTCTATCCATTGTGCTTGAGAACCGATCACACACACGGGCCCAAAGACCGATTGTCGACGTCGGGATTTTTGAGTGTCCATTTTCGTTACTTGTTCTTTGGTGTTCTCATGTTAATGTGAGATTTATTTGAAAAAAATAAGTGAAAAAGGTCTGACATGTATAATGTTGACGATTTAACTTTAAGAGTCGCCAGTTGGTATATTTAACTGGTTGCACCAATGCAACCGAAAAGGTTTGCACATTGACCCAGTGTTTTGACATTGCTAGACGGGTCTATGAAACCGAGATTCATTTTGGGTCCGGGGGCTTGATTATGCGGAGGGAAGGTGTTAGTCACCCCCGACATCCGTGTTACCATGGTGACCGCCACTTTTCAAAGAAATTGTTATATGAATGTGTGTGTGTGTGTATGTGTGTGGATCAATGTGCAATAATTTGAAAGTAGTGTGAGGCCTCGTTCGCACCTATATACACAAGGTTTGAATTTTATAGAAAAATTCAGTTTTAACCAAGATATATAGCAATGACGTTTTGTAAAGAGGTTTTTTCAAACCACATGCTCAATAGGAATTGAGACCTTTTCATACTTCCATTTTATTATTAAATGTTAAACTTGTTTGCTTTTATTTTAGAGATCTGAAGCATTCTAGAAAATAATATCTGAATGTCGAACTCTCATAAGCATAACAACCATCCAAGGAAATTGAGACATCGTAAAATAATTTACAGTCGCCATAAATTGAAAAATGTCCATCGATTGAAGAAATCGAACCTATGATCACATGATTCCTAGGCTCACATGATACTGCAATTTGTATGGAATGCAGTAAGCAGTTATATATATATAAGTTGTAAATATATATATACAGACATGATCAACCACCACGACGCAACTCCATGGGGGATCAGAAATGTAAATATATAAAATTGGTAAATATATATATATGGACATGATCAACCACCACGAAGTGAACTCCAGGTGGGACGAAATGTAAATAAAGCTGTAAAAGCGATCAACTGCCATGAAGTAAACCCCAGGCCAGACAGGAATGTAGAAATATATATATATATATATATATATATATATGTAGAAATATATATATATATATATATAAAAGCAGTAAACGCACCAGATGTGAATCCAGGCTCATCGGATATGTCCGACAACAATTATATATATGAGAATATATATATATAAAAGCAATTAAACGCATCGAATATAAAATCTAGGCTCATCAGACAGAGTCTGACCACAGTTTATATATATAAGTATATATATATATAAGCAATTAAACACTCCAGACCAAAATCTAGGCTCAATCGAGGCATAACTCGATAATGTTAGTTCATATATGAAATATATCATTTATATAAGTATATATATACAGATAGAAATGAAAACCACGGACCGAAGTCCGGGCAAACACACTCACACGACTCTCAACGTGTACAACCGTGTGTGCTAATATGAGAAGAAGGCTTTATAGAATATAAGAAGGCTCACAGTGGGCTGCCAAAGTAGACTTCTATGACTTTAAATGGATAAACACTCAGCTCCCGCCGGATAAAGATAGCTATATATGAGCTAACTAGTGTTTAGAAGTGAGGAAACACTCAAAAGATGTGTATGCAGAGTAAAATGGATAGGGCTTCCTCACCTTTTTCCTTCCCTCTTTTTCTCAAATGGCTGACCCCAAGGCTTGTATGTAGATAGCGGATGGATGGTATGATTGTATTCTGCGGTGGTCGTCAATGCATCCGAGCCTCATGGTCCCGATTGATCTCGTAGTACATGCACTCATGCACTGTAATGTCCAGTCGAACTTGCAAAACTTCAATTCGAGCATCCAAACGAGGTATATCTGACCTTCTTCAGACCGCTTGTGTCGAGAGTTATGCAATGACATGGATTAAAGGTTGTACGAAGTCAAGAAGAGGGGTCTATGCCCATGGTCTTCAAGCTTCAAATTCTATCCAAAGTACTACCACGCGTAATAGTCACTCGGGATTGTCAATCCTTGGCTCTTGTGGGACATTGTTGGATGTATGTATGTATGAAGTGTTGAGACGACGCGCAAGTGTTGGAAGAATAAGATGACGTTTGACTCCTCACCGAGGTTATCGCCGGTTTAAGCGGAAAGCAGACGTTGCTCAGGGTTACAGCTGAGATTGGACTACTTGTTGCTATGTCGTGATATCATCTTGTTGAGATGGCAGGATGACGTTGTAACTCCTCACCGGGGTTATCACTGGTTTAAGCAAAAAGCAAACATTGCTCAGGGTTATATCTGAGATTGGATTGCTGCTTGTTTGTATGTCTCACTGCCATTTGTGGATGTTCCTGTCTGCCCATTGTTAACTCCGGGTCTAAGGTGTGTGTGCCTCGATAGGATGTCTGAGGTTGAAGCTGATTGCATATATTTGAAACAAGCATTTTTGGGGTTATCGTCGGAACTGCAATGGCATCTCTTGGGGCTATCACCAAGGATGGGGTTGCTACTCCCAATGTTTCTTTGGGACTGGAACTGAGCGTCACGGTGTTATCGTTGAGACAAAATTGTCCTCTCTGGTGTTGTTGCCGGTCTTTTGATCTGCATATCTCGGGGTTATCTCCGAGATTGGAAATGACATTTTTGGTGTGTGTTCCGGGTTTGAGATGATGTTCCCGGTTTGTGTTCTGGGTTGGAATTGAACTTCTGGTAGTATCCAAAATGGATATAAGTTGTCTTTCAAGGTTATCTCCAAAAGACGAATCTACCCTCCTACAATGTTAGTAACAGGCATGCAGAAAATTTCAACTGTCTACAGATGCCCCTCTTTATCATATTCATGCAATGCAAGGCATGGATAGGATAAAGAATCCTAGACACTTGAAATGCAAGCAAGATAAACATGATGATACATACAGTAACATGATGCAAATGGATATAGAATGCATATATAATTTCCAGGTAATCCTATTGGGATGACAATCAGTGATGGCTTGGACATGCGATCCAAGTTTCCAAGGATGTTGATGTTGGGGCTATCACCAAACTCTTAGATCCTAGACAGTGGCTTATATTCCATAGAGGTACCTCTTCTGTGTAAGAGATCTATGGGGATAAAGCTTTGTCCATTTGAGGATGTGTATAACATATTCCCTCACTCTGTCAGACTTACTGCCAACAGTTTGTTGTTATCAGGGATGCCTGATCTTCGCTGATGTGTGTATCACCGAAAAAATCCCTGCTGGATGCATTGTCAAGGTTGTTTGACCTTCATTGATGTATGTGTCAATGGTAGCATTGCGTTGTGGCCCCTGCCAGGGAAGATTGCTTCGATGGGTTTACTTGCCATCGGCTGACATGATGTCAAGGCTGCTTGACCTTCATTGATGTGTGTATCAATGGTAGCATTGCGTTGTAACCCCCGCCGATGATACATAGATGCTTGAAAGATGTGAATTGTGACCCCCATCGGGGATACGTAGATGTTGATAACTTCGGCGTTGTAACCCCCGCCGGGGAGGCTTGATATTTCATGGTTTAGGTTGTAATTTCACGTAGGGAGGTTTAATATATCGTGGTTTCGACGTCAGAATCCCAAAACGGGGATACGTCAAGGTTCCCTGACACTCATTGACGGCATCAGACCTTTGTGGGGTATTACCGAGCATGATCTGTGAAAGCTGAGCTCATTGGTATAGTATACCCTGCATTCAGGTAAATACCTTTGAGACAACAGGAGTCTAACAATGACCGACAAGAAACCAGGATTTCAGGCTATTCCGCTCAATCGCGTAGCACTTTTATTCCTGATTTGGCCTTTTCAGCTTGTGAGACCTCCTTTACAACTCTAACTGGAGCGAACCAGAGGTGTGGGACCCATGTAAGAGTATCGCATGTGTACTTACAGGAGCCATAGGTTAGCCTGTGGCCAACCATGCCTATGTATAGGTAACTGGTTGCTTTCATAAGTCATTTTCAAGTTCTTGCAATGAAGGAAATCCGAGAGCTTTTCTTCGGATCTCATTGAGTTCAGCAACTTTTTCGCATATCTCGCCACCGCATAAGCGTTCTTCATCATCCCGGTAACACATGCATGTATTTTTTTCCAATTTATGTCCGTTGGAAAATGACTTATTGCATGGAATGCATTTAGACACATAGTAGTGAATATGCATGCTGATATGACTTGATAAAAAATATTCAACATAGCAAATATTAGTATTAAACCATCTTTGAATATAATGATGTGAAAAAATTTGACTTTTGAAGCAAATCAAATTGCACCTTTCTTCGTCATTTCTTATCCTATATGAGGACAAATGAGTAAAGGTAACAAGCAAAATAATCCACAGTAATTAGACTACACTTACAGTTTTTTTTCTCGCAATGTATTGATGCATACAGGATGTATATGATTTGTGTATAGGTGTGCTCTTGAATGGCCACCTAGTCATACCTATGTGCATGTGGATAGTCCCATTTACAAAGGGGCTATGGCAAAATTTTCCCAAAATATAGGTATTGGGTAGTCATGCATTTTTAACTCTACTGTAGATATATGTTAAAGCAATGCATGCATGCATGTAATCATAGAATGCATTTTGAAAAGACTCCATGTAAGAAATTACCACACCCTTTCCGAGGAGATTTGGAGACTTGCTGTCCAGATATTATGATCCAGATCAACCGAGTAGTTCCCGTAGGACCACTTCTGGTGTACGGAGGAGGGCTTTTGAAGAGCCTCAGCGCCGTTCTATTAGACAGCCTCATCTCTTGGCGGAGGCGGTTATACATCCTATTCGGGTTGAAGTGCCGAATGTCGAGGATGAGCTGGAGGATGCACCGATCGAGGTTCCTACTCCTGTTGTACGTGTTCCACGTAGGGAATTGCCAGGTATTCAAGTGGTGAACCCAAATCTTCTGGGTGACTTGAGTAGGCGTCCTTCAATATATCTGCACGCAAACGAGGTATGAAGTTAGATCTTTAACCTTCCTTATTTCCTATTGATGAGGAGTCAAGGAGTCTGATGTTGATCTGCATTTGATGTAGGTTCCTGGCTTCACACAGCCTCATGGGAACTGGTTTAGAATCCACTCTATGTATCAGGCCTTTCATGATGACTACAGAGCGATCGTCCATGGCTGGGGATTCGGGAGGTTCTTCTCTATTCTACCCCGTCGCTATCCTGGAGTTACCTCGGGCATTATGAAAGCGGTGGTTTCACCTGAACTCGATCACTCCATTTCATTGGAGGCATGAGGTGATGATGGCGTTGATGGATTGGCGGTTTATCACGGGTATGGAGTTTGGAGGGGAGCCATGCCTGCGTCGGATATCACCCCTACTACGTCGGATCCTTGTTGGGAGTTCAATGAGGCGCTCGAGGCGGGGATCGCTCTTCTGGGGTCCTTTGAGCATAGATGCTATGAGCGGCCTATTGAGTGAGCCCATACCCGGTGATGTGAGAGTCAGGGATCACATTCTTCGACGATTGTTCCTGATGATCATTAGGGGCAGCTTCATAGCAGATAACTCTTCTATGGTGTCCTTCGCTTTGATCAGCGCCACTCGACACGTGGATCGTATAGGAGAGTATGATTGGGGTTCCTACACCTTTGCCTACTTCCTCAGGGGAATGCGCATTTGATCGCAGGGCTTGACTGAGGCGTGGTTAGGATTCTACCCATTTTTGCTGGTGAGTATTTCTCTTGTCTTTTCCCATGTATGGGTTAAGAGTGCTGACTGACAACAAATGTTTGCCTTTGTGTTGGAAGTTTTGGGCCTATGAAAGGCTTCCTTGTTTGCGTCATGTGAGCGTGTTAGGTTTAGATACCTATCCACGAGGACGGGGATGGCATCATTCCATACTGGCGGAGGTCCCTGTTGCTCTGGGTTTCACTCATTGTCGCCTACAGTTGGAGTTATTGACAGCCAATGTCATCACATGGATTCCCTAC
Source organism: Panax ginseng (assembly GCA_020205605.1). NCBI lineage: Eukaryota > Viridiplantae > Streptophyta > Magnoliopsida > Apiales > Araliaceae > Panax > Panax ginseng. The sequence continues at coordinate 109,199,668 of CM035130.1, read as the reverse complement.
TCTGGAGAGCATTTGGGAGTTAGTTTTAAGGATGGGTACCCGACTGGAGTTGAGTACGTCATTTTCACCTGAAGGATTTCTCTCTTTACAGATGGAGGATGAGAGCTCTATTTAGGAGAGCATGCTATTAGGAGCACTACAGGAGAGATTCGTATACCGATCTTGCCTCCTACCAGGCGTTATTGTCCTGTTTCGTAGTCACCCGTCATTGACATCCCATTGATGGGGATTGACGGTTTTACATTGTCAGAGGGCCCCTGTTCTCAGGAGATGTTCCAGCATTGGTGGATCCCTCGTATGATTGGAGCTCGAGACGCCCACCACGGTTTATGGGGGATATAGTTCCAGGATCCGTGATGATGATGGATTGGCTAGCCTGTGTTAGAGATCCGACTCATGTGACATAGATTGACAGATTGACTCGACAGTTGGACCGGTCACATCTTTTCATTCGGCATTTGGGCAGAGATCCTGCAGAGGTAGATACTTTTGATCCTTCCGGCTCCGCATTTGGTCCCTCAGTGACAAATATGGTTTTTTGGCTAGCAGATCCTCCTTTCAGATCAGACCGACATCCCTCAGAGATGAGATTAAGTGACTCGGGGAGGAGTTACATCAGTGGACAGGATCGATGATGTAGACATCTACACTCTTGACTTTTTCTCGATGTATTTTCGCTTATCTCTTTTGATAGGGCCTCTCATTGTATGTTAGGTAGCTTCATTCCCATTCGATATTTTAATGATGCGAGATGTATTAGATGATGATATACTTAGGAATGTATGTACATTTTTTCATTCCCTATATCATATTGCCATCTATTGTATCATGTATGTTATTTTTATGTTATGCATATGTATGTCCAGAGATATTCAACATTGATCCCTTGATGGTCTTATGACACAGCCCGTACAGATGTCTTCTTCGACAGTTAGCCGTATTGATCATACCCCACCATCTTTGGTGGTAGTTGGTATGCGCTCATGGTATGATAGTATATCACCATCAGACATGGTGATCGTAGATGATTTACTGCAGCATACTATGACCTTGTTGATGTTTTAGGTTCCTACAGGATTTATAGAGGGCATGCTAGAGCACTGGGTATCGGAGAGACATGTTTTCTGATTTGGGACCGAGGAGTTGACTCCTACTTTGGAGGAGTATGCACGGTTGATGATGCTGCCGCTGGACAGACCTTGCGAGCATGTGGCTATTGGAGACACGAGCAGACAGTTCATGACCCTTACCGGATTGAGACGTAGAGTCGTCCAGGACGAGATTACATCCAGCCACGTGATATCCCAGCGTTTCCTGTTTGATAGGTTTGGCTCTGAGGATAGCTATGCACGGCATTCCAGGGATTTCACCACACTGGAGGACCATTGGTGTTCAGCCAGAGTAGATGTACTGCTTCTATATGTATTGTCATACGTCTTCATGCCGCGGTATATGGATGAGTTGGATATCGGCGTCATTATGGCAGTGAGAGCTCTTAGGGAGGGTCGTACCATTGTACCGATGATCATTGTAGAGACTCTAAGGTCAGACTACATCTTTCTTGCACTTATCCGGCGAGGAGTGTTCGCAATGTAGTTCGGTGGTCTTTGTATGTGTGGTTTATGTCACACTTGAGACCGATTAGCACATTTAGGCGGTGAGGGGTTTTGTTTCACCCGAGATATATACGTCATACTCCTTTCGACTGCAGAGTGCTGAGATGTCGCATCGTGGTCGACTTTTTTCCGGCAGGATTAGGATCCGTTTGCCATATTATCGTGTTCAGGACATAATTCACCCTACAGCTTCATTAATCATGCTCCGGGCATGGATTATCTCCCTCTGGCTGGATTGAGGGGCATGATTACTTACCACCCACTGGCTGTGTTGTGTCAGTTTAACCAGTTCTAGGATTTTCATCAGTATGAGGGGGCAATGAGTCAGCTCTTTGCGTCACACCGTTTGTCAGTGGAGGACAGATCCATGTTGTATGCCTGCTGGGATCAACGAGAATTGGTTGAGTTTTCTGTCAGTTATCCAAGTTGTTCTGCAGAGTATTCCGCATGGATGGAGACAGAGATCTGCACGGCAAATTGGTAAAGATTCACTGGTGCGAGGATTGATTCTCGACGATGAGGAGCCTATAGAGGAGGGCGTTATTCCCACCGATGATATGACTGCTGGGCTGCCAGCATTTGTGATGGATTTTCCCACCCCGAGTGCCACTGTTACTTAGTATTCGACACAACATTTGGAGCAGAGCTTACATCTAATGACCTATGAGAGAGATCAAGCTAGGGTCGCGATGTTGACAGTTCTTGATGAGAGAGATCGCTTTCTATTAGAGAGGGATTAGGCTAGATCGGCCGAGGATGTATTGATAGTGGGCCGGGATCGCCTTATCTACTAGGGATGTGGCCATTATGCGGAATGATTCTTCCGTGAGATCGAGATGATTATCGGTCTTCACGACATGAGTGCTTACATTGATGAGCACTATTCCACCATCCAGATTAGCCTCCGATCCGCTACTCGTGTAGATACCTTGGGCGAGGAGCTTGCAGTGCTTCCTCTGTCTTCAGAGAGGGATGCTATGTTAGATCTGATAGTCCGCATACACACAGATCTGTAGATAGCTTTGTATTTTCCTGCAAAGACTAGCTTAGCCATTTTGTCATGTACAACACAGATGTATATATCAAACAGTATTATATATGGTAGGGAAATATATTTTGATTCACTTCCCTTTTAGTTATGCCTTGATACTTTCTTGATGTTTGCCTGTTTCTCTAGGGCCTTGTGATCTTGATGCATTTTGAACTTATCCTTGATAGATGAATATTGAGACGTCGCAAGATCTCTCAGAACGGATCACTGATTTCAGTATATCCCTATCATCTTTGGTGTCTTGGGACTGGTATTTGTATGGAAAAGTGGAGAGGAGGGTGGTTTCTTCCTCTCTGAGATTGACCGCACCACAGATGGTCGCCAATATTCTATTTGTGAGAAGCCTAGTTAATTCCATCTCTTATGGGTTGGTATTGCTCTTTAAGGCACGATCGTAGCTTAGATGGTCACCGAATCTTCTATTTGTGAGAAGAGGTTGGGTAATTCCATCCCTTTGATCTGAAACCGATAAAATGGGCCAAATTGAAGATTGATCTTAGTACCGTGTGATAAGTATGTTGTTCTGGTAGGGGTTAGACTGCACCATGAATGGCTGCCTACGTACTCCTATTGAAGAGGAGATCAAGCCTGTGTAGTTCAAACCTAGTGTAAGAGGTTCAACGCTGAGTGCGGAAGGCAGATTGGTGTAGAAGTATTTTTGTTGTTTTGTAGAGAAAGGGTAGAAATGTTTTTGTTGTTTTTCTTTATTGCAGAGCCATAGAAAATATGGTTACCTACGTACCCCCGGGTATCAGGGAGATCAGGTCGACGTAGTTCGCCCTTCAGGACAAATTGAAGGCGAAGAGAAGTGTAAATCCCATGTACAGGCTATACTGCGGGGAGAAAAAAGTTTGATCCCATAATGGGGAAAAACTGCAAGTGTGTAAAAAGTTTGATCCTGTCCTCAAGACAAACTATAGGCGTAGAAAAGTTTAATCCCATCTTCAGGATAAACTGCAGGTGTGAAAGGTTAAATCCTGTCTTCAGGATAACCGAAATTGTGAAAGGTTAAATCTCATCTTCAGGATAACCGAGGTTATAAAAGGTTTGAATTGAGGTAAAACCAGGCTACTGGCTTAAAGTGTATATTTCCCTGAGGGACAGAAGAGTATTTAAAAAGAAAGGGTTTAAAACCGGAATGGCTGGTGATTTGATGATCAAAACCAGGATGTTTGTTTGATGGTAACTTTAGACATAGTATCGTTTCCACGGTGTCGAGAGAGTTGATAAGTTGTGGAAATTCATCGCCATCCATTTCACCGTAATCGAGAGCACCTCCGTCGATATTTCCTTGACAACAAATGGGCCTTCCAGTTAGGGAGCTTAATTTTCCTTAGATTGATCTTGGTTGTCAATGATCTTCTTCAAAACTAAGTCATATTGTTTGAATTTACGTAGTCGGACTTTTTCATTTGTAGGACCGTGATATCCTTTTTCGATATAATCGGACCATGGAAGATTATCGCAGATTTCCTTTCGCTCATCGTCGGAGACAATTGGTGATACCTGCCTTGTATGCATTGGTCTTCATCCAACCTGAGCATCCATCAATACTCCGAGGATTCCATTTCCACCTCATGGGGAGCACCGCTTCCATCCCATAGACTAATGAGTAGGGGTTTCCCGGAGAAGTTCGCATGGAAGTTTCGTAGGCTAATAAAGTCGAGAAAGAGGTCGGGCCATCCTTTATGATTGGCGGACATTTTTTCGCATGATCTTCTTGATGTTTTATTAGCCGCTTCTCCAAAGACTCATTCATCTTTGGATGGTAGATGACGGAGTTGAGATGTTTGATGTGGAATTTTTCGCATAACTCCTCCATCATTTTGTTCTTTGAGGTTCTTAAGCATTTGTTCGACAAAATGACCTCACGGTTGTCCATATCGACAGATGACATTATTTCTGATAAAAGAAATGATAACTTCTTTAGTGACCTTGGGGGAGGATGCTTCTTCTACCCATTTGGTGAAGTAGTCGATCATGGTGAATATGAATCGATGTCCATTATTGGCTTTGGGCTCGATGGGCCTGATCAAGTCCATTCCCCACATTGAGAAGGGCTATGGTGAACTCATATTATGGAGTTCCCTTGGAGGGGCATGGATAGCTTTCCCTTAAATCTGGCATTGATAGCACCTCTTAACGTGATCATCACAGTCAGCTTTGAGTGTAAGCCAATAATGTCCCCTTTTGAGAATTTTCTTGACAAGTAAGGGGCCGCTCATGTGTGGGCCACATACTCCACCATGGATCTCATCCATGAGTCTTTGAGCTTGGTCTTTGTCCAGACATCTGAGGAGACCTAATCCACGCATCTCTTTGTAGAGTGCATCTCCACTCAGTAGAATTTTATATGAAGTCGATGAATCGCCTCATCTCGAGTTAGGCTCGCCTCGGTGGTGTAGATCCACCTCTCGTAGATACTCCTTGATGCATTGATACCAAGGGTTGTGGATGGGAGGTAGCTCATCCGATAATTCTCCAACGTAATTCCCATAAACTGGGGCTTTTTGCAGAGTAAACGTGATGCTTGGCATGTTTTCCTTGTCAGGTATGTAAACCAAGGAGGCCAACATTGCTAATGCATCTACAAAATCATTCCTATTGCGAGGAATGTGTAGAAAAGAGATTTCTTCGAACTCCAAAGCCATCTGTAGAACTTGCCGATGGTAAGGTAGCAAATGTAATTCATTGGTTTGATAGATTCATGTGGATTGCTTGATTACCAATTCGAATCCCCAAAGAGCGATTAATCGCTTTGATGCCCATTAAACGGGCAAGTTTTAGCCCCATGATGATGCCCTTCATACTTTCGGTATGTTGTTGATGCCGACAAACTTCAATTTGTGGCGATGGGATCTCGCCCTCCCGATCTGGGATATTAAAGCACTTCCAGCTCAGAGCCTTCAGATTATGACTCCATCAAAATACATTCTCCACGTCTGGCATGTATTGATCGATGTTGTAGAAGTGAATTGTCATTAATCCTTCATCAGAAAGTATGTTTCAAGGGTTTATAGTCCCCGTTAGTGTGGCGGCGATTGATCGCAATTCCTTGATCTTGACGGACTTTTTTGCGTCACGTAGACGATGTCAAATTGCTGTAGGATCAACTGCCATCTAGACAGTAGACAATTCAGTATGGGCTTACTGAAACATATTTCAAATGATCCATTCGGGATATGAGATGGGTTGTGTGACTATGGAGGTAATGTTGTAACCTCATGGAAGCCCATGCTAAAGCACAACAAGTTTTCTCAATCAGAGTGTACTTGTGTTCACTAATGCTTAATCTTTTGCTGAGTTAATAGATAGCTCGTTCTTGGCCTCTATTATCTTTCTACCCCAGCATGCAGCCCATGGCATTGTCATTTGTGGACAGATACATGAACAGGGGAACATCATCCCTGGGAGGTACCAAAATAGGAGCGTTAATCAATTGCTCTTTAATGGTAAGGAAGGCTTCGACACTCATCGTTCCATTTCATGGAGGAGTTCTTCATATGACTTGAAGATAGGCTCATAGGTTCTTGTGAGTTGAGAAATGAATCTGTTAATGAAATTGATTCTTCCCAAAATCTCGTGATTTCCTTCTGCGATGCGAGAGGAATGGGCATTTCCTTGATGTCTGGATTTTGGTAGGATCCAGTTCAATCCCTTTATGGTGACTAGAAACCTAGCAACTTACATGACTTAACACCAAAGGCGACTTCAAATGGATTCAACTTCAAGTTATACTTACGTGACACATTGAAAAGTTTTATGAGATGGTCTACAAGTGGTCATCCTCCTTCAGGATTTGACAATGATGTCATCCACGTAGATCTCTATCTCTTTGTGCATTAAATCGTGGAAAAGAGCCATCATGGCTCGCTGATAGGTTGCCCCGTCGTTGATGAGGCCGAATGACAACCGTCTGTAGCAAAAGGTTCCCCAAGGCGTGATGAAAGCAGTTTTCTCACGATCTTCCTCAGCGACCATAATTTGATGGTACCCCTCAAAGCAATCAGTAAAGGAGTGCATGTCGTATTGAGTAGTATTGTCAATAAGAATGTGGATAAAGGGCACGGAAAAGCTATCTTTAAGGCAAGCTTTGTTAAAATCCCGGTAATCCATGCAAACTCGCACCTTTCCCCCTGGTTTAGGCACGGGAACAATGTTGGATATCCACTCCGGATATGTAGACACCATGATGACGCCAGCTTGAAATTGTTTCACAATTTCCTCTTTGACTTTTAAACTCCATTCAGGTTTCAATCGCCTGAGCTTTTGCCTAACTGGCTTGAATCCTTCTTTGATGGGAAGGTGATGAAGAACAATGTCAATGGACAAACTCACCATGTCTTCATGAGACCATGCAAACACATCCTGGAATTGGGTTAATAGTGCAACCATGTCATTCCGATTGATTTGTGGTAAAGGTCCCAGACAATCTGGATTAGTTTAGGGTTGTCTAAGGTTCCAGATTGAAAGGAGTGGTTTGATCAAGATTGTGTTTGGGTTTGTCTGCGACCCATTCCTTAATCTCTTGAGCTGTCTCAATGTCCTCTTGGATATCCATCAAGTCTGAGTCCAACTTTGCATCAAAGTTACAGCCCTTATGGAGAGAAGGCATGTCATCAGCAAGGACAGGCACGTCTAAATTCAGAGTCCTGAAACAAAAGATGCTTTCACTTAATATATGCAACTATTCGATCATACAAAAGTGTTAGCATGTACTTTATAAAATAACTACTAGTGCTGTAAAGGAAAGCAAGCAATTAAAGTTATCTACAGGGAAGAGGGGTTTTTCTGCGCATTTTACCCTCGTCGACCAATGAATAGAGTGATGCTCCAATTGTCGAGGGAAAAGTCCTGATAGACTGCAGTGATGGAAGGATCGTCATTGTCCTCCTTCTCGAATGATAACCATGACATCCGGGCAATCATCGTCCTCAGGGTGTATCTATTTGTATGTTCATCATGAACAATGACGCAAATACGCCATCATCAAGGCAAGGTCATGTTTACGTTTTCATTCCTTTTCTTCCACTTCGGGATCAAGAATCGACCTCTTTACTTTGATTAAGCAACCGGTTTTGGAAACAAAGATAGCTATAACATGTCTTGGAACCTTCTTTGGAGATTGCATTAACTCATGAGGTAAAGGTATAGAAAATCGCCGTCTTGGTGGAAGCTTGAGGAACTCGCTTGTGCTTATGAGGATTCTTATAATCAGAATCGCGAGAATAGCCTAGTCCATTGCTCCAATTGATCGACATTTGAATAGGGTGCTTAATACCCTGTTTATCTTTACCAAGCCCTTGTCCAGGTTGATGACCCAATGACATCATTTCTTGAGTGGCCGACATAACCTCGGCAGAAATCTTGGGTACGGGAAGTGGCGCTCCAATAAAATGGTATTGCGTGTTACTCACTTCCAGAGTATAGGAACTAGCCGGTTCAACTTCTGAATTGAAGCTGTTAATTGGTAGAGTTCCTTGTTCAGGACAATCTGGCTCAGCGTTGACAGTGACTAGACTATTGTTGATAATGTATTTGAGTTGTTGATGTAGCGTGGAGGGAAAAACTCCAGCCATGTGTATCCATGGTCTCCCCAATAGCAGGTTGTATCCTGAATCTATCTTGAGGACGTGGAAGGCTACATTGAATGTATTTGGACTAATCTTAATTGGAAACTCAATCTTTCCAATAGAATTTCATCGGGATCCATCAAAAGCTCTGATAACCGTATGGCTGCTTTGGATCCGCCTGATATGTACATTCATCTTCCCCAAGGTGGCATAAGGACAGATATTTAGAGATGAGCCTCCATCTATCAATACTCCTGCTAGCATGTACCCGGAAGACAAAACTGTAATATTTAAAGGCTTGCAATGACCGGTCCCTTCGGGAGGTATGTCGTCATCAGTGAAGGATATCACATTGTTATTGAAAATGTGATCAACCAAATGTTGAAATTTTTCCACGTCCACTGATTTTGGCAAATAGGCTTCTTTCAAACCTTGAAAGAAGATCTTAGATGATCCTTAAAAAGAAAACCAAATCCGAGATCGAAATCGGTGTGGAGTTTCTCGCAAGCTTAAACCACTTTGGCTTCATTGTGGCCCATAGTGCGGAGGAATTTTTCAATCTTCTCCACGGCAATTTCCCTTTGCTTTCATAAGTAGGTTTAATAATCTGTTGAGGAAGATACAATGGATTTGCCTTGACAAATGTAGCAAGTAGATAGTATGAGACTTGGATCCTTGACTTCTCCATAATTCCATGGAATGTTGTGTGTTTGACAACAGGATATTAGTGGTCTGAAAGATAAAGAAATGGCTCTGGTGCGGCCACTTTCAAAGGATTATCAGCTCCTTTAAGTTGAATTGGTTGTATGGTAAATACTTTGACAGTCTCATCATCCACTTTGGATATAACTGCTACTGATCCCTTCCATTTAGTAGGACATGCATTCACACCCTTGAGTTGTACAGTGTAATCATCTGCTATTTGCAGGACACAGCTATCAATAAGATTCTGAATAAGATGGCGGAGTGCCCAACATTCTTTTGTGCTGTGACCGCGAGAATGTTAATGATATTGACACATTTCATCAGGATTGAACTGCCCTGAGCGGGGATTGATAGGAGGGAGAAGGAAGGTAATTCTTCCTTCGTTGATCAACATCTATAGTATCTTCTCCATAGATTGGCCCAAATAGGTGAATTCCCTCTTATTAGTAAAATCCTGACGGGCTTTAGCATTTGCTCGCTTCACAACCTTATCCACCATAGCTTCGCTTTTTGAAGGTGGTGAGGAGGCATTCATAACAAATAGAAAGAGATAGGCATGCTCCTGCCTGATTTATTGGCGTGTGCCTTGATGCTGGTGGGTCACTAGTTCTGCCAATTGTTCAATTTATTTGGAAAGAGCTTTCATCTTTCGTTCCTTGGTAAACTGGAACTTTGCATAATCCCATTTGTCAACACCGTCTTTGATGGGTTGGGATGATTCGCCGTTAGAATTGGAACCTTGTACAGTGCTCCAACTGATCATGTTGACCTCTTCTTCTTTCTTTTGAGGAAGAGGGTTATCTTGCATATGAGGTTGATCTGGTTTAGTGACCACGATCTCACTATTGTCTATTAGATCTTGAATCTTATGTTTCAAGGCCCAACAATCTTGAGTATCATGTCCAGTGCCCGGCATGATAAAAGCACTTAAAAAGTAGCATTAAAACCCTTCCCATTAGGGTTGGATGGTGGAAGAAGATGTGTAATTTTCTTACGGCGGTCGGGAAGAGCAAGAATATTCTCGGCGAGTCCCCAAGGGTGTGAAGCGTTAGAGGTCGCTTACTTCTCCACTTTTAGGCAATGGAGGGTTTGAAGATTGTCTTTGGAAAGGGAGTAGTTTCTCTCTACATAGGCATGCTTGGATTGCCTTTTTGTCCTTGTAGTATCAAGGAAACATCCTCCTCTTTCTTTTTATGGACCCTCCGGGAATTGTTTCCATAAGATCCGGACTGGACGTGCTTAGGAACAGCTTTAAGAGCGACTAGGTCTTGAATTTTACTGGACTTCAATCCCATTTCAGCCATCTCGTCGTGTTTGATCATTTTAGAAAATGGTTTGCCAATACCAGCTAGAACTTTTTCATAGAAAGGAGCTTCCTATACATCTATGAAGGTCATAACCATTTCTGATTCTATCATGGAAGGAATAACTTGAGTAGCAAGGCGCCTCCACCTTTGAGCATACTCTCTAAATGACTCATTAGACTGTTTCTTGACCTTGGTAATTTGGTATCGGTCAAGAGCCATCTCAGATTGAAAACTGTATTGAGTGAGGAAGGCGTGAGCCAGCTCTTCCCAACTATGGATCTTAGAGTTGTCTAATCTAGTATACCATGAACGGGCTTCTCCAGTCAGACTCTTTTGGAACAATTGCATTCTGAGCTTCTCATTTTCCGCATAAGATCCAAGTTCTCCAATGAATACTTTCAAATGTGTATAAGGATCCCCTAATCCATCATATTTCTCAAAATCAGGGGTCTTGAATTTCTCTGGATATTGAACACCAGGAAATATGCAAAGGTCTATATATGAAACACTGCCATGTGTTCCAATCCCTTTGAGAACGCGGATAGTTTCCTCCATTTGGAGGACCTTCTTCCTCATATCACCGCTATCTGGATCTCTTTTGAGATGGGTGTTTTCAGGGCCTTTGTTGGTTGTATCCAACTGATGTTTTGGAACTGTTTTTTCCAGACCTTGAACTCCTCCTTGTGTAGAGGATTCTGTATGTGTAGGTATCTTCGTACCCTGAGTAAACTGGTGTAATTCTTTTAGTAGAACAGCGAAGTCTATGATTTGTTTACTCAATCCGTCAAATTCTTCTCGGGAAACAACATTAGACTGATCAGAAGAAGACATGATTGGGCTGCGCAGTTCATGGCCTTTTTGACTTTGAGCAGGTCACAGCCCAATTGTTTCCCTACAAAAGGCTTGCATGTAGTTTAGTCTTAAGGTAATATAAATGTTATCATAACATGTGTGGTTTAAAATTTTGTCCTGCAAAAACCTGTTGTTAATTGATAACATGTCATGCATATGCACAGATATTCTTCATATTTTCCATTACATGTGGATGAACATGGAATAAAATTACAAGTAAATGTTTTTTACAGGTAATTTAAAATGGAAAGTATGAAGAGACTTCCCTCGGCGTTTGGTTTATTAGAAGCTGACCTATCTTAGGGTTACTCTCGCGGCTTTTCGGCATGAAAGTTCCCAGATCATCGCAATCTACTTGACGGGAAGTTAATCCTGGTCGTTCAAGCTGGGCGAATCTGAGTGGTGCCTTTCACGAGCCCAGGGAATAATTCTTCCCACAAGTCCGATGAATCAAACAACGATGGGATAGCCTCTGGTGGAGGGACCACACAACATACATTCACGCCTACAACGTGTCTCACCGTTTATACAAAATGATGACATATGCGCGAATAACTAATATCCACAGATAGAGATTTAACAGTGCAGTAATTAAGATGCATTCGTACACATTCATCATAAATGTAAATGCAACATTCACACACAAGCATATAACAATTTTGAAAAGCTTGTAATGGCTGCTTAAGCCCTCTTACTGGAGTCCCCAAAAGAGTCGCCACCTGTCGACGTCGGGATTTTTAAGTCTCCTTTTTCGTTACTTGTTCTTTGGTTTTCTCATGTTAATGTGAGATTTGTTTGAAAAAAACAAGTGAAAAGGTCGACACATGTATAATGTCGTGATTTGACTTTAAGAGTCGCCAGTTGGTGTATTTAAGCTGGGTTGCACTAACGCAATCAGAAAAGGTTTGCACATTGACCCAGTGTTTGACAACGCTAGGCTGGTCTATGAAACGAGAGATTCATTTTAGATGCAGGGCTTGATTATGCGGAGGGAAGGTGTTAGGCACCCCAGAGCATCCGTGTTACTACAGTGACCACCACTTTTCAAAGAAATTGTTATATGAATGTGTGTGTGTGTGTGTGTGTGTCGATCAATGTGCAATTATTTGAAAGTAGTGTGAGGCCTTGTTTGCACATATATACACAATGTTTGAATTTTATAGAAAAATTGGTTTTAACCAAGATATAAGCAATGACGTTTTGTAAAAGAGGTTTTTCAAACCACATGCTCAATAGGAATTGAGACCTTTTCATACTTTCATTTTATTATTAAATGTTAGAAACTTATTTGCTTTTATTTTGAGATGCGAAGCATTCTCTAGAAAATAATATCTGCCGATGTCGAACTCCTCATAGAGCATAACCATGATCATCCAAGGAAATTTAGACCTTTGTAAAAAAAATAATGTACAAGTCAAGCATACGACTTAAAAATGTCCATCATGGGAACGAATCTAGATTGATGAACCTGAACCTATGATCAAATGATTCTAGGCTCACATGATACTGCCAATTTGTATGGAAACCGATGGCAGTATATATATAAAAAGTAAATATATATATATATATATATATATATATATATATATATAGACATGATCAACCACCAAAAGCAACTCCATGGGGATCGAAAATGTAAATATATAAAAGCGGTAAATATATATATATATATATATATATATATATATATATATATGGACATGATCAACCACCACGAAGTGAACTCCAGGTGGGACGAAATATAAATAAAGGTGTAAAAGTGATCAACTGCCACGAAGTAAACTCCAGGCAGGACGAAATGTAAATAAAGCTGTAAAAGACCACGAAGTAAACTCCAGGCCGGACAGGAATGTAAATATATATATATAAGCAGTAAATGCACCGGATGTGAATTTAGGCTCATCGGATATGTCTGACAACAATTATATATATTAGTATATATATATATATAAACAATTAAATGCACCAGATATAAAATCCAGGCTCATCGAGATGAAATCGACCCACGATTTTATATATATAAGTATATATATATAAAAGCAAATAAAGCGCTCGGGCCAGGAAGTCTAGGCTCAATCGAGGCATAACTTCGATAATGTTAGTCCATATATGAAATATATCATATATATAATATATATATACAAGCGAAATGAAAACCACGGATAGAAGTTGGGCAAACACACTCACACGACTCTCGATGTATGCAATGATGTGTGCTAATATGAGAAGAAGGCTTTATAGAATATAAGAAAGGCTTACGGTGGAAAATTTGCCAAAGTAGACTTCTATGACTTTAAATGGATAAACACTCGGCTCCATGGGATAAAAGATAGCTATATGTGAGCTAACTAGTGTTTAGAAGTGAGGAAACACTCAAAAGATGTGTATGCGGAGTAAAATAGATAGGGCTTCCTCTCCTTTTCCTCCCTCTTTTTCTCAAATGGTGACCCCCAAGGCTTGTATATATAGAGCGGATGGCGCGGTTGTACTGCTGGGTGGTCGTCAATGCATCCAGAACCTCGCATGGTCTGTCGTCTCGTGAAATGCGTGTACTCATGCACTATAATGTCCGCTTGAACTTGCAGAACTTCAATCTGAGCATCCGAATGAGGTATATCGACCTTCTTTGGACCGCTTGTGTCGAGAGTTACGCAATGACATGGATTAGAGGTTGTCTGAAGTCGGGAAGAGAATTACATGCCCATGGTCTTCAAGCTTCAAATTCTATCAATCGCCACGCGTAATAGTCACTCGGGATTTTCAATCCTCAGCTCTTGTGGGACATTGTTGGATGTATGTATGTATGAAGTGTTGAGACGACACGCAGGTGTTGAAAGAACAAGATGACATTTCACTCCTCACCGGGATTATCACCGGTTTAAGTGGAAAGTAAACGTTGCTCAGGGTTACAGCTGAGATTGGACTACTTGTTGGTATGGCGTGATATCATCTTGTTGAGATGGTAGGATGATGTTGTGACTCCTCACCGTGGTTATCGCCGGTTTAAGCGAAAAGCAGACGTTGCTCAGGGTTACATCTGAGATTGAACTGCTGCTTGTTTGTATGTCTCACTGTCATATGTGGATGTTCTGTCGCCGCGTTGTTAACTTCAAGATTCGAGGTGTGTGTGCCTCGACGGGATGTCCGAGGTTGAAGGCGATTGCATATGTTTGAAACAAGCATTCCGGGGTTATCGCCGAAGCGCAATGGCATCTCGGGGAGGCTATCTATCACCAAGGAAGGGGTTGCTTACTCGGTGTTTCTTTGGGATATATGGCGAAAGCGTCAGCGGTGTTATCGTAGAGAGAAGTAAGCGTCCTCTCCGGTGTTGTTGTCGGTCTTTTGATCTGCATATCTCAGGGTTATCTCCGAGATTGGAAATGACATTCCCGGTGTGTGTTCCGGGTTGGAATTGAACTTTCGGTAGTATTCGGATTGGATGTAAGCTGTCTTACAGGGTTATCTCCAAAAGACGAATCTACCCTCCTGCAATGTTAGTAACAGGCATGCAGAAAATTTCGAGTGTCTACACCGATCACACACACAGCCCAAAGATCTTTGCCTCTCTAGCCATTGTGGGATAATACCGGCTGGCTTCGTGTCCCCACCTCCGGACCTCCATCTCTCCATTGTGGGATAATACCACCAGCCTCTGTGTGACCCCACCTCCAACAACCCGATCGGATGACCCGACCCGAGCTTTTGAGAGTCAGCTTTGATACCATATGTAACAACCCGGGTCAAATCCCGAGTCCAGAACAAATCTTGGGTCAAATCCCAAGTCCAAATTGAATCAAATCCATCAAAATAAGGCCTCAAACTACTGTCCCAATAGTATCTTCTTGGGTCAACTTAGCCCACCACAGGCTCACCCAAAAGGTCATGACTTGAAGGTACTATTGGTAGTAATTTATTTCCTTATATTCAGACAAATTTTTTCACTATCTTTCGATGTGGGACTAGGGTGTTATAGATAGAATCTTTGTAAGGACGGAAGAATGTGATGAATGAATTATTTGAGTTGTGATTTTAGGGACAAAATTCTTGTAAGGATGGAAGGACGTAACAATACAAAATTATTTTTATTTGTAATTTAAAATATTTATTGGAATTAAATAAATATTTTAGTTGATGTGTTTATTATTAAATAAATACTTGATTGATTTGATTATTTATTAGTTAAATAAATAATTCATGAATTGTGGTGGTGGATTAATTTAATTTAGTGTAATTTATTACTTAAATTGATGTTTGGTATTTTGTGATTTGGAATTTTAATTTAATGAGTTGATTAAATTAAATTAATTATTAAATTTATCATCATATTACATAATGGTAATATTCTAATTTAATTTAATAATTAAATTAGAGAGTTAATAATTTGTTAGATAAAATTATAATTTATATGGAAATTATAATTTTATAATTATTTTATTTATGGAGAAATTTGATTTATGTGGCTATATGATTTAATAGGTTGACGTTAACTTTAGTAAAATTTGAATATTAGAATTTAACTAAATAAAGTGTGACCATTAAACTATATAGTAAATGATTTATTAAAATATATTAAAAGAGGTTTAATGTAGTTTTACCAAACAAGGCTTAAGGATTTTAAGTCTCTAATTTTAAATTGGTTTTAGCCAAACAAGCCTTATTGCTTTTGATTTTCAAAAGAATTATAACTGAATTTAGTTATTATATGTATTAATATGTAATATATGTATATGTCAATTATATTACGTATATAATATATCAGTTGTATTATATTATATCAATTTTATTTACGTTAACTTAGAAAAGAGAAAGAAATAGAGAAGAGTCAAAGTAAGAAAAACACAGAGAGAAAAGAAAGAAGAAAGAAGAAAAGTTTTTTGATTTTGAGAGCCAAGGAAGGAGGAGATGTTAATTTTATCTCCTAGCTAACCTAAGCAAAGAATTAAAGGTATAATCTTATCTTCTAAAGTTTTAGTTTTTATATATATGAAAAGTTCTTTGTAAAATTTATGTGCAAGATTAATTGTTGATTATATGGTTTGTGTATATTAATTTGTTGATATAAACTATTTTTATGTGGTTTATATATGATTTAGAGTAATTTGATCCATGAAATATGTTTTAATAAGGAGAAAATTATATTACAGTAAGTTTACAACGATATATGTATGATATGGCTTATTTTGGAATCAAAATTGATACTCAATATGACGCCCCCAAAATAGGTATACACGACCCATTCTGAGTCGCCATATATCACACTATAAAAATCAAATACAAACTTCATGTATACAACTGTTGAACTGTCGTATAGAATAAGACCACAGTTAAGCTGTGAGTTTTAATACAATATTATATCGTAGACAATATCCAAACTCAAATTGTTACAATGCCATATAAAATACAGTAGCAAAAATTTTAAGACCCCCAAAGAAGAACGAGAAGATTACTATCATATTCATTCTAATGAGGTGCACTTTTGACGCTTTCAAAGTCGGGTTCTCATCACCCTATTGTTGTTCACCAAAATCAATTATTAAGTGACGTATAAAATACGACACACACATCTTAGGTCCTCAATACAATTATTTGTTGCATGTCATGCCATTTTATAATGTATTGCGAAACTTCGATAGTCTCGGACCATCACACTATTTCCCTGTTATCCCCGCTCGACCCAGCTACACTCTAATTACTTGAAAGGAATTGTGAAACAAAAAGGGTGAGCACAACTAGCCCAGTAAAGAATATCATGACTAAAGATAATTAAATTATCAATAGCTTTCATCAATAATAAATCAGAGATTTAGAACATATGGTAGATGATAAAACTTTTCAACCATAATTGCAACGGAACGAGCAATCCATTAGAAGAGTCAAATAGACCATCAGATCTATTATCTTCTCTATGTTAAAAGTCCACTGATAATGTTTAATCCCTGTAACATCAATCAACAATTCATGTCCCCAATCATATGAATAACTCATAATCATAATCGTGGTTCTAAATTCCTCTTCGCACCCAGGACGAAGATAATTTTCATCACCTCTCTTTACCTGAAACATCAAAAATCATGGTTATACCAAATCACAATCCCTGCTCATAATCATACTAATAAATTCATCTTTGCACTACGGCCAAAGATATTCATTAACAATTCATCTTTGCATTACAGGCCAAAGACATACAACTGTATTTTAGAAGAGTCAAGTAGAGCATGATATCTACTATCTTCTACGAATTTAAAAGCTTATTATCAATATATTATCATTGAGACTCAGCTTTATAAATAATCCACATCATCGAATCACCCCTGCACTACATCCAAGGATATTCGTTAATATCACATCCATGAATTATCCATGCACTACGGCCAAGGATATTCATTATTATCACATCCATGAATTAATATTTCATTGCTGAGACTCAGCTCAATATTCTTTTAGTATCACAACCACGAATTATCCATACACTACGGACCAAAGATAATCGTGTTTTCATCAACGGTCCTGATCATGCAATAAAATAATTCATCTTTGCACCCTTGGTCGAAGAGAACCCATAGCCATAATCATACCAAAAACTGTCCATCAATGCACTACGGCCAATGATGATTTTTTCCACATCATTTGTAATATTACGGTTATGATTATACCGAAAAATTCCTGGTCATAATCATACCAAGTCCATCTATGCACTACAGGCCACAGATGACTTTCAACATAATATATACATGAGGATGATGACAATGATATAAGTATTAATCAAACGAAAATAAGGATAAATATTAAAGACTTTAAATTTATCCAAATATTATCAACCACTCATAATCTAATATTATTAATATCATAACAATATTTTAATCAATTTTTAAACTTATAAACAATTTATTTCAATTATTTACACTTTACCAAATAATGCATTTAATCATTCAAAAATGCCATACTCATAAGATTTCATCACCAATGATTAAATCCCTCATCAAAAATATGCATATACCTTTTATAGGATTTCCAAGCCATAAAATCCTATTTACCAATTTTTCAACTTCACATAACATATTTAATTCATATGTTCGTAACTAAACCATTTTCATGAAAAATACCAAATCAGTCCCAAAAATTATTCTTTTCTGGGATTTAATAGAATATAGTCCCATATTGAACATATATTTTTCTCGGAATTTTTAAAATTCATTTACTATTTTTTCAAAAATCAATTTCTAATTAATTCCTTAAGAAATTAGCTACCTCAAGGTTAATCGAGAGAAATTCCCAAATCTTGGCGGGATCTTACACATATTAACGTGAGCTTCAGTTTAAATTTCATGGTCATCTGAGTTATAGAAATCCAGCTTATAGCGTTTTAAATTAGGGAAAAATCTAAATATTGAAATGGTCATAACTTGCTCATTTTAAGTCGGAATGAGCTCATTTTTGGACAGGAGGTACTTTATACCATATATTTTCATGTCCCAAAAGGCTAGAAATTTTCTCACAAATTAAGTGGCCAAAAATGCCCTTTTAAAAATCTGGACTGTAGCTTTTTCCCATTTTTCACTTTTTCGTGCTTTGCTAAAATCATTCTACACGAAAATCTACAATACCTTTTCATGTGATTCCACTTGGATAAGTTACAAAACTCATAGACCTAACTCAAGAATTTGACCACACTCAAAAATTCTAAATATAATAGGAGATATGGTCAATTGAATTTCATGTTCCATTTTCACCAAAATCTGATTTTTCAACCCTTTGTGATTTCTAAGAAACATTCATGTTTTCACATAATAACCAACATAACTCATCATAAAACTTACTAATACCACATATACCCATGATTTTCATTAGTCCAATTCTTTTATTATGACTTTCATCATAATCCACGTAAACAGATCATTTCCACAATTTAACAAGGAATGAAATACAAAGGATCGTTCACCATGCATGTGGTAATCCACGTCGTAAGGTTATTCCAACAGAATAATAAAGAATGGAATAACAGAAGGATTCACCATGCATGCGATAGAGACCGCATGCATAAAAGTTATTATTCAACAGAATAATAAAGATGGAACCAGTCCGGACGTAAAATGCATGCATGAGGATATTCCAAGAAGAGTAAAGACGGAACAAGGTCCAAATAGAAACGCACAAAATGTGAGGATATTCCAAAAAATAGTAAAGATTTTAACCAGTGTCTCATGTAAAATGCATGAGCATGGATATTCCAATGAATAATAAAGAATGGAATAACAACGAAATCACCATGCATGCTATAGACCTTAAAGATAGGTTATTCCAATGAGAATAATTAATGGAACCGAAGTCAAAGTGTAATACTTGACCGATATGGGATATTAGATAGAATCATAAAGAAAGGAATAATAGAAGAATTTCACCATGTATGCGGATTAGCAAAACAAGTTATTCAACATAATAACAAAGAATGGAATAATGAAGTTCTCTTCGTGAATACAAAAGAAATAATACCCCTTACGAGTACAACAAATAATATCCCTTACCTTTGAAAGAAAATCACGACTCGAATCGGTAGAGCGAGGATATACTCGAAGAAAACTTGCACTATGCTCAAAGCTTTCTTAAACTCTAAAGAAATACGCTCAAGATTATAGAAGAAGAACTCTCTCTATAGTTTCTCTCTCTAGTGTTTCAGTGAATTCGTAAGAAATAATGAAGGAATGAGCTTCTATTTATAGAAGAATGGACTGCATAGTAACTAATTCATGAACGGTCCAAATTGATTTACTTTTAATCGGACGGTCCATATTTAAAGTAAAATCTTTTAAATAAAATATAATATATTCTATTTATAATCTAATAAAATGAATAACTTTATAAAAGTACTGCTTTATATAAAAAAAGATTTTACTATGCAAAACACTATGCAGACACTATGCAACACTATGCATAATAAAATATAATATATTATATTTATAGAATAACTTTATAAAAGTATTCTATTTTATATAATAAGTTTTTCTGTTTTATTACATTAATAATACTAATAAAACAAAACTGAGTGACTTATCACGTAAACACTAATAATCAATACTGTGTGCTACTATGCAACCATGGCAGTATTCTTTGTGCTTTTACTACAAAGTAGTTCAACGGTTTTAATGGTAAAACTTCCGCCGTTATTTTCATAAAAATATTTTTGTTATTTTCTCAATCCGACAATAATTCCGTTGTTGGGTTCACCAATGATTGTACAGTCGTACGGATATTCCCCGACAAAAAGAATATTCCCCGACACAACGAATATTTTATATCAACTTGCTTATTTTGCAAAATTTACACATATTACCCTTAACTTTAAACTTTTATCAATTTAACTATTTACCAAAATAGAAAAATTGAATACTTTAATTTCATAAAATTCGGGGTCTCACTCTCAATCCATGATATAAAGTGTAAATTGATTTTTGAATATGTTAATTCAAGAAGAAACGAAAATAAAGTAAATTTAACGGATTAGTTTGGTGAAATTCATGATTTTAGGTTTGAATAGGGCCAAAAAACAGTCTGCGTAGTTTCTGTCTGCTTACAAGTGCAGTTGTGTTGGTGTCAAAAGCAGAAATGGCGCAGCTGCGCTACAATTAGTGCAGCACAACTGCGCTAGACCAGAACAGAGACATTGATGAGATGTTATTTGTTCAATCATTTAAACTTATTTTAATACAGTTTAAAGTTCATGACAATCTATTAGACTTCTATCAATATATTGTAACAGATAGTTCATGTGTAATTGATGATTTCAAGTTGTGAAAATTTATAAATTATACTTTTAAGTAAAGCTTTATTATGTGATTAATGAATTTGAATCGTTGACTAAGAAAGATTAGGTTGATTAAGTTTTATCGATTTAAGAAATCAGAATTTAAGTTGGGTTGACAAGTTATATAAAAGTGGAAGTTGAATCTATGAGATTAATATTATGTGACTAAAGTTTTGTTACGATGTTAATGGAATGTTTATGGTGTTCGGTAAGCGTGAGTTATAATTGTGTAGGTAACACACGAGGCATGTCTCCTAACCCTACTTTTACGTTATGCAAGTCTTCGATCCTTACCCTTACATTACACAAGTTTCTTGAATCTATTATTTAGTGTAGAAAAATTCTGAACACTAATCTTTATTTGAGCTTATCCTACCTTGTTAGTAATTATGCAAGTTTTTTAATCTATTTTTTTATAAATTACGCAAGTTCTTGAATTCTATTGAGCAAAGTTCTTAATTATGTTTCCTTATTGGAAAGTGTAACCTTAGCTTACCATTTTTGTTCAAGCAAGGCTGATTATATCTTTGTAATGCTTTGAACTTTATTCTTAAAGCATGATCTTAATATAGTACAATATTTATTTATGGTTCATAACTACCTTGTATTACATTGTTATAAAACCTTTGCATTGTCATTACACTTCTTTGCATTATCATTACACTTTTGATTCAACTAATCCTTAGTTGATGTTCGTTGAACTCTAAATTACCCTTAAAACTTATTCAAACCAAACTTACTTTGATGCGGACTTGTATATTAAAACTGAGATGAACAACCCTATTATAGGGGATTACGCGGAAGTATTTAGCTGTTTATGCACAATATATGGTACGAATGGCTAATAACCCTAAGTACGGGAATCCCTACAGTCTAATGAATGTTTAGGTTTAAGTTGAAAGAAATACTTATAACATTGGGCGTAGTTTATGGTCTTGTGACTCTCAGATGATTTCCATCATCAGTTCTTGATTATCGATATTAAGAAATGTTATTCAATTCAAATGAGTGTATTCATTGCCAGTAATTGTGTCTTTTCAAGTGAGCATTTGTTTTGTTCACTCTTGCATATATAACCATTGCAGCTAAAGTTGAGAAGGTTGATGAGCCAACAACTAGCAAAGGAAAAGGGAAGATGAACAAGTGTTGAAGACTTGTTAATTGTTGAAAATTATGTTTAAGACTTTTTTAAAAAAAAATTATGAGAAGTAATTAATTATTTTTCCGTATTTAATTAATGTTTTAAGGTTAGATAACCTAGGATTTATTGATTAAGTTATGTAACCCTTTAATGGGATGATTTATTGCTTAAATTTTATTAAATTGGGTAGTTAAAAACGAATGCTTGGATAGTGAACACCAAATCCTATGGGAATGAAGTATCTAGATTTGGGGGTGTCATAGTAATCCATAAATTGTTGTTAGATGTTGACAATATGATTAAATACAAAAACAACGAAAGTTAAACGAACCAATTTTGTTTAGAAACGAATCTGTGATGATGAAATTCGCTAAACATGTGAAAGTATGGAAAAATAGGAAAAATCTTGAGTTGAGTAATCAAACTGGTTGTTTATGTGATTTGAGAATTACTATCATATTAGTTGAGTGTTATATGCATGTACGGAAACAATGTGACTGATTATAAGCACGTTGCATAATGATTTTTTGTATGGGTTTTGAGTTTTTCAGAAGGAGAGTCATTCCTAGAATCGTTAGGAAGGGCGCAGATCATTCTGCAGACCTGACAAGCAAAGACCTTACATTGATCGATATCTCTAAAATTATCGTGATGCAGTAGCAATTTTGCCCATACTCCATATTCTGAGCAGATAGAACTTGTGCGTGCACCAGAACATGACACTGATTTTTGCTGAAATGTGATATCTCTAGAATGTTAGTTTGACTTAAATATGCATGATTGTTGGGTAAAATCCAATTACGCACAACACGCAAGTATACGTGGTTAACAAGTAATACAGTGATAAATCAAGTATTGTTCCCATAGAGAATTAGTATGAATTTAATCCTAACAATTACCAGCCGTATATTAATCCAAATTTTATTAAACTATCCAATTGAATAATTATAATTATTAAAAACTAAAATTATTAAAAATACCACACAATCACAAATATAAAAACTGATTTTTTAAACAATTATTGGAGAATTAGGCTTACAACTTCACCCTAAGCTTCACTCTGATTATTACCCTTTGTTCTAGTTTAACTCACTATCCCAGTTTATTAATCAAGAACACTCAAGTAGAATTAGCCACCTCTCGATGCACTAACACCATATTAACTTAAATCCACAATTTAGATAGAATTAAGTTAAGCACCTTAATTAACTAACTCACTATATCTCTATGTGAATTACAATCAAAGAAGGTTTAAGTTCAAGTTCTCTATTCGATTACATACGATGTTAAGCATATCTCTACCCTAACAGTCATCAAGATTCCATTCATTCACAGAATTCAAGAACACATGCTATATTAATTATACCTAAACTCGTATTTCCTCTCTCGAATCCATACAAGTCCACAAAGAATTGGTGATCAAGCAATTCATAAATTCAAGCATAAATTAATATAGATAAACTGAGGAATAGCTTATTAAACTAAAAATCAAAGTTACATAATCAGCGTTCCACCTAAATATCCATTATAAGCCTAAAAAGTAATTTAGTTCATCATCAATGAAATAAAAACTGAATTAATTAAAGAAAACATCATTCCAATTACAAGTATTAAACTAAAGAAGAAGAATAAATCCAGAACCACCCTTCTCTATAGCCCAATCTGCAATTGTTGTGAAAGTCCATCAAAATCTTCTCTCAAATGCTCTTACTCCAAAATCTAGCTTCCAAAAAGTTAATTACTTGTGTGTTCTCTCAATCTTGTTGTTTGTTGTTGATAATACACTTAGATACATATTCTGATTACAATTCCATCCATAGTTGAGTCCCAAGCCATTGCCAACACTTAAGCTTATGTTTTTGCAGCATTTGAAAAGAATAGGACACTGGAAATTCTCCGTACCCACCTGCCGTGAAGTGTTCTTTATAAATAATAATTTCACCGGCATAACATAACCAATCGATTGAGTTTTTCTTCTTGCGAGGGGTTTTGTATAGGAAATAACTAACCCTGCTGGTATATAAACTGTCCATTTTTTTTGCTCCAAACGTGCAAAATTTTGCCAAAACTCCAGTCTTTTAATCCATTTGCTACTTCACCACACCTAAACATAAAACAACACTAAACAAGTAAAAAAAACATAAAATCAAGGAATTAACACTGATTAAGCTTGAATTAGGAGCCGATTCGTAGGTATAAAACCCACTTATCAAAATCCCCCAAACTTAAACCGTGCTAGTCCTCGAGCACGAAACAAAACTAACATGCTATACAATGCAATGCAATGACATGTAATGCATCTAATCTATATGCCTACGAATCCAACAGTACCATAGAATCAAAATTATTCCTCCGGCCTCAAAGAAATCAAGCAAACACGACAACACTTCCTATCAAAACCAATCAATAATTCCTTATCAATCCTCGAATCTTAAACCGTTATTACTGGTATAGTGTGTGTGTGTGTGTGTGCGCGCGCGTAACATCCATGCTAACTGATGCAAATTCAAATTTAATACATAACAAGTCTTTTAGAAGGCATCAAACAACTTAAACTTAAGAATTTCAAAAATAGACGAGATCCAATTAAAACCAAGCAATTACCAATATTAAGGGTACAAATAGGGTACTTATGCTTTATTTTTTTCATTACGGGGGCTTTTTGCACTTATTTCCCATTTGATTCTTTTTTTTTAGATATTTCCCATGACTGTGCAATGTCTCATTCCATTAGACTAACAGTGCTACCCCTTAGAGAGCTTTCAACCAATGACTCCCAGACCATAAGACCTTAGGGCGCTAGGTGTAAAGACACTCCCTCGGGCGTACTTGCTCAAGTAACAAAGGCCCCGAAACAAAACTAGCCACATTTATATATATATATATATATATATATATATATATATATAAAGCTTATATACCCCAAATTTTCCCCCAAACTTAGGTTTTTGCCTAATTCTTTATCTTCACCCCCTATCCTTGTCATTCTTTCATTTAAACTAGCATTATCCTTTAGAAATTCCTTATGGATCTATTTGAACTAATCAGTCCACATAGGTGTTATTAACGTGCTAGCCTTATTATACCAGTTTCAAACATGCAAAAGATTCAATTCATAACAGAAAACTACATCAAAGTTCTAATAATCGGTATTGTACTTGTCTACTTAATCACAATCTCATCATTGGCCAAAATAAAATGAACTACATCAAATTGCTGGCCATATGCAATATAACACAATACTTAACTAAATTAATTTTTTTTATATGGTAAACATAACATAATTGTAAAATAAATAAAAACTAACTATTTACAATCCTATACTACTATACAACTAAATGACTACATGAATGCAAAAAATTAATAATCCTAAAACTAAACATGAAATAACATAGGCAAAGCTGACTAACGAAATTAAACATTCAAACATGAAAAATTAAACTAACTCCCCCAAACTTGAAAATTACAATGTCCTCATTGTATAGATAAAGCAATAAATGTGTGAGGAATTCCCTATATTCGCTTGCGCTTGGGGTGGTGGTGGCTGTTATTCATCATCTGAATCACTGGGTGGAAACCTTGGCATTGGGGTTGGCTGCTGGTATGGGTACTGGGCATTGGGATTGAAACTCTATAGTGTCGCATTCAATGAAGCGAAAGACATATTCATGGCCTCAAACATATGGTTCTGCCGCCATGCTAGTCTTCGCATCTCTCTTCAAGCCCCTTGTTGTACTCATTCACTTTTCGTTGAAGGCTCAGAAACTACGGGCTATATATGTCATTTGGCTGTGGTGTCGCCTCCGTTCCTTGCTCTCCCATCGTCGCATCCCCCTGAAACTCGTCGTCATCTGAGGTGTCCTCAGCGTCAGCCTCATCCTCTGAGGCTAATGGAAATACAAATCCTAATCCTCTAGGGTGTGACTCACCCCCGGGCCATACCGAATACCACACAATCATCCTCATGTCTAACGTCTAAAGCAGCATTTGGGTGGTCTCATCATCGGACCATCATACTCCCGCCTGTCTACATAACACACAAATGAGCGATGGGTGTGGCAAGCCTCCAGAGAATGGTCCTCGCCGGCATCTTCGGATGGAAAAATTGATTATAGCCCCCACATCGATGATAAAATCATGGACAACGGCATATAAAAGCAATACCTTCTCCTTGGGCACATCGGCGTATGAGTGGATATAAATAGCTTGGCACACAGAAACGCATTCTATATCTTCCCATACCAGCTGAGATCCTTAATCTGAAAGACCATGCCCCCTTTTCGGCCCTTGATCCATGTGGTACCCGACTTTGTCATTTCCTTCAAAATAGTCTCATAATCAGGATTATGGTCACGTAAGTAAGCGTACTGGAAATGTCTAGGCACTCGTAATTGGTAGTATGTGTTGATGGCGTCGACACTGAAAGGAACTAACCTTCCCTGCACAAATGCGTTTGAAGGGGGCCTTATCCTCTACGTTAGCGTAGAACCACATTCACAACTGCGGCTTCTGGCTCTTCTGTGAACTTATTCCAACCTATTTGATATATTTG
This sequence comes from Panax ginseng, assembly GCA_020205605.1. Classification (NCBI taxonomy): domain Eukaryota; kingdom Viridiplantae; phylum Streptophyta; class Magnoliopsida; order Apiales; family Araliaceae; genus Panax; species Panax ginseng. The sequence goes on along the minus strand of CM035130.1, from coordinate 109,173,072 downwards.
TTGCATCATTTCACCGTCAATATGGTCAGGTGCCAACCCCCGCTCTGGTGTGAGTGCTTTTGTCACAAAGTAGTCGTAACGGTCGGCGGCGGCGGCATTTATGAATTTTTGCCTATCAAAGACCCGTGTTGGTGGTGTTGACCCTGAACTCTCTCCACGTTGTCATTTTGATGCCAGTTTAGGTGCCATTGATTTGGAATTGATGAGCTTCAACTAACAAATTCCCCCAAAACTCCACTCAAGAAAACCATCGAACACTTGCTGTGGAAGACGTACAATTCCCCCAAACTTAGTGAATTTGCTTCAAATATGGTGATAGACGTGGAGATTTTGCAAGAACAAACCACTTACTTTCAGTGTATCCCCAAGTTGATTGATTATCTCTATCGTTTATGCTGCAAAAATCTACTCGAGAAGAACCCTAACTTATGAATTGGTGTGAATTGAAAGGGTTATGGTGTGGTGTGGAGTGATTGATTTATAAAGGGGAGGTGGTGTAGATAGTTATGGGTTGAAGTAGTGGATAAGTGGTTTAATTGAGTGGGGAGATGGAGATTTAATTGCCAAATCGTGGGTAGAGAGTGGAGAAAATGGAGTTTCAGTTTGAGTAGAAAGAAGTTGGAGTGTAAGACTGGGGTAAAGCTGCTTGCTATAGCTCAGCAGATTTTGTCTCTTTAGATTGCAAAACCCGCTTCCCATTTGGGGTAATAATATGAAGGCCGACCCGGATGCCATGTGTACTATTTTGAAAATTCGAGACCCCTGCCCCGGTGGGGGGTATTGTGCTTTGAATGCCCGCCCCGACTGGCTTGTAGCTTGTGGCTTGTTATTGAACTCAGGACCCCCGCCCCGGCTTGGGTATTAGGCTTAAAGGGGCCCACCCCGACGGGCTTGTGGTCTGCTAATGAACTTTATTTTTCCCATTCCTTGCCTCTTTAGTACATCTATTAGCTTCTTAAGTACCTGAACATCATTAAAACATGAAAAGAAGTTAAATTGAGCAAATTAAGTATAGTATGTTAGATTATTAAGAAAATTTAACTTAACTAATTATTTAATGAACTTATTCTATATTAATTACTATTTTAACTACAATTTAACTAGCATGAATAAAATTACTGAGAATAAAAGTTAAAATTGGGTTGCCTCCCAACTAGCGCTTGATTTTAAGTCTTTCAGCTTGACTACTCCCTGTTTATGGCGCGTCGGCAAGTGTGATTGTGATGACATCCGTGTTGGATTCAACACCCCAATAATGTTTTAACCGCTGACTGTTAACCTTGAACGTCTCCAAAGGATTCCTACTGTATAGTTCAACGGCGCCATGTGGGAAAACCCTTTTTATGGTAAATGGACCTGACCACCTTGATTTTAGCTTTCCTGAGAACAACCGTAATCTTGAGTTGAACAATAGTACTGATTGCCCCGGTTCGAATGTTCTCTACATGATTTTCTTGTTGTGCCATTTCTTGACCTTTTCTTTGTATAACTTAGAGTTCTCGTAAGCTTGAAGTCGGAATTCATCGAGTTCATTTATATTAAATAGCCTCTTTTCACCCACAGTTTCTTGATCGAAGTTGAGTTTCTGAATTGCCCAATAGGCTTTATGTGACGCCCCCAAAATAGGTATACATCACCCATCTTGAGTCGCCAAAAACATGGTACAAAATTTAAATACAACTTAATTATACAACGATCGTAAAAAAATACGACAAAACATATCTTGTGAGTTTTAATACAAATATTGTCATCTAGATAATATCCACACTCAATTGAGTCCTCATTACATTTAATATCACACTATTTAATGAGAATAGTGAGGACTACTAATGCTATCATCCTGATTTGTCAATTCGTTCCCGAGCTTCGTCCAAATTTATATTATCATTTTCAGAGAAGAGAACGGTGAAGGAAAGGGTGAGCTCAACTAGCCCAATAAGAAATATTATGACTAAGATAATGCGAGAATAAATTATCATTAGTCTTCAACAATGTTAAACCGATAAAATACAATAGACATCAAGTTTAGCTGCTGCAGTGAGAACAAGCAATCCATTAAAAGAGTCAAGTAGAGAATAAAATCTACTATCTTTTATGATTTAAAAAGTTTTTCATCACTTTTATCGCTGAGACTCAGCTTAATAAATAATCCACATCATCAAATCATCCCTACACTACAGGACAAGGATATTATTTAGTATCACGACCACAAATTATCCATGCACTACGGGCCAAAGATAATCGTGTTTTCATCAACGGTCCTGATCATACCATAAAATAATTCATCTTTGTTCCCTTAGCCGAAGAGAATCCATAGCCATAATCATACCAAAAACTATCCATCAATGCACTACGAGCCAATGAGGACTTTTTCCACATCATTTGTAACATTACGGTCATGATTATACCGAATAATCCCTGGTCATAATCATACCAAGTCCATCTATGCACTACAGGCCACAGATGACTTTCAACAAAATATAAACATGAGGATGATGACAATGATATAAGTATTCAATAAAACAAGTTAAAGAATTAAATTATTCAGGAACTAATAACGTCTAAATTGTCAACATGATACTTCTTTGTAGAGTAAAATTCAAGAATGCTCAGAAGAATATTTTCATGAAAAGATACTGGATGAAGCGCAAATATCAACGATATTCCACTAATTTAATGGAGTATAGAAGTCAAAACTTTAACCAACTGAGTTTAATAAAGAATGGAATAACAAAAGAAATCACCGTGCATGCGGTACTTCGCATAGATAGGTTATTCCAGCAGAATAATAAATAACGGAACCAGATCAGGCGTAATACGCATCGACAGGATATTCCAACAGAATAATAAAGAATGGAATAATAACAGAAATCACCATGCATGCGATACTTCGCATAGACAGGTTATTTCAACAGAATAATAAATAACGGAACCGAGTCAAAGCGAAATTGCATGCAAGCAGGATGTTCCAACAGAATAATAAAGAATGGAATAACAACAGAAATCACCATGCATGCGGTACTTCGCATAAACAGGTTATTCCAACAGAATAATAAATAATGGAACCAGTTCCGGCGTAAAATGCACAGACAGGATATTCCAACAGAATAAGAAAGAATGGAATAACAGAATTTCACCATGTATAGGGTAGACCGCGTATACAGGTTATTCCAATAGAATAATAAATAATACAATAACAGAAGTTCTCTTCATGAATACGAAAGAAATAATACTCCTTACCTTATAGAAGAAACTGGATATAGAAGTAGTGAAGTAGCGAATACTTTTTTCTTTTTTCTCTATAGTTTTCTCTCTAGAGTTTCGGTGAATTAAGTAAGAAATAATGAAGGAATGAGCTTCTATTTATAGAAGAATGGACCTGCATAGTAACTAATTCATGAACAAATTCGATTGATTTACTTTTAATCGGACCAAGATGATTTAAAGCAAAATCTTTTAAATAAAATATAATATATTCTATTTATAATCTAATAAAACGAATAACTTTATAAAAGTATTACATTTTATATAAAAAGATTTTACTATACAAAACACTATCTTTGGTACTATACAACACTATGCATAATAAAAAAGATAATATATTCTATTTATAGAATAACTTTATAAAAGTATTACATTTTATATAAAAAGATTTTACTATGCATAATAGAATATAATATATTCTATTTATAGAATAACTTTATAAAAGTATTTTGTTTTATATAAAAAGCTTTTTACATTTTATTACATTAATAATACTAATAAAACAAAACTTTATATATATATATATATATATATATATAACAATCAACAATAATTGAATCAAATAACGTGAGATACTATGCAGCAACTACTGTAGCAATAATTGAACAAAACTGAGTGACTTCTCACGTAAGCATCAATAATCAATACCGTGTGCTATTATGCAACCACACGTATTACTGTACTTTTACTACCGAGTAGTTCAACAGTATTAACGGTAAAACTTCCGCCATTATTTTCATAAATATATTTTTGTCATTTTCTCAATCCGATAATAATTCCGTTGTGGGGTCCACCAATGATTGTGCCATCGTACGAATATTCCCAGACCAATCGAATATAATATAACAACTTGCATACTTTGCAAAATTTATAAATATTACCCACAACTATAACATTATATTAAATCCACACCATAATATTCAAAAAAAAAATTCGAGAAATTTAAATCTTTATTCGTAAAATTTGGAATTTTACACTTTATGTTGTAACTCCACATGTAGGTGACATGCTTTCCCGTAGACCAACTGATATGGTGACATCCCAATTGGTGTTTTGCAAGTAGTCTTGTAAGCCCATAGTGCATCATCCAATCTGAGAGACCAGTCTTTTCTATTCGGGTTTACTACCTTCTCTAAGATTCTCTTCACCTCTCTATTTGAAACTTCAGCTTACCCACTTGTTTGGGGATGATATGTCATCGCCACCTTATAGTTGACCCCATATTTTGTCAAAAGAGTTGTGAACGATCTGTTACAGAAGTGACTACCCTCATCACTGATAATAGCTCTTGGCGTGCCAAATCTTGTAAAAATATTCTTGTGCAAGAATTTAAGAACCACCTTGGCATCATTTTTGGGGAGTGCTACGGCTTCAACCCATTTCGATACATAGTCAACCGCAAGCAAGATGTACTGATTATTGAAGGAGGAAGGAAATTACCCAAAAAAATCCATGCCCCATACATCAAAAATTTCAACTTCTAAGATAGTTTGTAGTGGCATCTCGTTCCTTTTTGATATGTTACCTACCTTTTGACATCTATCACAGCTTTTAATGAACTGGTGGGCATCCTTAAATAATGTAGGCCAATAGAACTCGGCTTGAAGCACTTTTGTCGCTGTTCTCTCACTTCCCTAGTGTCCCCCGTATGAAGATGAATGACACTCGTACAGTATATTCTTCACCTCACTGTGTGGCACACATCTTCGAATCATCTTGTCAGCGCACTGTTTGAATAGATATGGTTCATCCCACATGTACCACTTGACATCATGTAGGAACTTTTTCTTTTGTTGTCGTGTAAGATTAGTTGGAAGGACATTGCTCACCAAATAATTGGCAAAATCCGCATACCAAAGAAATTCTGCGTTGACTCCAAACAGTTGCTCGTCTGGAAATGACTCATTGATTACACACTTATCATCTTCATCTTTACCCGAATTTTCCAGCCTCGATAAATGATCTACAGCTTGATTTTCCATCCCCTTTCTATCTTTTATTTCTAAATCAAATTCTTGTAGGAGAAGTATCCACCTAATAAGTTGTGGCTTATCACCTTTCTTCGAAATTAAGTACCGAATTGCCGAGTGATCCGTATAAACTACTACTTTGTCCCGATCAAATTTGCCCAGAATTTATCAAAGGCATATACTACTGAAAGTAATTCCTTTTCCGTAGTTGTGTAATTCATTTGGGTCTCCGTAAGTGTCTTACTTGCATAGAATATGGCGTGGAATGTCTTCTCTCGGCGTTGACCCAACACAGCCCCTATTGCATAGTCGTTTGCATCGCACATTAACTCAAAAGGCTTATTCCAATCCGGTGCGACAATAAATGGCGTTGTAGTCAACTTTTTCTTCAACAAGTCAAATGCTAACTTGCAATCTTCTTCAAACTTAAAAACTGAATCTTTCTCTAAGAGACTGCACAATGGTTTTGCAATCTTAGAGAAATCTTTTATAAATCTCCAATAGAACCTGGCATGTCAAAGAAAGCTGTGGATTCCCTTTACTGAAGTTGGCGGTGCAAGATTTCAATCATTTACATCTTTGCTCTATCAACCTCTAACCCCTTCGTTGAGACCTTATGCCCCAAGATTATTCCTGCTTTGACCATAAAGTGACATTTCTCCCAGTTTAGTACCAAATTTGTCTGCACGCATCGCTTTAGAACCATCCCTAAATTCTCTAAACAAGCATCAAAATTATCTCCATAGACAGAAAAGTTGTCCATGAAGACTTCCACATTTTTCTCCACTATGTCCGAGAAAATGGCCATCATACACCGTTAGAGAGTTGCGGGTGCATTACACAAGCCAAAAGACATTCTCCTGAATGCCAATGTGCCGTATGGGCACGTGAAAATGGTCTTTTCTTGATCTTCAGCAGCAATGACTATTTGATTATATCCCGAATATCCATCCAGTAAGCAGTAAAATTCATGATTTGCCAATCTATCTAACACCTGATCGATAAAAGGCAGAGGAAAGTGGTCTTTGCGGGTCACCTTATTCAAATTCCTGTAGTCCATGCAAACCCTCCATCCAGTCACTGTCCTCGTCAGAATTAGCTCATTGTCATCATTTTGTACCACAGTCATTCCTCCCTTTTTTGGCACACATTGAACCGGACTGACCCAATTACTGTCTGAAATTGGGTAAATGATTCCTGCATCCAACCAGTTTAGGATTTCTTTCTTCACTACTTCTTTCATGATTAGATTGAGTCGTCTCTATCGCTCCACGGTTGGCTTTGTATCCTTTTCCATAAGAATTTTGTGTATAAAAAGGATGGGTTGATTCCTTTGATATCTAAAATTGTCTATCCTATAGCCGATTTGTGTTCTCTAAGCACTCTCAGCAATTTATTTTCCTGCAATTCATTAAGCGCAGTAGAAATAGTAACAAGTAAAGTATTAGAATTGCCTAAATATGCATACCTGAGGTGTTTAGGAAGTGGCTTAAGCTCAAGTGTAGGTGTATCCTCCAATGAAGGTTTCATCCTTGTTGTGGCTCTTTCCTCCATGTGCAATGGTGCAAATGGTGCTTTGAATCTGCTAACTCGTTGTAAAAAATCTAACATTTGCAAGTAATCCACAAACTCTGGATCATCCAAATCTTCATCTCCCAATAATGTAGTTTCCAATGGATCATTAACCAAACTTTTTACCATGTCTTCATTGATTATCTGATCAATGACATCATTCCTGAAACACTCCTCTTCATCCGTAGGGAACTTCATGGCTTTAAACACATTGAACTTGACTTTGTGATCTAGCACTCTTATAGTAAGTTCACCTTTTTGCACATCGATAAGAGTCTTACCAATAGCCAAGAATGGTCTCCCTAGGATGATTGGGATGTTCTTATCTTCGTCAAAATCCAGAATTATGAAGTCCGCGGGAAATATGAATTTGTCTACCTTGACCAAAATATCCTCCACAATGCCTTTTGGGTATGTGACTGACCTATCTGCCAACTTTAACGAGATGTTCGTAGGATTTGGAGCTGGTAAACCCAATTCTATATAAAAGGATAACGGCATAAGGTTCACACTTGCCCCCAAATCACATAAACACTTGTTGAACGCCATGTTCCCAATTGTTCACAGAATGGTAAAACTCCCCAGATCTTTCAACTTAGGTGGTAACTTTTGCTGTAAAACTGCACTGCACTCCTCTGTTAGTGCCATAGTTTTGAAATCTTCCAACTTCTTTTTCCTAGACAACATACCCTTCATAAATTTAGCATAACTTGGCATCTTCTCTAGGGCTTCTGCAAAAGGGATGTTAATATGAAGTTTCTTAAAAACTTCTAAAAATTTAGCGAATTGCTTATCCAATTTCTGTTTTTGGACTCTCTACTGAAAAGGTGGGGGAGGATAAACAACCGATTCGTTAACTGTCTTGCTCTTTTCCCCCTGCTTTTCTTCATCTTGTCTGTCCTCAACCACTTTATTTTCAGTTGCTTTGTTATCCTCTTTTGTAGCCAAATTTTCTATTTTTTGCCCCTCAAGCTATTTTCCACTTCTCAACATAATTGCCTGACGCTCATGATTACCTTTAGGATATTTCTCTGTATCACTTGGAAATGTTCCTTGAGGTCTATTATTTATTGCAAAAGCTACCTATCCCATCTAATTTTCTAGGTTCTTGATGGCTACAACTTGTGATTTTATAACTGCCTCGTTGCTAGTTATATATTTCGACAACAACTCCTCTAAATCTGGTTTTCTCTCTTGATGCTGAGTCGTTTGCTGACGTTGATTTTGAAATCCCGGGGGATATGATGGTCGTGGAGCTTGCCGATGCTGATTATTACTCCACAAAAAATTAGGATAATTCCTATTCCCCAGATTGTATGCTTTCTGATACATATTCTGTGGAATTCTGTTGTAGCTACCCATAAATTGTACCGACACTAGGTTGATTGCACATTGTTCCATAGGATGTTCACCCGCGCACAATTCACAAATAACTGCAATATGATGTGTCTGTACCCCTAACAAAGCATCCATTTTCTTTGAGAGCACTAAAATCTGCGCTGCTAATGCCGTCATTCCATCTACCTCTAACATTCCAGATGCCTTAGGTTGTGTCATTCTTGTCGTGGGCTACTGGTAGTTGTTAACTGTCATTATTTCTATCAATTCGTACGCCTCCTCGAAACCCTTGGCCATAAATGCTCCACCCAAAGCTGCATCAATACTGGTCCTGAGATTCTCATGTAATCCATTGTAGAATGTGTTCATTTCTAGCCATCTAGGTAATCCGTGATTGTGACAACCCAGAAAATCGGATTGTCCAGAATTTAAGATTTAAAGAATTAGTTAATAATAAAATGAATTTTTATTAATAATATTTTATGCTATATGTTTATTAATCGTTCTATAACCTAGGATGATTATAAAATGGGAGGATTCTGGCTACGAGCTAGACTGAACGAGTAAGAATTTTCAAGACGAAAATAAAATTTTTACGAGAACAAAATATTTTTGAGGAAAAAGACGAAATAGGTAATATTCACCCGACGAAACCCTAAGGGTTAGGGTTTGAATAACCCAAGCCTTTCCGAGAGTTTGGTATGTTGAAATGACATTCCATCAAAAGATTTGATGATAATATATCGTGAAAAGTTAAGTAAGCCGATAAAAGTTTTTCTCAAAAAACGTGCACAAATCGGATGAAATTAAAATGACGAAAAAGTACTGTTATGTACTTTTCATTCGTTTGACTACGTTAGGGGAAAAGCTGAAGGAAAACACTTAACGTCAAAAAGTGTTTTTCAGTTTTTCGGAGATCTGAAGAATGCGTAAATATTAAACTATAAAAGAAAGACGAAATATCCAAAAATATTTGGATTCCGGTAATAGCAGTTTTTAAAACTGTCGGACGAATACCACAAGACGGAAGCACGAAGCTTCTAAGGGAAGCCTCGTGAATAGTAAGGAGGTGGAGTAAGGAGGTGGGAATAGTAATTTAGGGGCGAAATGACTATTTTTCCCCTAGCTTTGAAAATCTATAAGAGGAAGCCTTAATTCATTTGTTGGTGATTTTGAGTTCGGATGGGAAGAAAAAGGAGGAAATGCTTGCTCGTGTGCAAACTTTGTCCAATAGGAGGAGATTAAAGGAGAAAGGTAATCCAAAACCTAACTTCTATATAAATTTTCTTTATGTTTTATATGTTCAAAACATAACTTAATGAGAATAGAAGTAAATGATGTTAAGAATAATTTCATATGGTTGAAATCATGAGAAAATGAAGAAATAAGAATTAGAAGTTTAGTTTATAAATTTCTTAAGGATGTATGAGTTTCGTAATGAATTTAAATGATTCAAATAAATCATATGAACAATTCGGTGGAATTAGTAAGGAAGGGTGTTTTATAACATCAAATTTCAAGAAAAAGTAAAATCATAATCAAAATATCGATTAAAAATGAAGAACGAACGAAGAACGTGAAGAACACACGAAGAAAACGAAGAACGTTGTTGACGGACAAATTTAAAACCATCGCAATATAATTTGGTGTTGATGGACAAGTTTAAAACCATCGCGTATAAGTTAGTTGCTTATTGCTTGGTTAGGAATGGTAGAAACGTTCATGAAGAATGGATTAAACTTAGCTATAACGATGTTATGGCGAAAATTTTGTAAAAGACAAACAAGAACTATAAAGTATGTAAATGAACCCAAATGTGTAGGGTTTCATAAGAATTTAAGAGAACATAGAAAACGTGAGTCGTGGACTCAAGAATGAACGAGTTCCAAGTTCGGATGACCGAATTACGGACGAACGAATGAAGAACGTTAATAACATAAAAATGAATGAAGGATGAAGATTAAACCAATTGAATGGCAAGTTAACGGATTTAGTATGAATTTCTGTCCGAGGGGAATTGAAGTACATAAAATAAGGAAGAGAATGGCTTTAGAACAACCCCGTTCCGAGTTATAACGAATAAGTTATAAGATTGTGAAGTAAGCGTCTTAAACATTTTCCAACACTTCGAATTAAATTTTGAGTTTAGGGCTTGGCGCCGCAGTGCCAGTCATGCCTTGTAGGGCAGCGCCGCAACGCCAACCCGGGGAAGAAGGCACTACAGAGTGGCGTTGCAGCCCGAGGAAGAGAGAAGGAAGGTGGCGCCATAGCGCCAGACCGGGGAATAAGATACTAGAGACTCGCATGTGCTTGATGCGTAGTATTAACAAAGGAGGTGGTGCCGCGTGGCCGGTTGAGGCAAAATCGAGGAGAAGAGCTTTTAATTGCTCAACTCTTGGGGAAAGTGTAAGGGAAGATAAAGAACATATTTTTCACCTAAAGTAACACTTAATTAAGTGACTTAAACCTTTAGTAAAGGTTGAACGGAAAGATTAAATTGGATTAAAAGACAGAATGTAAATGCAATGCAGTTGCGATCGGTCTTAGCATACAACGAACTGTATGGCTTCGACATTAAGAAAGTATAATGAACGTGGGGTTCATGTAATGGATAATGAAAGAAGTAAGTAAGATATGATTTATCAAGAAAGCCGTAATGAAGGGTAATAAGATTAATGAAAGTCGAATGTGAGTCAGATAGAGAATTTTAGAATGAAATGTAATCATTAAACAGTTTAACCAACATGAAGGTTGAGTGTACGTGAATATTAAACAAGCAGAACCTACACCCCGTGTATGGTTTGACTGTAGGGTAATGAAGTCCAATGATTAAACTTGTGAACAATGAAGAACTGAATTAAAGACAAGTGCATTTAATGTAAAGAAGCCGAGTTAATGATTAACTCAAATGATCATTCTGAGTATACAGAAGACTGTATGACTTAGACGATAATGAATAAATCTTGAGGTATGTCACTTAGTTGCCAGAAAGCCATTAGGAAGAAGTGATTGACTTAATGAACATTATAGTCTTAATGGGTTGGATAAGTTAAGATAAGGTTAGGTTGTGGTACAATCGTAATCTTTGATGGTTGACATATGGGAGCTAGGCTAAACAATTCCTTTAGAGAGCGGAGGTATATACGAAACTGGTAACCTATCTAACTCACTGTGAAAGACAGTGTAGATGAGACGGGAACTTGTTTGTTGGTTGTTTATAGGAAACCACTCAGAGTACCATATGGACTACTAGCAGAGACACGATGTGTACTGAGTCCTAGAAGAGTATAAGAAGAAGATAAGAATGCAAATCATCAAAGATGATGAACGTATGAGTAAGACATCTCCGTATGTCATGAAGCCGTAAACCGGTAGTAAAGAAAGTTAGTCGCGTAAACTTAGATTAAAAGAACATGAACCCTAAGAAGTAAAGTTAAGCTTAAACCAATGCATAAGTCAAGTATATGACTAATTGGTGCATGTGTTATTCCCTTATGTGTTTTATAGGGATTGGAATGAGCAATTTAGCGTAAGCTGTAGCTGTGCGTAAGGTAAGTTTCCTAACTTCATTCATATTCTAAGTGAATGCTAGTTTCTTAAACTTTCTCAGATGTTGAACTTGAGAAGTTATGTCTATGTGTGAATGTGCGATATTTGTACAAGGTGGTAGATTGTATTAGGCCTTGTGCCACATATTTAACACTTTGATCTTTCTATGAGATGAATTGTTCTGTGATTAAACTGTTCAATATGAGAATGTTCTATTTATACATGAACCGTTATTGTTAAGTATGTGCTAATTATTCTAACTGGACAGGTTATGTATGGAAAAGGTAGAAGAAGGAAAGTATTTCAAAGTGAATGTGACTAATATTTTAAAATGATAGGAATTAGAATTATTCCTATTATTCAAGCTGTTTCATAACCTTTGTTCGGTTATCGAAGTTCTAAAGGAATGTTTAAATTCTTGAAGTTTTTTGTTCAACTACTATGACTTGTTGGGCAATTGAATGCTCGCACTTGCTTTAAATAAAAAAACATTTTCAGCGTACGAGTAGAAGAACTTAAGGATCCCGTAAAGATCAAGCTAATTGGTATCCAGAAGAAGTGCTTTTCATTAGATGAATGAGCGTGAAGATCAAGCGAAGACTTGTAATGTAGAATACTTTAATTAAACTATCGACTAGTTTAATGAACTATTATGTATCCTTGGTGGCGGATGAAAGTCACTCGTGTAAGATATAAAGAATAATGTAATTATCATTATTTGTAATGAACAAGGTTATAAGGTTGTAGACACTCAAAATTTTCTGCACACCTGTTACTAACATTGCAGGAGGGCAGATTCGTCTTTCGGAGATAACCCTGGAAGATAGCTCACATCCATTCCAGATACTATCGGAATTTCAGCCTCAACCCCAGAACACACACCGGAATATCAGCCTCAACCCCGGAACACACACCGGAAGGATCATTTCCAACCTCGGATATAACCCCGAGTTTCATCCTTGGCGATAACACCAAGGAATGTTGTTGCAGTTTCGGCGATAACTCCGGAAATGCTTATTTCAAATGCATGCGATCAGCTTCAATCAGACCTACCGCCGAGGCACTCACACCTCAGACCCGAAGCTAACATCGGGCAGACAGGCACACTTGCAGATGACATTGCGGCATTCAAACAAGCAGTCCAATCTCAGATGTAACCCTGAGCAACGTCTGCTTCCAACTCAAACCGATGATAACCCCGGTGAAGAGTCACACGTCATCTTGCTACCTCAACTTGCACGTCGTCTCAACACTTTAGACATACATACATACAGCAATGTCCAACAAGACCCAAGGAGTTCCAATCCCAAGTGACTATTACCCGTGGCAGCATACCGGATAGAATTTGAAGCTTGAAGACCATGGGCATGGCCCCCTCTTCCTGACTTTGTACAACCTCTAATCCATGTAATTGCGTAACTCTCGACACAAGCAATCTGAAGAAGGTCGTATATACCTCGTTCGGATGCTCGGATTGAAGTTCTGCAAGTTCGAGCGAACATTATAGTGCACGAGTGCACGTACTTCGAGAAGACGGGACTCGCGAAACCCGGGACACCCCGGGCAGCCGTAGGTGCATCTGTGGCTGCCACAGGTACACCTGCGGCTCCCCCCTCTATACATAGAGGGCTTGGGGTAGCCATTTTGAACAAAAAAAAGAAAAGAAAAGGCGAGGAAGCCCTGCCCAATTTGCTTTGTACACACCCATATTGAGTGTTTGCTCTTTTTTAAACACCTGTTAGCTCACATATAGCTATACATTTACCGGCGGGAGCTGAGTATTTATCCATATAGAGTCATAGAAGTCTTCATTGGCATCCCACTGTAAGCCTTCTCACACTCTATAAAGCCTTTCCCTTCATCTTTGCACACATTATTCTACACATTGAGAGTCGTGTTGTGTGCGTATGCCCGGACTTTGGTCCGTGATTTTCATTTCTGTCTGTATATATATATACTTATATATGTGTATATTTATATATGGACTAACATTATCGAGTTATGCCTCGATTGAGCCTAGACTTATGTCTGGAGCGTTTACTTGCTTTTATATATATATATATATATATATATATATATATACTTATATATATAATTATTGTCAGACATATCTGATGAGCCTGGATTTTACATCCGGAGCATTTACTTGCTTTTATATATATATACTAATATATATAACTGTCGTCAGACATATCTGATGAGCCTGGATTTTACATCCGAAGCGTTTACTTATATATATATATATAATTGTTGTCAAACATATCGATGAGTCTGGATTTTACATCCTGGAGCGTTTATTGCTTTTATATATATATATATATATATATATATATATATATATATATATATATATATTTCATCGGTGCACGGAGTTTACTTTGAGGCCTTTTCTTTTATTTACATTTAATCACTTTAGAATTTACTTCGTGGCGGTTGATCACATTACTACTTTATTTACATTTCTAATCCCCAACGAAGTCGCTCGTGGTGGTTGATCATGTCCATATATATATATATATATATATATATATATATATATATATATATATATATATATATATATATATATATATATATATTACCGCTTTTTATATTTACATTTCGATCCCCATGGACTTGCTTACGTGGTGGTTGATCATGTCTGTATATATATATTTACTGACTTTTATATATATAACTACTTACTATTTTCCATACAAATCTTGCGGTATCATATGAGCCTACAGGAATCATGTGATCATGATTGATCCTCATGAATCTAGATTACATTCTCGTGATGGACATTTTTCGGATGTAAGCGACTTGTACATTATTTATAGTGTCTGCGAATTTCCTTGGATGGTTGTCATGCCCATAAGGAGTTTAACGCTGCAGATATTATTTTCTCAAAAATGCCTCGCATCTCAAAAAATAAAAGCAAATGTAGAACATTTCAATAATAAAATGGAAGTATGAAAAAGGTCTCAATTCCTATTGAGCACAGGGTTTGAAAAACCTCTTTTTACAAAACTTCATTGCTATATCTTGCTTAAAACTGAATTTTCTATAAATTCAAACCCTTTGTATATAGGTGCGAACAAGGCCTCGCACTACTTTCAAATAATTTCACATTGATCCACACACACGCACACACACATTCATATAATAGTTTCTTTGAGAAGTGGCGGTCAAGTGGTAAAGACGGATGTCTCCAAGTGCCTAACACCTTCCCTCAGAATAATCAAGCCCCGAACCCAAATGAATCTCGGTTTCACAGACCTGTTTAGCGTTGTCATATCCTTTGGGTTAATGTGCAAACCATTTTGATTTGCGTTAGTGCAACGATTAAATACACCAATGGCGACTCTTAAAGTCAAATCGTCGACATTACACATGTCGAGACCTTTTTCACTTATTTTTTCAAATAAATCTCATATTAACATGAGAACACAAAAGAACAAGTAACGAAAAGGGACATCTAAAAATCCCGACGTCGACAGGTGGCGACTCTGCTGGGGACACCAGTAAGAGGGCTTAAGCCGCTATTACAAGCTTTTTAAAACTATTATATGCTTGTGTGTGAATGTTGCATTTACATTTTTGATGAATGTGTACAAATGCATTTTTACTTACTGCACTGCTAAATATCTATCTGTGATAGTAGTGCTTCGCATATGTCATCATTTTGCATAAACGGTGAGACACGTTGTATGTGAATGTATGTTGTGTGGTCCCTCCGCCAGGAGGCTATCCTGTCGGTGTTTAATTATTGGACTCGTAGGAAGACTAATTCCAATGAGGCTCAGGAAAGGCACCACCCATATTCGCTCCAGTTGAAAGACCGGATTAACCTCCCGTCAAGTAGATTACAATGATCTGGGAACCTTCATGCCAAAAATCCGCGAGAGTAACCCTAAGATAGGTCAACCTCTGATAAACCAAACGCAGAGGAAAGTCTCTTCATACTTTCCATTTTCAATTACTTGTAAAAGCATTTACTTGTAATTTTATTCCATGATCATCAATATGTAATGGAAAATATGAAGGATATATGTGCATACATGACATGTTATCAATTAACAACCGTTTTTGTAGGACCATATTCCTAAAACGGGCACATCATGATAACATTTACATTATCCCTAAGACTAAACTAAACATGTCTTTTGTAGGGAAGCAATTGGGTCTGTTACCCGCTCAAAATCCAAAAAGGCCACGAGCCTATAGCCAATCATGTCTTCTTCTGACCAGTCTAATATTGTTTCCCGAGAAGAATTTGACGGATTGAGTAAACAAATTACGGATTTGGCTGTTTTGCTGAAAGAATTGCATCAATCTACTCAGGGTACGAAGATGCCTACACATACAGTATCCTCTTCACAAGGAGGAGCTCAAGGTTTGGAAAAAACAATTCCAGAACCTCAGTTGGATACAACCAACAAAGATCCTGAAAACATCCATCTCAAAGGAGATCCAGACACCAGTGACATCAGGAAGAAGGTCCTCCAAATGGAGGAAACTATATGTGTTCTCAAAGGGATTGGAACACATGGAAGTGTTTCATATGCTGACCTTTGCATATTTCCTGGGGTTCATTATCTAGAGAAATTCAAAACCCCTGATTTTGAAAAATATGATGGATTAGGGGATCCTTATACACATTTGAAAGTATTCATTGGAGAACTTGGATCTTATGCGGAAAATGAGAAGCTCAGAATGCAATTGTTCCAAAAGAGTCTGACTGGAGAAGCCCGTTCATGGTATACCAGATTAGACAACTCAAAGATCTATATTTGGGAAGAGCTAGCTCACGCCTTCCTCACTCAATCTGAGTTTTCAATCTCGGATGGCTCCTAAGAGTGCATTTAAATTACCAAGGTCAAGAAAGCAGTCCTAATGAGTCATTCAGAGAGTATGCTCAAAGGTGGAGGTGCCTTGCTGCTCAAGTTATTCCTTCCATGAAAGAATCAGAAATGGTCATGACTTTCATATATATACAGGAATCTCCTTTCTATGAAAGAGTTTTAGCCAGTATCAGCAAACCATTCTCTGAAATGATTAAACAAGGAGAAATGGCTGAGATGGGATTGAAGTCTGGTAAGATTCAAGACCTAACAGCTCTTAAAGCAATTTTTGAGCACATCCAATCTGGGTCTTATGGAAACAACCCCCGGAGGGTCCATAAAAAGAAAGAGGAGGATGTTTCCTTGATATTACAAGGACAGAAAGGCAGTCAGAACATGCCTATACAGAGGAGAAACTACTCCCCTTTCCAAGCACAGTCTTCAAACCCTCCATTGCCTAAGAGTGGAGGGGTTTTAATGTTACTCGGAAGTGTGCTTATAATGTCGGAGCACCTGGTCATGATACTCAAGATTGTTGGGCCTTGAAACACAAGATCCAAGATTTAATAGACAACGGTGAGATCATGGTCACCAATCCAGATCAACCTCATGTGCAAGACAACCCTCTTCCTCAACACAAAGAAGAAGAGTTTAATATGATTAGTTGGAGCACTGGACAGAGTTCCAGTTTTAACGGTGAATCATCCCCGACCATCAAAGATTGTTTTGACAAATGGGATTACGCAAAGTTCTAGTTTACTATGGAATGAAAGATGAAAGCTCTTTGCAAACAAATTGAGCAATTGGCAGAACTGGTGACCCACCATCATCAAGTCACACGCCAATTAATTAGACAGGAGCATGCCTATCTCCTTCCATTTGTCATGAATGCTCCACCATCACCTTTAGAAAACGAAGCTATGGAGGATAAGGTTCAAAAGAGAGCCAATGCTAAAGCCCGTCGGGATTTTTCCAATCAGAGGGAGTTTACCTATCTGGGCCAACCTATGGAGGAAATATTTCAAATGCTGATCAATGAAGGAAGAATTACATACCTTCTACCTCCAATCAATCCCCGTGCAGGATGGTTTAAATACGATGGAGTGTGTCAGTATCATTCATATTCTCGCGGTCACAGCATGAACGAATGCTGGGCACTCCGCCATCACATTCAAAATCTTATTGATAGCGGTGTCCTGCAAATGACAGATGATAATACTGTGCAACTTGAGGGTGGGAGTACATGTCCTACCAAATGGAAGGGATCAGTAGCAGTTATATCCGACGAGGATTATGAAACAGTCAAAGCATTTCCCATACAAGCAATTCAACTCAAAAGGGATGACAATCCTTTGAAAGTGGCCGCACCAGAGCCAATTTCTTTACCTTTTAGACCACAGTATCCTGTTGTCAACTTACACAAAGTTACATGGAATTATGGACAAGCTAAAGGATCCACGTCTCATACTACTGCTACAGTGTCGAAGGAAAATCCACTATATCTTCCTCAGAGGGTGATAAAGCCTACTCTCAAAGCAAAAAGGAAGATTCCCATGGAGAAGATTGAAAAATTCCTCCGCACTATGGGCCATAATGAAGCCAATGTGGTTTTAAGCTTAAGAGAAGCTCCACATCAGATATCAATACTGGACTTGGTTTTCTCTTCTGAGGATCATCGAAAGATTTTATTGAAGGTTTTGGAAGGAGCCTACTAACCGAAATCAGTGGATGTGGAAAAATTTCAACATATGGCTGATCACATTTTCAACAATAATGTGATATCCTTCACTGATGACGACATACCTCCCAAAGGGACCGGTCATTGCAAGCCATTGCACATTACAGTTTTGTCTTCTGGGTATATGCTAGCTGGAGTTTTGATAGATGGAGGCTCGTCTCTAAATATCTGTCCTTATGCCACCTTAGTGAAGATGAATGTCAATCTCAAACGGATCCAAAGCAGCCATACGGTTATCAAAGATTTTGATGGATCCCGACAAATTTCGTCGGAAAGATCGAGTTGCCAATTGAGATTGGTCCAAATACATTCAATGTATCCTTCCACGTCCTCAGGATAGATTCAGGATACAACATGCTATTGGGGAGACCATGGATACACATGGCTGGAGCTGTTCCCTCCACACTACATCAGCAACTCAAATACATTATCAACAACAGTCTAGTCACTATTAACGATAAGCTGGAATGTCCAGAACAAGGAGATCTACCAATTATCAGCTTCAATTCAAAAGTTGAGACGGCCAGTTTTCATACCTTGGAAGTGAGTAACACTCAATACCATCCTATTGGAGCACCACTTCCCGTACCCAATATTTCTACCGAGGTTATGTCGGCCACTCAAGAAATGATGCCATTGGGTAATCAGCCTGGACAAGGGCTTGGTAAAAATCAGCAGGGTATTAAGCACCCTATTAAAGTGTCCAGTCAAATTAGGACAGCCGGACTAGGCTATGCTTCCAATTCCAGTCATAGGAATCCTCATAAGCATAAACAGGTTCCTCAAGTTTTCGCCACACGGCGATTTCTTCCATCCGCACCACATGAGCTGATACAGTCTCCAGTAAAGGTGTCAGCCCATGTTATGGCTATACTGTTTCCCAAACCAGTACCATTCAAAGCAAAAGAGGTGCTGATTCCTGATCCCGAAGTGGAAGAAAAGGAGCAGAAACGTAAACATAACATCGTCTTGATGATGTCAGGCATACACGTCAATGTTCATGATGAACATACAAACAGACATACCCCAGACAATGATTGCCCAGATGTCATGGTTATCATTTGGGAGAAGGAGGACAATGACAATCCCTCCATCATTGTAGTCCATCAAAACTTTGCCCTCGATAATTGGAGCGGCACTCCATGCATTGGTCGACGAGGGTAAAACGGGCAGAAAATCCCTCTGCCCTGTAGATAACTTTTATTGCTTGCTTTTCTATACAGTATTAGTAGTTATTTTATCAGTACATACTAACACTTTGTATGATTAAACAGTTTCATATATTAAGTGAAATCATCTTTTGATTTCAGGACTCTGAATTTAGATGTGCATGTACTTGCTGATGAGGTGCCTTCTCTCCACAAGGGTTGTAACTTTGATGCAAAGTTGGACTCATACTTGATGGACATACAAGAGGACATTGAGACACCTCAGGAGATTAAGGAATGGGTCGCAGATAAGCCTAAACCCAACCTTGATCAAACAACTTCTTTCAATCTTGGAACCTTAGAAAACCCTAAGCTAATCCAGATTAGTTCAGACCTTACCCCAAACAAACGGAATGACATGGTTATACTATTAACCCAATTCCAGGATGTGTTTGCATGGTCTCATGAAGATATGGTGGGTTTGTCCACTGACATTGTTCTTCATCGCCTTCCCATTAAAGAAGGATTCAAGCCGGTTAGGCAGAAACTCAGGTGATTGAAACCTGAGTGGAGTTTAAAGGTCAAAGAAGAAATTGTGAAACAATTTCAAGCTGGCATTATAATGGTGTCTACATATCCGGAGTGGATATCCAACATTGTTCTCGTGCCTAAACCTGGAGGAAAGGTGCGAGTTTGCGTGGATTAGCGGGATCTGAAGAAAGCTTGTCTTAAAGATAGCTTTCTCGTGCCCTTTATCCACATTCTCATTGACAATACTGCTCAAAACGGCATGTACTCCTTTGCGGATTGCTTTGCGGGGTACCATCAGATTATGGTCGCTGAGGAAGACCGTGATAAAACTACTTTCATCATGCCTTGGGGAACCTTTTGCTATAGACGGTTGTCATTCGGCCTCATCAATGCCGGGGCAACCTACTGGCAAGCTATGATGGCTCTTTTTCATGATTTAATGCATAAAGAGATAGAGATCTATGTGGATGACATCATTGTCAAATCCCAAAGGGAGGAAGACCACGTAGACCATCTCAGAAAGCTATTCAATAGGTTACGTAAGTACAACTTGAAGTTGAATCCAGCCAAGTGCGCCTTTGGTGTCAAATCAGGCAAGTTGCTAGGTTTTCTAGTCAACCAAAAAGGGATTGAACTGGATCCTACCAAAATCTAGGCCATCAAGGAAATTCCCATTCCTCAGACAGAGAAGGAAATACGGGGATTTTTGGGAAGAATCAACTTTATTAGTAGGTTTATTTCTCAACTCACAGCAACCTGTGAGCCCATCTTCAAGTTGTTAAGGAAGAATTCCTCCATGAAATGGAACGATGAGTGTTAGAAAGCCTTCCTTACCATTAAAGAGCAACTGGTTAACGCTCTTATTTTGGTACTACCCAGGGATGATGTTCCCCTATTCATGTACCTATCCATTAATAACAATGCCATGGACTGTATGCTGGGGCAAAAAGACAATAGAGGCCAAGAATGAGCTATCTATTACCCCAACAAAAGATTCAGCAGCAGTGAACACAAGTACATTCTGATTGGGAAGACTTGTTGTGCTTTAGCATGGGCTTCCATGAGGTTATAGCATTACCTCCATGGTCACACAACCCATCTCATACCCTGCGTGGATCCTATTAAGTATGTGTTCAGCAAGCCCATACTGAATTATCGACTGTCCAGATGGAAGTTGATCCTACAACAATTTGACATCGCCTATGTGATGGAAAAGTCTGTCAAAGGTCAAGGAATTGCAGATCAATTGGCCGCCGCACCTGCAGGGGATTAAAAACCCTTAGAAACATACTTCTCTGATGAAGGGGTAATGACAGTTCAGCAATACCATCAGTACGATGCATGCCACACAAGGAAAATGTATTTTGATGGAGCTGTTAACACAGAAGGCTCTGGAGCTGGAGCAGTTCTAATATCTGGTACGAGGGAGCAGTATCCCATCATCGTCAAATTGTAGTTTGTCAGCACCAATAACACAACTGAGTATGAAGGCTGTATCATGGGGCTAAAACTTGCCCGTTCAATGGGCATCAGGTGGTTAACTTTCTTTGGGGATTCTGAATTGATAATCTAACAATCCATTGGAATCTATCAAACCAAAGAATTATATTTGATGCCTTACCATCGGTAAGTTTTACAGATGGCTTTGGAGTTCGAAGAAATCTCCTTTCTACACATTCCTCGTAATAAGAATGATTTTGCGGATGCATTAACAATGTTAGCCTCCTTGATTCACGTACCTGACAAGGAAAACATGCCAAGCATCACATTTGACCTGCAAAAGGCCCCAGTTTATAGGAACAACATTGGAGAAGTATCGGATGAGCTACCTCCCATTCACCACCCTTGGTTGCATATCAAGGAGTATCTGCGAGAGGGATCTACACCCGCTAAGGCGTGCCTAACTGAGAAGAGGCGGATCCGTCAACTTGCTATGAAATTCTACCTGAGCGGAGATGCACTCTACAAAAGAGATGTAAGATTAGGTCTTCTCAGATGTCTGGACAAAGACCAAGCTCAGAGGCTCATGGATGAGATCCATGGTGGAGTATGTGGCCCACACTTGAGCAGCCCCTTACTTGTCAAGAAAATTCTCAGAACAGGGCACTATTGGCTTACGCTCAAAGCTGACTATGATGATCACGTCAAGAGATGCTATCAATGCCAAATTCATGGGAATGCTATCCACACCCCTCCAAGGGAACTCCACAATATGAGTTCGTCATGGCCCTTCTCAATGTGGGGAATGGACGTGATCGGTCCCATTGAGCCCAAAGCCAGTAATGGACATCGATTCATATTCACCATGATCGACTACTTCACCAAATAGGTAGAAGCAGCCTTCTTCCCTAGGGTTACTAAAGAAGTCATCATTACTTTCATCAGAAACAATGTAGTCTGTCGATATGGAGAACTAGAGGTCATTGTGTTAGACAATGCTACGAACCTCAACAACAAAATGATGGAGGAGTTATGCAGTAAATTCCACATCAAACACCTTAACCCCGTCATCTACCATCCAAAGATGAATGGTTCTGTGGAAGCAGCTAATAAAAATATCAAGAAGATCATGCAGAAAATGTCTGCCAATCATAAAGGATGGCCTGACCTCTTGCCTCTGACTTTATTAGCCTACAAAACTTCCATGCGTACTTCCACTGGGGCAACCCCCTACTCATTAGCCTATGGGATGGAAGCAGTGCTCCCTATAGAGGTGAAAATGGAATCCCTCATAGTATTGATGGACGCTCAGTTGGATGAATACCAATGGGTACAGGAAAGGTATCACTAGTTGTCTCTAATAGACGAAAGGCGAACTGCGGCTATCTTTCATGGTCAGTTATATCAGCAAAGGATTGCACAATCCTCTAATAGAAAAGTTTGGCTACGGTAATTCAAACAACTTGACTTGGTTTTGAAGAAGATCATTGACAACCAAGATCAATCTAAGGGAAAATTCGCTCTTAACTGGGAAGGCCCATTTATTGTCAAGGAGGTATTTACAGGAGACGCTCTCAGACTACAGGAAATGGATGGCGATGAATTTCCACAGCTTATCAACTCAGACACCGTGAAACGATATTATGTCTAAAGTTACCATCAAGCAAACATCCTGGTATTGATCATCCAATCACCGGTCATTCCGATTTTGAACCCTCTCTTTTACAAACTCTTTTTTGCCCTCGAGAAACATACACTTCAAACCCGGCTGACCTAGTTTCACCTCATTTCAAACCTTTTATACAATTTCGGTTATCCTGAAGACGGGATTGAACCTTTCATACCTGCAGTTTATCCTGAAGACGGGATTAAACTTTTCAATGCTTCCAATTTGTCCTGAAGACGAGATCAAACTTTTTCCACACCTGCAGTTTGTCCCCATTATGGGATCAAACTTTTTTCTCCCTGCAGTATAGCCTGCATATGGGATTCACACTTCTCTTTGGCTGTGATTTATCCTAAAAGGTGAACTACGTCGACCTGATCTCCTTGATACCCGGGAGTACATAGGCAACCATATTCTCTATGGCCCGGTCGCAATAAACAAAAAAAAACAACAAAAACATTTCTACCCTTTCTTTACAAAAACAAAAACAACAAAAATACTTCTACACCCTTCTTCATCAATAAAGCTTCTACACCCATCTGCCTTTCACATTCAGCGATGAACCTCTTACACCGGGATCGAAGTACGCTGACTTGATCTCCTCTTCAATAGGAGTACGTAGGCAGCCATTCATGGTTCAATCTAACCCCTACCAGAACAAAAATGTTTGTCACACGGTACTAGGATCAACTTTTAATCCACCACATTTCATCGGCTTCAGACCAAGGGGATGGAATTACCCAATCTCTCCTCACAAATAAGAGATTCGATGACCATCTAAGCTGCGGTTGTGCCTCGAAGAGAAATACCAATCCATAAGAGATGGAATTAACTAGGCTTCTCACAAATAGAAGTACTAGCGACCATCTGTGGTGCGGTCAATCTCAGAGAGGAAAAGCCACATTCCTCTCCACATGCCCATACAGAAACCAGTCCCAAGACAACAAAGATGGTAGGGATACATACAGATCAATGATCAGCTCTGAGAGATCCTGTGATGGTTCAATGTCCACATATCAAGGATAAGTTCAGAATGCATCAAGATCACAAGGCCCTGAAGAAATAGGCAAATATCAAGCAAGTATCAAGGCATAACTAAAAGGGAAGTAAATCAAAATATATTTCTCTGCCATATACACTACTGTTTGATATATACATCTGTGATGTACATGACAAAATGGCTAAGTTAGTCTATGCAGGAAAATACAAAGCTATCTACATATCTATGTGTATGCGGACTATCAGATCTAACATAGTATCCCTCTCTGAAGACGAAGATAAAGCTGCAAGCTCCTGCCCAATGGCATCTACACGAGCCAGCAGATCAGAGGCTAACTGCATGGTGGCGTGATGCTCATCTATGTAAGCACTCATATCGGCAAGGATGTCAATCGTAAGGGATCTCATTGAGATACTGTCTGCAATGGCCATATCCCTAGCAGATAGGGCGACATCCCACTTCGTAATCAATGCATCCCTGGCTGATCTAGCCTCATCCCTCTCTAACAAAGCGGCGTCTCTCCCATCAAGAGCTGTTAACATCGCGCCCCTAGCCTGATCTCTATCATAGGTCATCAGATGTAAGCTCTGCTCCAAATGCTATGCTGAATACTGAGTAACAATGGCACTCGGGGTGGGAGAATCCATCATAAATGTTGGCAGCCCAGGAATTAAGTCCCCATCGATGGGAATGTTAGCCTCCTCCATAGGCTCCTCATCGTCAGAATCTATATCCTGCACTGTGGATACTATCATAGTCGATGCAGTGTCTGTCTCCATCCATGTTGAATACTCTGCAGAATAACCCAGATGACTGATAAAAAAATTAGCTAGCTCCCGCTGATCCCAACAGGCATACAACCTGGATCTATCCGCTGATGATAAGTGGCGAGAAGCGAAATGCTAAATCACTGCCCCCTTAAATGGGTGGAAATCCTGAAACTGGTCAAACTGACACATCACGGTCAGTGGGTGGTAAGTGATCATCCCTCTCAAACTAGCTAGAGGTAGATAATCCATGCCCGGAGCATGAGTAATGAAGTTGTAGGGTGAGCTAAGCCCTGTACACGAAAATATAGCTAATGGATCTCTCGATCCCGCCAGAAAAAGTGACCAGAGCGGCGTATATATACACCGCAGTTTGAAAGAGTGCGACATGGCTATATCATGGGTGAAACAATATCCATACCGTCTGAATATGCCAATCGGTCCCAAGTGTTACATAAACCACACATACAGCATGACCGAACTGCCTATGAACACTCCTGCCGAATAAGTGCAGCAATATGTGGCTGACCTCAGAGTCTCTGCCATAATCATCAGTAGGATGGTGTGACCCTCTCGAAGAGCTCTCACTGCTATAATGACGCCGATGTCCAAATCATCTATGTACCATGGCATGTAGACGTATGACAATACGCACAGCAGTAGTACATCCACTCTGGCCAAACGCCACTGATCCTCCGGTGTGGTGAAATCCCCGGAGTGCCGTGCATAACTATCCTCAGAGCCAAATCTGTCAAACAGAAAACGCTGGGATATCACATGGCCGGATGTAATCTCATCTTGTACCACTCTACGCCTCAATTCGGTGAGGGTCATGAACCGTCTACTCATGTCTCCAATCGACATGTGCACGCAAGGTCTGTCCAATGGCAGTGTCGTTAACCGTGCATACTCCTCCAGAGTAGGAGTCAACTCCTGGGTCCCGAATCGGAAGACCTGTCTCTCCAGTACCCAATGCTCTAGCATACCCTCCACAAATCCTGGGGGAACCTGAAACATCAACAGGGTCATAGTATGCTGCAACAAATCATCTACGGTCACCCATGTTTGGTGGTGACATACTATCATACCATGAACGCATACCAGATGCCACCAAAAATGGTGGGGTATGATCAATACGACTAACTGTCGAAGAAGACATCTGTATGGGCTGTGTCATAAGACCATCCAGGGGTCAATGCTGAGTATCTCTGGACATACATACATATGCATAACATAATAACATGCATGATACAATAGATGGCAATATGATATAGGGAATGGAAAACTGTACATACATTCCTAAGTATATCATCATCTAATAAATCTCTGTACAGCTAAAATACAGGGAAATGGGGCGAAGCTACCCAACACCTCAACAGAGGCCTATCAAAAGATATAGCGAGAATGGGGAGAAGCTACCCAGCAGCTAACAGAGGCCTATCAAAAGAGATGATGAGAAATATACATCAGAAGAAGTCGATGGTGTCAATGTCTACATCACCAATTCTGTCCACCTGATGTAACTCCTCCTGAGTCACTGGATCTCTATCAACAGGGATGTCATGCCTATACAAGGGAGGATCTGCACCGGCAAAATAATATGGGTCACACGAGGGGCGGTAGCTTGAGCTGGAAGGATCAAAAATGTCCGCCTCAAGGATCTCTACCCAAGTCTTGGGATAAAGAAATTTGCGGTCCAATTTGCCGAGTTAAACTGTCAATCTGTGTCTCATGAGTCGAATCTCTGACACAGGCTAGCTAATTCGTCATCATCACGGATCCTGGAACCATATCCCCCATAAATTATGTAGCGGGTGCGAGCTCCAATAGTGCGAGGAACCACCAATTTGGAACATCTCCACGAGTGCGGGGGCCCTCTGATAATGTATAACCATCAATCCCCAACAATGGGATGTCAGTGACGGATGACTGCAAAACAGGCCAATAACGCCTGGCATGAGGCAAGATCGGCATGCGAATCTCTCCTGTAGTGCTCCTGATAGTACGCTCTCCTAAATAGAGCTTCCATCCTCCATCTGTGAAGAGAGGAATCCTACGGGTGGACATAACGTGCTCGACCCCAGTCGGGTACCCATCCTCAAATCCAATGCTTAAATGCTCCCCAGAGTAGGGCACCCACGTGATGACATCAGCTGTTACTAACTCCAGCTGTAGGCGGCAATGAGTGAAACCCTCAGCTACAAGGACCTCCGCCAGTATGGAATGATGCCATCTCTGTCCTCATGGATAGGTGTCTAAACCTAACATGCTCACAGGAAGCAATCATGGAAGCCTCTCACAGGCCCAAAACTGCCAACACAAAGGCAAACATCTGTTGTCAGTCAACAATCTTAACCTGTATATGGGAAAAGACAAGAGAAATACACACTAGCAGAAATGGGTAGAATCCTAACCAAGCCTAGGTCAAGCCCTGCGATCGCATGCGTATTCCCCTGAGGAAGTAGGCAAAGGTGTAGGAACCCCAATCATAGTCTCCTATACGGTCCACATGTCAAGTGGCGCTGATCAAAGTGAAAGACACCGTAGAAGAGTTATCTGCTATGAAGCAGCCCCTAATGATCATCAGGAACAATCGCTGAAGAATGCGACCCCTGACTCTCACATCATCGGGTATAGGCTCACTCAACATACCGCTCATAGCATCTATGCTCAAAGGACCTGTACGAATAGTCCTACCCTTGAGCGCCTCTGTCGGGACTCCCAACAAGGATCTGACGGCAGTAGGGGTGATATCCGCCGTACAAGGCATTGGATCCCCTCCAAACTCCATACCTATGATAAACCGCCAATCCATCAGCGTTGTCATCATCTCACAGTCCAGCAAATGGAGTGACTGAGTCTGGTGAAACCACTGCTCAGACAATGCCCTGAGGTAACCCTAGGGATAGTGATGGGGAAGAATGGAAAAGAACATCCCGAATCCCCAGCCATGTACAATCTCTCTATAGTCATCATGCAAAGCCTGATACATTAAGTGAATGCTGAACCAGTTCCCCCGAGGTTGCATAAAGTCGGGAACCTATGTAACACCCCTATATTTATACACCCACGGTATCTGATATGGTGTTTACAGAAATCAACATAATAGTTTTAAATCTATACACCCATGGTATATAATTCCCATAGATCCAAAATTCACAGTATCCCATAACAAATGTCAATTCTCAAGAGAACTTTTACTGTGTTTGGATACCCTCACTTGGATATATAAACTGTATCTGTGACTAGAGTCTATCGATCTGAAATTTAGAGTATCAGTAATAATATGAGCAGTCCATATTACTAATACCCTCACCCAGATGTATAGTCTAAGCCAAACGAATTTATACTATCGTATCGATAGTAACTATCTATCCAAAATCTAGAGTATCAATAACAACATGTACAGTCCATGCTATTAATACCCTCACTCAGATAAATAGTTCCCAAGGATCTCAACTAGATTCGAAGAAGTCTAATTTTACATCTATATACGTAAGAAAACACGGTTGCGAAAATAAAAGATGTTATATATATCATAATATTAATATTCAATTGCATGATTCTCATAACGAGTGCTTATTACAGGGTATTCAAACAAACAAGAATATAATCTAATCTATGTAGGGATGCTTCCCTTTATCTACTCCAAAAGTTCCAGGATTACCGTCTAAAACTGCAAAGGGAATAATTTGCAAGGGTGAGCTATGACATGCTCAGCAAGTTGTGTATTTATAACAATATAGGATTTGAAGAAATATAATAGTTCAAATTTCGACTGATAGTTGTATCATTTCTGGATTTCTATTTATTTCAACCATTTCTGGAATTTTTCTTTATTTCTTTCAGTCACACAGACTTAGAAATTTTGTTTAGATATGAGATAGCGGATCAGCCTATTCAACATCTTAGGAGTATGCATATCATCCTACCAGTGCTCAAAATACACTAAATGTCAATATATGAATTGACTAAATTTTAATCCTTTATGGGATACCCAACTTCAGTATAAGATATCTTACCAAAACAATTTGGTTTGACACAACAGTTTATGCTCAATAAACATTATCATCTGAATAAACAATTCATTTTTGAGTTATGCTGAATCTATAGCAATAACTTTACAATAATTTGGCAATTCAATTTGTAGGAGTAGTATATTATATCAACAGCATATCAAGATAAAAATCTTGTCCAATGAATAAACAAGGTTTAAGAAATTTGCTTTATAAGAAATTTAAGGGTAGAGAACTTGCCTGAGCGTAGATCAGTCAAGTTATGCTATTCAATCGTTAATAAATACCTACGAAGTTCATATATATAAATCTAACACGTTAGTATTGATAACAATACTCAATTATAACATTAATATAATATTGGGTTAGATTAATTAGGTTTGGTGTTTAATACCTTTGATAAATGGACTAAATTTTATTTATAAAATATAATTATAATTTAAAATACCTTTTTAGAAATTTTAAAGTATTTAAAACATTTATTTTAATTTTTAAATCATTTATTTCTATTTATAAGTAATTAATATTTACTTAAAATTTTACAAAAACATTGATTATAATTTTAAATAATTTATATTCATTTATTATAATTTTTATATCATTAATAATATTTTCCATAATTATTTAGTATTTATAAATAATTTATTCTAATTTCTTTATTAATAAGTTAATTATTAATAATATCAAAATAATATAAAATATTTATTAAATTTATATAAAATATCAAAATTTATTTATAATAATTTAGTATAATTTTTAAAAGCTGTTTTTTATATTTATTTATTAATTATTTCTAATTTTTCTAATTTGTTTTTAGAAAAATAATTTTTGTCTGTCGCTAAAGCCCTTCAGTGACAGAAAGTGTCGCTGTAGGTGTTCTTGAGTTTCTGGGCAGCAGTTTGGTCATGGTCGAGTGATTAGTTTGACCACTAATTAAAAGGCTACTGATGATGATTCTTGGTTTGTTCAAGAGTTGATGTTGTAGTGCTCATACAGTAGTATAACATGAAACAAATTTTAGGCTTTAACCTACATATAACAAGAAGTTATAGAGGCTCAAAGTCACCATCAAAAGTCGTTCTTGAGTTTCAGGTAACCCGCAATGTGTCATGGTCAGCAGGTTTTGTGGCTTAAATATCATTGATTCTGTGTATTAGATATGTGTGATGTTTGTTGTAACATGTAGTATATATGTCAGGGTACATATATATAACATTAACATGAACCAAGCATAAATCTAAGGTCTCTAATTATCTTTGGTCAAAGTAAATACCAAACGCTGTTCTTCGTGTTCTTCAGTTTTCTGGAAAACCCAAAAAACTTGGTCAAGCTCGGTCAACGACTTTTGACCATTAATTCCAATAAACCTATATGTTGTTTGTTCAATTAAAGATCATAGATATGTAGTACATATATCAGGGTATTGATCTATAACAAAAACTTACAAAAATCATAAATGAAGGCGATTAAGCAGTTGGTCAAAGTATGCTTAGGTTCGATTGTTCTTGAGCTTTCAGGTAACCTGTAAAAGCGCAATCCGTGAATGGTCAACCCACTTTGACTGCTTATAACTTGAAATCTATGGTTCAAATGAACCTGTTTTCTTTTCCAAATTAAAGACCTACTAACAGGCTACAAATAACAAATAATTAACGGATCAAAACATAAACACAAAAGAATCTATAGGCCCTGACATTCGACGGTCAGACATAGTTTTTAAAATTTCCAGATTTCTTAAAACACTTAATTAAGGCATCTAGATGTTATGAAAACATGTTCTACCAATCTAACATACTTTCTGACATGCTAATACATAATTCTAAACATCTAAACAACAAATCTAACATAAGATCATAGAGCTAATTAAGAACTAGGGTTTGTACCTTTTCTTGAACAATTTTTAATTCTAGCTTCTGATGTTGTTACGGCTATCACCCAGGATTCATTTGGTAAGTTTATAAGTGTATCTATGATTAGGAATTTCGTGAGTTTTCTTAGCCCTAAGGTTCCTATTTATAGAATTCTTCAACTTGGGCTTTTGGTCATTTTTGAGCAACTTGCCTCTACAAAGATCTGATCTGATGACTATTGTGATGCTTGGGAGTTACAAGCATGTCATGTGCTATCTTGGAACTTGCAATGGTGATTCCTAACCTACTTGTGAGCTAGTTAGGTTTGTTTAGTAGCTTAATTAGGCCTTAATCTTCACTAATCTTGATTAGGGTTTTGTTTCTAATGATTAGGAATGTTAAGTAATGTTAATTAGTACCTAATTGAAGTTTACTAACCATGATTAGGTGTTAACATAAGCTAATTAGAGTTAATTTAGCTAATTAGGGTTAGGGTTTTGCTAATTAGGATTGCTAACCTAAATTTCTCACTAATCCTAA
The DNA here is from genome assembly GCA_020205605.1 of Panax ginseng. Lineage (NCBI taxonomy): Eukaryota > Viridiplantae > Streptophyta > Magnoliopsida > Apiales > Araliaceae > Panax > Panax ginseng. The sequence goes on along the minus strand of CM035130.1, from coordinate 109,141,860 downwards.
CAAGCACGACAAAGCGTTTTGTCAGTGTAAGCACGACAAAGCAACTTGTCAAAATATTTTACCGAGAAGTCCGATTATAGAAAAAAAAAATTAAGAACGAGGTGTCAAGCACGACGTTTTTCAGACAAAAATTTATTTGGTCAAAATTGTCAAACCAAGTATATATTAACACACAACACATTCAGAACGGAAATATTTTATTTATATAACGGGATTTTATACATACGAGTCTTTTTAGGGTTTTGGGTTTTTACAACCTACATCAAATGCAGATCAACATCAGAATCCTTTACTCCTCATCAATAGGAAACAAGGAAGATTAAGATCTAACTTCATACCTCATTTGCGTGCAGGTATACTGAAGGATGCCGACTCAAGTCACCCAGAAGATCTGGGTTCGCCACTTGAATACCTGGAAACTCCCTATGGGGAACACGTGCAGCAGGAGAAGAAACCTCAACCGGTACATCCTCCTCCTCGTCCTCGACATCCGGCACTTCAACCCGGATAGGACGAATCACCGCCTCCACCAAACGATGCGGTTTTGTCTAACGTAATCAGGGTCGAGGTACTTGAAGCCCTCCTGCATACACCGAAGTGGTTCTGCAGGAACTACTCAGCTGATCCGGATCCATAATATCTGGACAACAAGTCTCCAAATCACCTCAGAAAGGGTGTGGTAAATTCTTACCTGGAGCTTTTCAAAATGCATTTTATGATTACATGCATGCATGTATTGTTTTAACATACGTCTACAGTAGAGTTAAAAATGCATGACTACCCAATGCCTACATTTTGGAAAATTTTGCCATAGCCCCCTTTGTAAATGGGACTATCCACATGCACATAGGCATGACTAGGTGGCCATTCAGTAGCACACCTACCAACAGTCATATACATCCTAAATGCATTTAATACATCACAGTAAATAATCCGTAAGTGTAGTCTAATTATCAGGGTTATTTTACTTTTCCACCTTTACTCATTTGTCCTCAAATAGGATAAGAAATGATAGTAAGAGGTGCCATTTGACTGTTTCAAAAGTCAAATTTTTTCACATCATTATGTTCAGCATGGTTTAATACTAACATTTACTATGTTGAATATTTTTTTTATCATATCATATCATCATGCATATTCACTACTATGTGTCTAAATGCATTTCATGTGATCAGTCATTTTCCAACGGATAGAAACTAGAAAAGAATACATGCATATGTTACCAAGACAGTGAAGAACGCTTGTACGGTAGCAGAATATGCAAAAAGTTGCCCGAACTCAACAGGTTTGAAGAAAAGCCCTCAGATTTCCTTCGTCGCGCAGCTTGAAAATGTCTTATGAAAGCAACCCGCATGCTTTGTATAGCCACGGTTGGTCAGCAGTCCACACATATTCTTCTTGCAGAGTGTACTGCGGCACCCCTAATGGGTCCCACACCTCCGACTCGCTCTAGTTAGAGTTACAAAGGAGGTCTCGCAAGCTGAAAAGGCCAAATCAAGAATAAAAATGCTACGCGATTGAGCGGAATAGCCTGGAATCCTGTTTTTCATGGGCCGCAATCTGGCCCCACATATCTCTCATTGGTATTCACCTACATACAAGGTATACTATACCAATGGCCTCAGCTTTCACGCATCATGCTCGGTAATACCTCACAAAGGTCCGATGCCGTCAGTGCAGGGTCACAACCTTAGACGTATCCCCGGCGGGGGTTACAACACCGAAGTTATGAATTAATGAAGTATCCTCGGCGGGGGTTACAACGCCGAAGTTTATGAATCATCCACATATCCCCGGCGGGGGTTACAATGCAAGTCAACCATTGATACACACATTAATGAAGGTTAAGCAACCTTTACGTTATCTTAGCCGATGGCAAGTAAACCCATCGAAGCAACCTTTCCCGGCGAGGGTTACAACGCAAGTCAACGATTAATACACACATCAATGAAGGTCAAGCAACCTTGACGTTATCTTAGCCGATGGAAAGTAAACCCATCGAAGAAACCTTCTCTAGCAAGGGTCATAAAGCGATACAACCATTGATACACACATCAATAAAGGTCAGGAAACCCTGACAAGTGCATACTGTTGGCAGTAACTCCGATAAGGTGATATGATATGTTATACACATCCTCAAGCAGACAAAACTTTTTCCTTACTGTTGGGTAAAATCTAATTATGCACAACACGCAAGTATACGTGGTCAACAAGTAATAAAGTGATGTGTAGAGTATCATTCCCACAGAGATTAATTAGCAATAACCTTAACTTACAATTACCAATCTTCTATTAACCTTAATTTTATTAAACAAATCAAACTCAATAATTTAAATTAACGAAACTAAAATTTAAATATAATTAAATTAACACAAAATAACCACGAATATCAAAATCTGAATTTTCAAACAATTAATGGAGAATTAGACTTATGATTTCACCCTAAGCTTCACTTTGATTTTAACACATTTATCCCAATTTAATGCACTATCCCAGTTTATTAATCAAGAACACAAAAGTAGCATTAACCACCTCTCGATGCACTAATACCCTATTAACTTCAATCCACAATTAAGATAGAAATCCGTTAAACACCTTAATCAACTAACCCACTATATCTCTATGTGAATTACAATTGAAGAAGGTTGAAGAATAAGTTCTCTATCCGATTACATGTGGTGTCAAACATATCTCTACCTTAACACTCATCAAGTTTAAGCTACTAACAAAATCCTGAACACATGCTATTCCAACTAGGTCTAGATTTGAATATCCTCTCTCGATTCCATCCAACTCCACAAAGAATTGTTGATCAGGCAATTCATAGATTCAAGCACAAATTAATATAGATAAACTGGAGATAGCTTACTAAATTAGAAATCAGAGTTTACAAAACCATCGATTCACTTAAGGATTCATCACAAGCCTAAAAAGTGAATTAGTTCATAATAAACAAAATAAACACTGAATAAATCATAGAAATCATTCTTCCAATTACAATAAATAATCTAACACGAAGAATATTGGAAAACACCCTTCACGAAGACTAGAATTGCAACCGTCTCGAAAAACTCCTTGAAATACTCCTCCACACGCTATCCAAAAATCAGCTTAGATCTTCGTAAATCTTCTCTCTCTAAATCTCCTTCTTGTTGTTTTGATATAGTAATAGATATCTAGCATAAAACTCTAGCCAACATCTCTATCAATTAGAGTTATAATGCCATGCAAATAGCTAAAATTCGTACCCAATAAGAATTATAACCAAAACAGGACACTCAGAATTTTCCACCCCCCACCCCGGCGGGGGTTTGTATGCTATGGATGCCCGCCCCGGGCTTGCCTTCTATCTTGCTCGTATGAGGACCCCCACCCCGGCGGGGGTGTATAGCTATATAATACCTGCCCCGGTGGGCTATGTTCCTGCTAACTTGATTGTAAGACCCTGCATACGGGTTTATAAGTTAATGCATGCAGCCCAATGGGTGTGTAATATTATCTTTGCTATTTGAATTGCTTCCAAATATGCTCCATTTAATTCCAATCACACCAAATATCACAAATTATACGTTGACTGCCACAACCACTAATCTACATATGAAATAACATAAAACAAGTGAAATTGAACATGATCACAAGAAATTAGCAACAAATAAGCATGAATTGGATATTAAATCGCGTATATAAAATACACGTATCACCCACAGATCTCTTATACACAAGAGGTACCTCTATGGAGAATGAAGTCTTTGTCTAGGATTCACGACTTTGGTGATAGCCCCAACGTCAACATCCTTGAAGACTTGGATCGCATGTCCAAAGCATCACTGATTGTCATCCCAACAGGATTAGCCGGCAATCATTTCATTCATGCATCATACATTTGTATCATGTTGCTGCATATAGCATCATGTTTATCTTGTTGCATTTCAAGTGTCTAGGATTCTTTATCCTATCCATGCCTTCCATTGCATGAATATAATAAAGAGGGGCATCTGTAGACACTCAAAATTTTCTGTACACCTGTTACTAACATTACAGGAGGGCAGATTTATTTTTCAGAGATAAACCTGGAAGACAGCTCACATCCATTCCAAATATTATCAGAAGTTCAACCTCAACCCCGGAACACACATCGGAAATATCAACCTCAACCAAGGAACACACACCGGAAGGATCATTTCCAACCTCGGATATTACCCCGAGTTTCATCCTTGGAGATAACACCAAGGAATGTTGTTGCAGTTTCGGCGATAACTCTGAAAATGCTTATTTCAAATTCATGCGATTAGCTTCAATCAGACCTACCGCCGAGGCACTTATACCTCAGACCTGGAGCTAACATCTGGCATACAGGCACACTTGCAGATGACATTGCGGCATTCAAACAAGGAGTCCAATCTCAGATGTAACCCTGAGCAACGTCTGCTTTCAACTCAAACCAGTGATAACCCCGGTAAAGAGTCACACGTCATCTTTCTACCTCAACTTGCACGTCGTCTCAACACTTCAGACATACATGCATACAACAATGTCCTACAAGAACCAAGGAATCCAATCCCGAGTGACTATTATGCGTGGCAGCATACCGGATAGAATTTGAAGCTTCAAGACCATGGGCATGGTCCCCTCTTCCTGACTTTGTACAACCTGTAATCCATGTCATTGCATAACTCTCGACGCAAGTATTCCGAAGAAGGTAGTATATACTTCATTCAGTTGCTCGGATTGAAGTTCTGCAAGTTTGAGCGGACATTACAGTGCACGAGTTCACGTACTTCGAGACGACGGGACCTGCAGAACCCGGCGTACCCCGGGCAGCCGCAGGTGCATCTGCGACTGCCGCAGGTACACCTATGGCTCCCCCCTCTATAAATAGAGGTCTTGGGTAGCTATTTTGAAAAAAAGGAAAATGCAAGGATGCCCTGCCCAATTTGCTTTGTACACACCCATATTGAGTGTTTGCTCTTTTTTAAACACATGTTAGCTCACATATAGCTATACATTTACCGGTGGGAGCTGAGTATTTATCCATATAGAGTCATGGAAGTCTTCATTGGCAGCCCACTGTAAGCCTTCTCACACTCTATAAAGCCTTTCTCTTCATCTTTGCACACACTATTCTACACATTGAGAGTCGTGTTGTGTGCGTATGCCCGAACTTCGGTCCGTGGTTTTCATTTCTATCTGTATATATATACTTATATATGTATATATTTATATATGGACTAACACTATCGAGTTATGCCTCGATTGAGCCTAGACTTATGTCTGGAGCGTTTACTTTCTTTTATATATATATACTTATGTATGTAATTGTTGTCAGGCATATCTGATGAGCCTGAATTTTACATCCGGAGCGTTTACTTGCTTTTATATATATATATACTTATATATATAACTGTTGTCAGACATATCTGATGAGCCTGGATTTTATATCCGGAGCGTTTATATGCTTTTATATATATATACTTATGTATGTAATTGTTGTCAGGCATATCTGATGAGCCTGGATTTTACATCCGGAGCATTTATTGCTTATATATATATATATATACATTTCTGTCAGGCCTGGAATTTACTACGAGGCCTTTTACTTCTTTATTTACATTTAGTACGGCCTAAAGTTTACTTCGTGGCGGTTGATCGCATTTACTAATTTATTTACATTTCTGATCCCCCATGGAGTCGCTTCGTGATGGTTGATCATGTCCGTATATATATATATATATATATATATATATATATATATATATATATATCTTGCTTTTCTATATTTACATTTTTGATCCCCGTATACGTATATATATATTTCTGACTTTTATATATATATAATCGCTTCTTGCTTTCCATACAAATCTGCGGTATCATGTGAGCCTAGGAATCATGTGATCACTGATTGATCTCTTGAATCTAGATTTAGTTCCGTGATGGACATTTTTCATTGTAAGCGACTTGTACATTATTTATAGTGTCTGAATTCCCTTGGATGGCTGTCATGCCCATAAGGAGTTCGGCACTGCTGTATATTATTTTCTCAAAAATGCCTCGCATCTCAAAAATAAAAGCAAACAAGCCGAACATTTCAATAATAAAATGGAAGTATGAAAAGGTCTCAATTCCTATTGAGCACAGGGTTTGAAAAACCTCTTTTTACAAAACTTCATTGCTATATATTGCTTAAAACTGAATTTTCTATAAATTCAAACTCTTTGTATATAGGTGCGAACGAGGCCTCGCACTACTTTCAAATAATTGCACATTGATCCACACACACAAACACACATACACACATTCATATAATAGTTTCTTTGAGAAGTGGAGGTCACCGTGGCAACACGGATGTCGGGGGGTGCCTAACACATTCCCTCCGCATAATCAAGCCCCCGAACCCAAATGAATCTCGGTTTCACAGACCCGTTTAGCAATGTCATATCACTAGGTCAATGTGCAAACATTTTCGGTTGCGTTGGTGCAACCAGTTAAAAACACCAACTGGAGACTCTTAAAGTCAAATCGTCGACATTACACATGTCGGACCTTTTTCACTTGTTTTTTCAAACAAATCTAACATTAACATGAGAACACCAAAGAACAAGTAACAAAAAGGGACATCTAAAAATCTCGACGTCGACAAAGGTATTAGAAACTGGGATTTGATAATGTATGTTGCTATATTTCACTATATAATGATGTATGTTGGAAGAATGATGTACTCATGATGCACGGAATCCGGGTGTGAAGATAGACCGGATTTTGGGGCGTGATAGTGATGTAGGCACTTTCTGAGAAATTCTTTGTATCTCTCCCATGCCTCATACAATGATTCCCCATGCTGTTGTTCAAACATGGTAATCTCATTTCTCATCTTTGCAGTCTTTGCTAGTGGGAAGAATTTTACTAGAAATTTTTGAATGAGGTTGTGACGCCCCCAAAATAGGTATACATCACCCATCCTGAGTCGCCAAATACATGGTACATAAATCAAATACAACTTAATTATACCACTGTCGTGTAAAATACGACAAAACATAAACTGAGAGTTTTAATAAGAATATTGTCATCTAGACAATATCCACACTCAAAGGAGTCCTCATTACATTTATTGTCACACTATTAAACAGAATAGTGAGGACTACTAATGCTATCATCTGGACTGTCACTCCGTTCCCCGACTCGTCCCAGCTATATTCTCATTTCTTGAAGAGAATAGTGAAGGAAAGGGTGAGCTCAACTAGCCCAGTAAGAAATATTATGACTAAGATAATGCAGAATAAATTATCAATAGTCTTCAATAATGTTAAACTGATAAAATACAATAGACATCAAGTTTAACTGCAGCGGAACAAGCAATCCATTAAAAGAGTCAAGTAGAGAATAAAATCTACTATCTTCTATAATTTAAAAGTTTTCATCACTTTTATCATTTGAGACTCGATTTTTAATAAATAATCCACATCATCCCCACCTTTTCGACCAATGATATTCATTAGTATCACGACCACAAATTATCCATGCACTATGGGCCAAGGATATTCGTGTATTCATCAATGGTCATGATCATGCCAACAACTGTCCATCAATGCACTACGGGCCAATGAGGACTTTTACCATATCATTTTGTAACATTACGGTCATGATTATAGAATAATCCTCGGTCATAATCGTACCAAGTCCATCTATGCACTACAGGCCACAGATGACTTTCAATAAAATATAAACATGAGGATGATGACAATGATATAAGAATTCAATAAAACAAGTTCATGAATTAATTTATCTAGGAACTAATAACGTCCAAATTGTCAACATGATACTTCTTTGTAGAGTAAAATTCAAGAATGCTCAGAAGAATATTTTCATGAAAAGATACTAGATGAAGCGCAAATATCAAGGATATTTCACTAATTTCATGGAGTATAGAAGTCAAAACTTTAACCAACTGAGTATAATAAAGAATATATAAAACTACAAATTGATTTTCGCCCGCCATGCAGTAATCCACGTATATAGATCATTTCCACAATTTAATAAGGAATGAATACAAAGGATCATTCACCATGCATGTGGTAATCCATGTATAAGCGAGTTATTCCAATGAGAATAATAAAGAATGGAATAATGAAGGATTCACCATGCATGCGATAGAGATCTGCATTATGCATGAGTTATTCCCAGCAGAATAATAAATAATAGAACCAGTCGTAAAGAAACACACGTAAGACGAGGATATTCACAAAATAATAAATAATGGAACTAGGTTACAGAACGCATACGAGACAAGATATTCAGCGTAATAATAAATACGGAATAATAAATAATGGAACCAGGTCCGGCGTAAATGCACAAACAGGATATTCCGATAGAATAATAAATATGGAATAATAAATAATGGAACCAGGTCCAGCGAAATTCGCACCGACAGGATATTCCAACAAAATAATAAAGAATGGAATAATAGAAGAATTTCACCATATATGCGGTACTTCGCATAAACAGGTTATTCCAACATAATAATGAAGAATGGAATAACAACTCTTACGAGTATTGAAAGAAAGTAATTCTCTTCATGAATACAAAAGAATAATACCCCTTACCTTAAAAGAAACTGGATATCGAAGTAGTGAAGTAGCAGAATACTCTTCTTCTTTCTCTCTATAATTTCTCTCTCTAGAGTTTCAGTGAATTCGTAAGAAATAATGAAGGAATGAGCTTCTATTTATAGGAAAATGGATTGAATAGTAACTAATTGATGAACGGTCCAGATTGATTTACTATTAAACGGACGGTCCATATTAAAACTTAAAGCAACGGTCCATACTGATTCACTATTAAAACTTTAAACCAACGATCCATGTTGATTTACTATTAAAACTTTAAACCAACGATCCATATTGATTTACTATTATAAATTCAACCAACGGTCTGAAAAATTAGCACATCTCCTCATGGAATAATATTGTACCCAAAAATAATTTGGACCGAAAAGAAATATATTGCTCGGGTGAATAGTAACTCGTGAATAGTAACTCATGAATAGTAACTCATGAATAGTAACTCATGTATAGTAACTCGTGAATAGTAACTTGTGAATAGTAATTCATGAATAGTAACTCATGAATAGTAACTCGTGAATAGTAACTTGTGAATAGTAACTCGACACAAAAGTGTCCCGAATACCCGTTTGAACAATATAACCTCCAGACATCAATTATCATTGAAATAGATGTCGATTTTTACTAACACAAATAATCCCAACACAATGAAACTATCAAATTCATCTTTAATTAACACGAACTTATTCATCATTAATATTATAACTCACAATATTTAACAACCAGGTTGTTCCCAGGAAAGAGGGGGCTTTCCAATAAGGATTTCTCCCTATTGGTGCGCAATTAGGTGACCAAACCTCTCCTTGACAGAACTTTTAGACATTGTAAATATTGCAATTTTATAATATGAATAACTTTGTCATCTCAATTATTGATTTAATAATATAACATATAATGCAGATGATACTGTGACAATAATCGAATCAATAATATGAGAGATATGATGCAAACAATTATCGTGAGCAATAATTGAGTATAAGCGAAAGTGATTTCTCACGTAAGCATCAATAATCAATACCAAAAGTTACTATTATGCAACCACGTATATTACTGTACTTTTACTACCGAGTAGTTCAACAGTATTAACGGTAAAACTTTCGTCGTTATTTCCTAAAAATATTTTTGTCGTTTTCTCAATCCGACAATAATTTCATTATAGGGGTCCACTAATGATTCTTATTTGTTGCATTTAATATTCCACCGCTAAAACGAATATTCCCCAACCAATCGAATATAATACAACAACTTGCATACTTTGAAAAATTTATAAATACTACCCATAATTATAACATTATCTCAAATCCACACCATAATATTAAAAAAAATTATTTTAAGAAAATTAAATCTTTATTCGTAAAATTTGTGATTTTACAGAGGTCTTCCCATGTAGTTATTGATCCCGGCGGTAGAGAGTGTAACGAACTCTTTGCCTTGTCCCGTAAGGTGAATGGGAACAAGCAAAGCCTAACTGCATCATCCGACACCCCATTATACCTAAAGGTGTCACAAATCTCCAAAAAGCTGACCAAATGTTCGTTCGGATCATCATTTGCTAGTCCCCCAAAATGAATCGAACTTTTGATCATCTGAATTGTCCCAGGCTTAATCTCAAATGTATTCGCAGCTATAGCAGGCCTGCTAATACTTGATTGAAGTTCAGTCACTTTCGGAGAAGCAAAGTCCCTCAATACTTTCTGGTCTTCAGCATCCATTTCTTCTCCTTTTTTCAGAATTCTCGAAGTTTTCCCTTGTATCCTTGATCCATTTACTTAGCCTTTGAAATCGTTTCTCAATGTCGTCCTCAAAAGGAAGCAAGTCTGCATTTTTGGACCGAGTTTGCATAAACTGACTTCAAAAACCTGAAATAAGATAGAACAAAATAAAAAAAAGAAAAACTGTTTAAGTAAAACTAGACTAATTAAACTGATATTGCAAAATTATTAAAATCTATACTAAATCCCCGGCAACGGCGCCAAAAACTTGTTGGGTTAAATCCAATTACGCACAACACGCAAGTATACGTGGTCAACAAGTAATACAGTGAAAAATCAAGTATCGTTCCCACAGAGAATTAGTATGAATTTAATCCTAACAATTACCAGCTGTATATTAATCCAAATTTTATTAAACTATCCAATTCAGTGATTATAATTATTAAAAACTAAAATTATTAAAAATACCACACAATCACAAATATGAAAACTAAATTTTTAAACAATTATTAGAGAATTGGGCTTACAACTTCACCCTAAGCTTCACTCTGATTATTACCCTTTATTCTAGTTTAACTCACTATCCCAGTTTATTAATCAAGAACACTCAAGTAGAATTATCCACCTCTCGTTGCACTAACACCATATTAACTTAAATCCATAATTTAGATAGAATTAAGTTAAACACATTAATTAACTCACTCGCTATATCTCTATGTGAATTACAATCAAAGAAGGTTTAAGTTCAAGTTCTCTATTCGATTACATGCGATGTTAAGCATATCTCTACCCTAACATTCATCAAGATTCCATTCATTCACAGAATTCAAGAACACATGTTATATTAACTATGTCTAAACTCGTATTTCCTCTCTCGAATACATATAATTCCACAAAGAATTGGAGATCATGCAATTCATAAATTCAAGCATAAATTAATATAGATAAACTGAGGAATAGCTTATTAAACTGAAAATCAAAGTTACATAATCATCGTTCAACCTAAAGATCCATTATAAGCCTAAAATTTTATTTAGTTCATCATCAATGTAATTAAAGAAAACATCATTCCAATTACAAGTATTAAACTAAAGAAGAAGAATAAATCCAGAACCACCCTTCTCTATAGCTCAATCTGCAATTGTTGTGAAAATCCTTCAAAATCTTCTCTCCAATGCTCTTGTTCCAAAATCTAGCTTCCAAAGAGTTAATTACTTATGTGTTCTCTCAATCTTGTTGTTTATTATTAATTATACGCTTAGACACATATTCTTATTACAATTCCATCCATAGTTGAGTCCCAAGCCATTGCCAACACTTAAGCTTACGTTTCTGTAGCATTTGAAAAGAACAGGACCTTTCGAAATTCTCCGTACCTACTGGGTAAGGTGTTCTTCAGATAAATAGCAAATTCCCGGTTCACATAACTTCTGTCAATTGAGTTTACCCCCTCCGCATACGGTGGGGGTTTTATAGGAAATAGCTGAAATTTTACCGGCATATAAACCGCCCCATTTTTTAGCTCCAAACTTGCCAAATTTTGCCAAAACTCTTGTCTTTTAATCCATTTGCCACTCCACCACCCCTAAACACAAAACAACACTAAACAAGTAAAAACAAAACATAAAATCAAGGAATTAACACCGATTAAGCTTGAATTATGAGCCGATTCATAGGTATAAGACCCATTTATCAATGATAATAGACATGACATGTAGTTAAGGTTACCTTACTTATAATGTATTTCTTTAGCATGATTTAACATGTGTTTTGAAAAGACACTTGAAGTTTTGAAAACAAATCTTGATGAACATTGAGTCCTTTAAGTTCTGACTATGTATCATATGGCTGAGTCATGCGAGCATGAAATGTGAGTTTAAGTTGCTTACTTATAATCAACTTACAATAGCTTAGTTAAAAATGATTTCAAAATAAAACTTGAGTTTGGAAAGCAAACTTTGACAAAACTTGGGTACCTTAGATTCTAACCTTGATAGCATGTATACAAAGTCTAACTATGCATGACATAAGATTCAAAGTTATTTCGTATGTGTTAGATTGCTTGGACTTGGTTTAAAACGAGTTCAAAGTTAAACTCAGATATTTTTGCAAACTAAGTTTTACAAACATGGAGTGGTTATATTTTGACCTTGTAAGCATGTGTATATTGTACAAATGAGTGACATGTGATTTGAAGTTGCCTTGCATGATTAGTTTGGTATGACATGGATTTTGAGAATAAAATTTAGAAGTTTTGAAACTAAGATGGACAAACATAAAGTTACTTGTATTCTGACCTTATGTGCAAGCATGATAGGGCTTTTATTCTTCTAGGCATGATTGGTATGTGCACTCAACTAGATAGACGTGATATGAACTATACATGTCTTAAAGTAAGTTTTCATGTTATGAACCATCCTAGTCCTATGAATACATGAGAGCATGCGTATTGAAAGTTGTTTAACATCGTTATTGGTTACAGAGTTAGACCCTTGTTGCATGAACTCGCTTAGCCATGAAATAAATGGCAATAAGTCTATTAAGCATGAATATAACTTAAAGTAAACACAAGAGGAACCAAACTTGGACCAAGACCTCTTAACGTGTGTACATGTTAAGTGTTATAATGCTAAGAAATGAGGTGTAAATTAGAAAATAAAGATTTTAAATTTGGTTTGGCCAGGGGACGGTGCAGCTGGGCCCATCCTAGGCCAAACTGCAGGGCAGTGTTGCCTAATTGTTTAAATTGTAATCTGAATCTTTAATCATATGTGTATGAATGTCTTAAAGCTTCAATGCTTGACTTAAGTAATGTTCTAAGTTTACAATCATGTAATGGTTATATAAAATCCTCATTTGTTAAATTTATTTAGATTTGCAAAACGAAAGAACAATGTGGATCATGTATCTATGTGTTTTAAATATGTAACGAGCACATAGCTAGTCAAGTGTGTGATAAATGTATATGAATGTTGATGTCAAGTAAGTGTGGCTACGGTATACTTATACATACATAACTATCCTAAAAGTATGATAAGAAAGTAAAATGAAGGTTTTAAGAACCGAGTTAGAAAACAATGTAACAATTATTAATACATTTAGAATGTAAGAAAATATATGATTGATGGGTATGAATCCATGATTATACAATTGTGTAGGAATACACGAAGTGCAGATAGCTATAAGAAGTAAAGTTATAATTGATAATCTACGAGCCAGACAAGTCTTTCAGTTCCTATTTGGTCTATCATATTGATAACTGTTGATTGATTTATGCTATGATATGGAATGTTAAATTATATATGAAATGCATATGAGATATGTATGAAATGAATTATGTTATGCCATGCAACATGAAAATGTCTATGAGATTGAAAGTAAATATATGAATATGTGTTTTTGAAGATAATTTCTATAATTGTTAGGAGAGAAGCCTCATGTGTATAAAATTTAAATGATTATAATTGTATAATCTGAGTATGATCATATGTGCTATGGGATGCATGAAAATTGTTAAAATTGTAGGGCAGTCGAGCTCACCCTTGCAAATAACCATTTTTACAGGTTAAGGACTCACGGTAAAGTTTCGTGCTACTTGATTGATAGAGTTCAATAGTATCAAAAGAAGATTGATTAGTTTATCTGAAGTTATGATTTTGAATCATGTTTTAGGTTTTAGACGAGGTACTTGATAGTTGTTGAACTCTTGTAGAGTTGTAAAGTCGTACTATTAAATATATAAAGAACATCGAATTGAGATGTAAATTCTATAATGTAACTCTGATGAATCGAAGCATAGAATAAATTTGATTCTAAGATATGTAAATGATGAAGGTTGTGATTCATGAAAATGAATAAAGAATTCAGAAAAGTTTTAATTATTCTACATCTTATGAAGTATAACATCGAATATGATGTAAAGACAAGAATGGTTAATGACAAAGATTGGGAATTAAATTATGAAAGTTTTGGGATCGATTCATAGATCCTAGAAATAAAAAGGAATTAATATATTAATTAGTATCAAAGCTAAGCTGTATTTATTAATTTATGAATGAAAGTTATTAATAGTTAGATGGAGATAGTATCGTGACGCAACAGGTCGAAGGTAACGGATACCCGGATTTGGGGGCATTACAATAACGCTTCATAAGGTGGCATGGCAATACTTGCGTGATAGCTATTGTTGTAAGCAAATTCTACTAAAGGTAGGTGATCGTCCCAATTTCCTTTGACATCCATTACACATACCCTTAACATATCTTCTAGAGTCTGAATTGTTCTCTCACTCTGCCCGTCTGTTTGACGATGATAGGTCGTACTCATCCTTAATTGCGTCCCCATCTGTTCTTGTAAGCTCTTCTAAAAATTTGACGTGAAACGTGGAACTCGGTCTGACACAATCAAAACTGGTACACCATGTTTTGAGACGATTTATTTGACATAAAGTTTAGCTAACTGGTCCAAATTATATTGAACCCTTATTGCCAAAAAGTGAGCCAACTTTGGCAATCGATCTATAATAATCCATATATCTTCGAATCTCCTTTGAGTAACTGGTAAACCAACTATAAAATCCATCGTAATACATCCACTTTGGAATTTCTAATTGTTGTAACAACCTGCTTGGTCTCTGTGTTCTACCTTAACTTTTTGACAAGTTAAGCACTTACTAACACATTCTGTTACATCTGTCTTCATATTCGGCCACCAAAAATGTTGTCAAAGATCTCGATACATCTTCGTACTACCAGGATGAATCGAGTACCTTGAACTATGGGCCTCATGCAAAATTTCCTCCTTTAACTCTGCTACTAGCGGAACCCAAATTCTTCCTTCAAATCTTAATAACCCATTATTGTCAATTTTAAGCCTATTTTCCTCTCCCTCGAATATTCTATCCCTTATTTTCCCACATTCCTCATTGTTGAATTATGCCTCTTTCAATCGGTCCATTAGAGTTGGACTATACTCCATTACAAACAGTTTTTCTCCCGCTTCTCTTAACAATATCACTTCTATCTCCATTTTAGCCATCCCTACTATCAACTCATTTTCAGTTGTTAACATTGATAACTATTCCCGACCCTTTCTACTTAAGGCATCGGCTATTGCATTTGCTTTCCCCAGGTGATATAAATCTCACAATCATAGTATTTTATTAACTTTAACCATCTTCTTTGTCTCATATTCAACTCCTTCTGTGTGAAGATATATTTTAGACTTTTATGGTCCGTGTATATCTACATTTCTCTCCATATAAATAATGCCTCCATATTTTCAAGGCAAATACCACTGCTGCCAATTCCAGGTCATGAGTAGGGTATATACCCTCTCATAATCCTTCAATTGTCGTTACGCATACGCAATGATCTTTCCATGCTGCATAACCATGCATCCTATTCATTTATGTGATGCATCACTATATATTACAAAATTCCCTGTATCATCGAGTAAAGATAATACAAGTTCCTCACTTAATCTCTTTTTCAACCCTTTGAAACTTTCTTAACACTTTTCGAACCACACAAACTTTACTGCCTTCCTTGTCAAGTACGCACTTCTGTTAGTTCTCGACTATTACTGACTCCACCTTTGTTGGATCTACTGATATACCTTCTTTGTCGATTACATGTCCTAAAAATTTCACTCTCTAAATCCAAAACTCACACTTTGTGAATTTAGCATACAACTTCTTTCTCCTCAGTGTTTCCAACACTATCCTCAGGTGTTCAACATGATCTTCTGACGTCTTTGAATAGACTAGAATATCATCTATAAACACTACAACAAATTTATCAAAATAGTATTTAAACACTCTATTCATCATGTCTATAAATGTAGGTGGAGCATTCATCAACCCGAACGACATCACTAGGAACTTGTAATGCCCATAACGAGTCTTGAATGCTATATTTGGTACATCCTCCCCTCTTACCTTCAATTGATGGTATCTCTTTCTCAATTCTATTTTAGAAAAATACTTCTGTGACGCCCCCAAATCCGGGTTCCCTCACGATCATCATACATATCACATCTATCTACCTATTCATTTATGAAATTACATCATACAAACCATTAACTAATAAATTAATACAATATCCCAAGTTTTCTAACCTTAACGTAGCTTACATACCTTCAGATATACAAAAAGATTTACATATAGCAACATAATAAATAAAGTTATAATATTTACTACTGAACTTTGTCATTGCCCTTGTCTTTCTCTAACCCTCCTGCTACCTCGTCCTTAACTAAAATGTTATATTTAAGTAAGGGTGACCAATGAGTTTGCTCTGCAAGTTAAAACATACAATAAAATATATGAATGAAGAATATTAGAGTCTATATTCAATAGGACTTCAACTGTAACGACCGAGAAAATCGGATTATTTGTAAATAATTTTATTTGATTAAATAATGAATAAAGTTATATTATAATGAGTAAGCAAGATGAATGTTATTCTATAACCTAATAATGTCGGAATATCATAGTATTCTGGGTATGTGAAAGAATTAAAGTGTTTGAATTTCCAAGACGAAAATAAAAAAAAATTCGAGAAATTTTCCAAAAAACACTATTCATCAATATCTCGCTTTCAGAATTATTTTTTGAACCGAGAAATACGTAACGATAGAATAACAAGGAAGGATGGATTATGTAATAATAATTCAAGTATGACAAACGCAGTTTTTCGCCTACATAGAATGTTAGGGAAAGTGAAGATTGAATAAATGATGATCGTACGATACGTAAGTATTATACAAAGCAATGAATATGAGTATGATACGAGGTATTATACAAGTATGTATAAAAGATAATATATTGTATATGATGATTGATTATACGAACTAGTATACGAGAAGAATACGTAGACTATACGTTAAAAGCCTTAAAGATAATTGTAATGGAATCATAGAATTTGTGTAGGAATTAGGCAAGCCCAAGGGAAAACTTGTTAAGGCCCAAAGATTAATAATGTAATCCCAACATTAGGCCCAAAGTAATTAAACTTAAGCCCAAACCAAGAACCAAATCCATGGATCGAACCGATGGGTTACCAGATAAGAAAAACCCATGTGGGCCCCATAGGTGAGTCATGGCTGGCCATGTGTGGTGGTCAAGCAAGGGATAAGTTTTGTGGAGGCGAAGTAATGAATAGTAAGGAGGTTATGAAAGAAGGTGGAATGGCCTAAAAGAACAATAAACACTCACTCTGTATTTTCTATAAATAGAGAAGCTTGCTAGTTTATTTTTCTTGTTCATTATTCCACCAACATCCTAATGCTAAGCATATAGAGAGAAAAGATAGTCTTGATAATTCAAGAAGAAAGAAGAAGAAAGAAAGCTAGAACACAAAGGTAATGATCCCTAACCATTAATCTTCCTCTCTTCAATTTTAGTTTGATAGAGAAGTGATGATTGATGGAGCATGTATGATAAGAAGGAACAAGGATGGTTGTTAGAAGACTAAAACTTTAATAAACCATGTTGAAAGTGAATCATAAGTATAAAAGTTATGAACTAATGAAGAATATTGAAGAATTGTAATTATATTGTTGTTGATGGACAAGTTTAAAACCATCCTCTGTAGGCTTAGATAATATATGTTAGAATGATGGAATGAATCCATTTGGAACGGTGTAAAAATCTCAAGAAACGAAGTTATGGCGAAATTTACTAGATTAGACGATAATCGTCAAAATCGTTAAATTCTCGGAATGGAAGTCAAAAGTCACCATTGAACTCGGAAACATTGGTTTTTGATGGGAATAGTCTAAGTTTCTGTTTTGGAGTTGCGAACTCAAAAATTGTCAAATTCTGACTTAGAACAAAGAAACGAGCTATGAACGTTCACGAACGTTTAACGTTTTTATAATAAAGAAATTAATAGGTGAATTCTGTGTTAACGGATTCAAAAATGTAAAATTCTTATATGAACACATAGTTCATGTGATTTGTGAGCTAACGGATTTTGAACGAGCCGATTTGGACTAAAAATGAATAATTTATGATCTCAAAAAATTCACAAAGTAAGAAAACCGCATCATATCTCGTTCGAGGCTCAGGTCACGTACAGAAGCGCTACTTAGAAGTAATAAGCAGGCAGCAGCCAGCACACAGCCGAACCCCAACCACTACTGAGTGAAATGGCATTGCAAGCCTAGTAACAAAGGAGTTGAAATTGCCAAGACCAAGGCATACATATTGAGGAGTCTCATCGCAGCGCCAGCACTAGGTAATGCATAGAGAAGAAAGCTTATGAAGGTAAAAAGAAAGTTAGTTGACTAATGATGAATTAATACATTAATAAACTTGAAGTAACATCCTTAATGATGATAACAACCTTAAGAATTACAACTAAAGGCTGACGAAAGATTACTTGAACGTAAATGTAAAACAATGCGATGACTATAACCAATATTAAACAATCTAAAGACCGATTAGATTCAGAAGAAGGGTAAGATGCATTAGTGACCATACATGATTGATTATAACCTAATGTGGTATGTTATATGATTATGTGTTGTAGAATCCTTAAAGACTCAAAAGGAAAGTATTTAATCTGTAGAAGACGCTGAAGGCAAGTATTCTAACCCTTGTCTATATTCAGTCTGGACAAGCCTTGTGATTCATGTATCTTGCACATGAATTGATGTATAATGAAGTCGAAGCCAATTTCTTCGGCTAGACCTAATGTATTTGGTGGATTTCTTATAATCTATCGAAATGTTATCAATGTTGCTATCTTTTGCAAAACTCTTTTAGTATGGATTTCAAAGAAAGATTGAGTATGAGTAAACAAACATTTTGTCGTCAAACGATAGACACGTGAGGTTGCCAAAACTTAAACGTAAATATGTTTAAAAAAGAAGTGTTGTACAACATAGAGTACTATAGGCTCATCACCTAGACGTGCTCGTAAGATATATCGGACTTACGGACTTTGTGTTGGGATGTCCTTTTCAAAGAAAGAATTAAATGCTCAAGGTCTTGGACCAAAATTTATGTTTTATGAACGTTGTTCATTGTGAAATGTTTTAAAGAAAAGAGAAGTGCTATTTTGAATTATCGATAGTACTTCATAACTATTATTTAAGTTATAGAAGATATACGATTCCTATGATTCAAACCTGTTGCTTAAATGAAACTGTCATACTTGCTAAGCTAGTTATGCTCACTCTTTCTTGAACCATATGAATGCAGCTAAGACCGAACGACCTGAAAGATCCACTACGGATAAAGAAAAGGCCAAGGTAGATAAATGAGTTGTCTTTGTAATAGTATAGTTTGAACATTATAATTATTTGATATTATGACCAAGAACATATGTAATAGTTATAAAGAACCTGGGAAAGGGAATATTGTTTTGGAATATATAGAAGACATATTCACTCTTTTGAGTTATTTCAATTGAATGTATGTGTGAATGGTAGTACCGTGTAGCACCATCTGTCATGTTAGAAGATACCCGAATTTGGGGGCGTCACAGGTTGGTATCAGAGCTATAAGCGCAATGCATTAAGAACCCCGAGCCTCTAGCTGGTGACATCCTTAAATGGGAATGCACCATAGCCAGACTCTCCGTAGGGGGCGCCAAGCGAGTCGGTGGCAAGCTGATAGGTACCCTTATGAGGTGTTATGGAACGAAGTAACATTAGCGTCACAGGTTGGTATCAGAGCAATATGTTATAAAACTTAAGGGGAAAAAAAAGAACCTTAAGCCATAACCTTAAGAAGAGTTAAAGAAGTAAAAGATGAAATTAACCCTAAAAATGCATTAAATGTGATATGTGTTTTTACTATGTTAATGATGTTTACTAATCAAAATAAATTGTTTTGTTGTAGATGTCAGGACATAACGTAATGTATAGGGATATACATGTCGTTAGTGAGGAGTCTGTGAATCAAGTAGAGATTTTACTGACACCAGTAGCTGAGTTGCCGGGAGTAGTGATGATTGAGTCAAAAGACTCAGAAAACTTGGAATTTATGTCCTTGTTTGAGGGGATGTCAGAGGAGGAGGTGGAGGTGGTATCGTTTAACACGGTAGCCCCTGTAGAAGAGATGACTCTGGGGGAGTCAATGAAGGCGTTGTTCATGACCGTGTTAGATAAAAATATCCAGTATGGGATGTAACATCCCCAGATTCGGGTCCCAAATCACCACGAATCCGGTGTACTATTTCTATAACTATTGCGGAAGATATAAACATAAATTGTTTATACATTAAACATTACACACTATCCCCAAGGTCGAGAACCTTCACATAATACCTAAATCAATATCCTATCGACATACAAAGCTATTATCATACATTCATGTTATAACTTTAAGTACATATAATCCAAATCGACTTGTCTTGGACTTTTCTTCAGAGCTGTCATGTATTCGTCATAATCTGCAATGTTTATCATGATATAGCAAGGGTGAGCAACAATTTTGCCCAAACAAGTATAAGTTCAATTAAGGATATATCATGATCAAAAGAATTGAACAATAAGTTGGCTAACTTTCTACAATATATACATTGCAAAAGAGCATGAATAAATTTTCATAGTTGAACGAATAATGAACATGAATAAATCAACTGGACCAAATGGTAATGAAGGTGATCAGCCTTTCATACCTGATGAATACATGAAAATGCACAAAGTGAGAATCAATAATTCATAGACATGGTATAATCAATAATGATTAACCCCAAGCATATTCAAAAATATCAATTCGAGATCGAAGTTAGAGAACTTGCTTGCATACTGCATTGATTCTGAATTCATGTAACCTATATCGCTTTTTCTGAAGACCTAATATAGATAATACCGATCTCCAAATATTAGAATATAATCACAGTATAGTACTGTTAAATACAGTTATAATATAACCTAACAAATTACCACATAATCCTATCAGTCTATAAAATACCTAAAATTCGGTATCAAGTCAAACTATTTCAGTCTGAGTTGAATTCGGTATAATTTCTAACATCCCAAAAAGTCTAGTCGGATAATTCATGAGTCTAATTTCCATAAGACTTTGCCTAAATGCTTTACATTTACCTTAGATAATTTCATTTTCAGTCAAAATATTTTTCAATGACTTATAATAATTTTCAGATAATTTTTATTTAATATCATATTAATATGAATTAAATACTATTTAATTCCATTATCATTAATATTAATTTATTAATGAAATTCATTACAAAAATATTAAAAGTCATTAAAAATAACTTAAAATATTTCCTTACACTTTAATATAATTTCAAATGATTTTTAAACTATTAAAATCATTTTATGTAATTTATTTAATATAATAATTAAATAAATTAACTATCATTAATATTTAAAAATATTAAAATATCAGTGAAATATATTCCAAATTATTAAAAACCCATTTTTAGGCTTTAAAATAATTTTTACAAATTTATTATGAATTTCTAATATTTATTTTCTATTTATTCTATAATTTTCGTTTAAAGTTGGGGTCCTCCACGAAACACTTGTGAGCGGTGATCTACAAGTCCGATTTGGGCCCACTTGGTATTGTTAGAATCGTGATTTCCCGAGCTACGTTTTAGACTCAAGAAACGGTCCATTTGGCACAGTATAGCACCCTGAAAACAGGCTACTACTGACTGACCATTACATGCCTTGTAAACATTTTCAGTTTTGGAATCTTTTACAGAAACGCTTGTATTACGAGATCCACAACTCCGATTGAGGCCCAATCAAACTCGTTGGATCCGTATCTTCTTAAACTACAGTTTCCAGTTATCAAATATCAAATTCCAATCTGTCTAGGTCCCTAAATTCAGGCCCAAAGTGAGTGGTCCGCAAGGTTTTCTTCAACAGTTGGTTCATTTTTTAGATTTGGGGTCCTTAACGTAAACGCTTATAAAACGAAATCTACAAATCGGATTTAGGTCCAATAGGTATCGTTTGATTCGTACTTTCCCGAAATACATTTTCCATGTATCAAACATCTATTTTGATTCTGTTTTGTCCCAAAAAATGGATGAAGTGATCGATCAAGAGCTTGTGTTCAATGATTAAGTAGTAGTTGGGATTTAATTCATAACTTGCTCATTTCTTAACATATTTGAGTGATTCCAAAGGGATTTTACCCTTAACTCATGTATCTAGCATGCTAACATGTTTTAAACCATTAATCACATGAACCCAAAGAATCTAACATAAAAATATATATAACATACAAAGGAAAGCTTTTTCTTAAACCTTTTGGTACAAAACTTGATTTTCTCACTTTGGATCTAACTTTTGATTTCAAAAATACTTTGATACACATATAAAATACCAATACTCATGTAAATCATGAGTTTTTAATGATCCAAAACAAAAGTTGTTTAGTTCATAAAGATCTAACAAAAAAAAGAGCACAAAAATTGAAAAATTTCAATTTCTTTCCTTTTTCTTCTTGCAAGCCTTCTTGATCCTTCAAAGTAGCTTATGATTTTAAGTTGTATGAAGATCCAAGACCCCTCCTAGACTCCCTATAACTACCGAAAATATGCGCCTCCTTTTCTCTCTATTGTTCTTAATTTAGACTTAGGTTTAAAAAATTAACATAACTTAGTGTATATACAATATACATATAACACATATAATTATAGAATATGTAACTCCCAATATAATTACATATACTTATTATCAATTTAATATAT